>JALIGW010000003.1:16050495-16552995 GCA_023053685.1 Diadophis punctatus similis | reverse complement strand
TTTGCGGTTTTCTAGTTACTCAGACATTTTCCAGAACTGTAAGATGTTACAAGAATCATCCATTTTTTATGTACTGGGACTGCTAAAATCAATAATACAATCTTATCTGAGCATTGGATTCACTGGAAAACTTATTGAACCATGGTATGTGGCTATGTGGAGTAGGTCTTTTCAGTAGTAGACTCACAGCCTTGTACAGTTTTGTTCCCTTTGAGTTTGTGTAATACCTTTGCTATGTTCAAGAGGTGCATGCATCCAGTGGACCTTGGATAAACTCAAAAAGGATAAGAAGCAATGAACTGCTTTGTATTTGGATGGGATACCACCAAGAAACCCTTGGAAATAGACTTGATTAGATGCTAGAAAACCATCCTGGAAGAATTCAATGGCAAATCACTTCCATACTGTTCCCAGGAAAACAACCTGGATGTGTCCTTGTCACAACCAGGACTGAAAAGATTCTTTATCCTTTCAAAACTCTTTCATTCTTCAAAGGGTGTTTTTTTTTTTAAAAAAAAAAGCTCATTTCTTTTGCTAATAATATTTTTAGTTGTTCTAATATATTTCTACTCTATTTAGCCTCAACTGTTCTTAGGCAGGTGTTTTACTTTTTATTGTTTCATTATGTTTTAGAATTAGTTTTTAGTTATGTCACTATTTATTTATTTATTTACTTACTTATTTAATTAATTATTCATTTTCAAGATTTATAAGGCCACCCAGCTTAAACAATAAGATTCTGGGTAGTGTACAGCATTAAAAAAAAACAATAAATCAAAAAAGAAAGAAAAAATTCACCATACAACAATAAATACAAAATGAAAAGCATAAAATGGCAACCAGCAAATATTATTATTATTATTTAATAGATTTGTATGCCGCCCAACTCCCAAAGGGACTCTGGGCGGCTCACAGCATATTAAATACAAAATCTAAAAAAACAGTTAAAAAATTTAAGAACAAGATTAAAATAATGTAAACAATTAAAACATTTAAAAGCATTAAAAAAAGCCACAATTTAAAAACCCAATGATGCACTCATGGGGCCAAGAATAATAGGTGTTATATTAAAATCATTGGCCCCAGGCCTGTCGACAAAGCCATGTTTTTAATGCTTTTCTGAAGGCTGGCAGGGTGGGAATTATGCGGATCTCGGGGGGTAGTGTATTCCAGAGAGCCGGTGCCACCACAGAGAAGGCCCTCGTTCGTGGGCCCGCCAGCCGACATTGTTTGGCTGACGGGACCACCAGCAGACCAACTCTGTGGGCTCTAATCGGTCTCAGGGAGGTATGTTGGAGAAGGCGGTCTCGGAGGTAAACTGGTCCTAAGCCATGTAGGGCTTTAAAGGTAATCACCAACACCTTGAATTGCACCCGGAGCCCTATCGGCAGCCAGTGCAGTTCGCGAAGGATGGGTGTCACATGGGTGTATCTAGGGACACCCATCACCACACGGGCTGCTGCATTCTGCACTAGCTGCAGTCTCCGAACATTCTTCAAGGGTAGCCCCATGTAGAGTGTGTTGCAATAGTCAAGGCGTTAGGTAACAAGGGCGTGAGTGACTGTCAGTAGTGCCTCCCGATCCAAGAAAGGACGCAACTGGTGCACAAGACGGACTTGTGCAAAGGTCCCTCTGGCCACAGCTGTTAGATGTTGGTCCAATTTTAGCTGTGGATCCAGAAGGACCCCCAAGTTGCGAGCCCGTTCTGAGGGGATCAAATTTCCCCCCCCCCCAAGAACCAAGGAGGGACAGATGTCAAAGTCCTTAGGAGGCAACCTCCAAAGCCACTCGGTCTTATCCAGGTTGAGTTTGAGCCTTTTAACCCCCATCCAGACCCTTACAGCGTCCAGACACTGGCACATCACATCAACTGCCTCACTGAATTGGCATGGCATAAATAAATAATTCTCACTCAAATGGCCCCTAATGCTTGGGAGAAGAGCTTGGGAGAAGAGCAGGGGACAATCATCAGTAAAGTCATATCTCCTAAATCCCATAAATTGACAAGTTTTAAAAGAGGCAACCTGAAGCATATCCTCCTTATGGACAATTTTTGCTACTGAATATTACAGATCAGAAATTAAACCATACCTTTCAGACAGAGATTGCAAACTGCATAACCCACCCAATCAATTTAGACTAGTTTCCAAACCTATATTTCTGGAGTGTAATGATAGCTTTTAATTCAACAGATGCCTTGTTGTTTTTTTCCTTTTAGGATAATGACCTGCTACTCTGAAGGATACCTAACATCAACAGTGCTTCATCACCCACGCACATTCTTGCGGTGAAGAGTCAACAGCTAAACACTCATCTCACCTGCAGAAGTAAAATCCATTTGGATGATTGTGTTGATTGGCATCTTCCAAAGACAGCCAATGTGTTGTAGTGCTTAAAGTGGTGGACTAGTGATGTTTACTTAATGCTAACAGGCTAATCTACTTCAAAAGGCTGTTTTGAAGAAAGAAATGATAATGTACATGTATGTATGTATACACACACACATGCACTTGCACACACCTATATATATCTTTGAACTATCTTTGAACTACCAGAGGGAAAGTGAGATAGGAATGAAATAAATAAACACCTATGCATATGCATACCTACATAACACATCCACCATGAATATATTCATTGACCCATATCCACTACAAACCACAATAATTTAAAATACAAGGCAAAATAAAACAATGGTATGAAAAATTACCAATAAAAGCATCCCGTATATTTTTTTAAAATGTTAAAACAGCATTAAATATCACTGGAAAGTTAAAACAAGGAGATCCATCTACTACAGTAGTCAAAAGTGTCACAAAAAGGATGTTTTATCTTAAGAGTGGAAAAACATTACAGAGGGCAGTGATGATAACAGAAAAGAGCTAATAACCCAGCCATGGCTATATGTTCTTCCTTGGTGACCAAGGTAACAAGCATGTCAACTTGTCCTAAACTGATCTGGGCTGTATATGCTGAAGAAGTTAATGGGTCTTTGCAGGGATCACATAAGACAGGCAATCATTAGATTCAGTCTACATGACCTCCATGAATTTATAGATACAGAAAGATCAATAACAGATCAAAATATTATTTTGCTTTTTATCCCAAACTTCTCAGTCTATCAAGATGGAATTATTGACCAATAAAGTTCTCTTTAACCAATTCTCTATTACAAATAAAACGATTACCAACTAATGCATGTGCATACAAAGCAGTGTTTTTCAAACTTGGCAACTTTAAAATGTGTGGACTTCCAACTCCCAGAATTCTTCAGCTGCCGTGCTGCCATAAATCATGACATGTTGAAACTGGGAAACTCTACTTTTCCCAGAGAAAAAGAAGCTAAACTAAGCGTTGTCAGTGCTGCCACCGGGATAGTTTGGAATGAGATGTAAATGAAGGCTGACTCTAATACACATGCATATATTCAGACATTTGAAGTTTAATGCATCAACAAATGTGATATTTAAAAGAAGTTAGAGTCACACAACTGTTAGAGCTCAGGTCTATAAAACAGAGCCCAAGAAATCATTATCTGGAACTGAGAATGACACTCGTATCAGATAGGTGGAATAACCTGTGAGCGGGAGGAATAAATCCTCCGGAGGTCAATGGATCGTTGCTTCCCTTTTGAAAGTCATTTTTACTTAGAAAATAAAACCGAGATTCAAATCTAATTAACAAAATATTTATTTCAGTAGAAAATAATAAAAAGAATCCTTATTAAGCTACATTTTTATCGGCTAATGAATAAATCACTTCTACCTTTGGCAGAAATGGCGGAGAGAAAGAAGGAAGGAGGAAACCTCTGGAATGCAGGCATGCGTAATAGAATATATCATACGTCTGCTTGACCATAAATATAAGAAAACAGTAGAAAATATAGAGATGCACAACTGGCAATATTCACATCGTGACATAACCAACCTCCAGAGATTAGAAAAACAGATCCCAAAACAGTGAGGAAGCTGGCTTTAAAGAGACACCATGAAAATCAAGATTGTGCCAAGCAAATAGCAACACTGTCAAAGACTTAAAATAAAGGGATTTTAATGGAGCTGCTCTGTCTGTTTTTGAGATTAGACGGTTGGTCAACTATCAGTCACAAGAGCCTGGTGAATGAAAGGAGGAATGAGACGAGGACAAAGAACATTCTTTTTCAATAAAGCCTTGTAGCCTTTGGGTTATAGTGTGCTCATAACTTTTCTGAAAGATTCATGCTGCTCTCTATTTGATGCCTAAGGGAAAACAGAGAAAGAAGTCTCACCGAACAGTGTGTGAGGTTAAGAGAAAGAAAGGAAAATGCTTGACAATATAAATGGACTCATAAGCATAGAACTAGTCATAAAATTTTGTAACCATGTGCCAATTTAATTGCTTCTTACAGTGAAAATAAGTTTGAATTTAATAATACTTCATAAGACAGCTATGCTGGGGTAAGATTGATTCTGCTCTCTAAATCATTATTTGACTCTAATGATTCTTCCTTGCTTGTTAAAAGGCTAAATATATGAGTTCTTCTTTATCCTCTCTAGAAAAAAAATGTTGCTCATTAAGTTTGAGTTGCACTGTTTTCAAGGACATCTAGCAAGTTTATTAAGCATTCATTTAAATATTGTTATGCCTTTTAAAAAGCAGGAAGTGATCATTAGATAAACTTCGACACTATTACTCAAGAGCTTTAGTCTCATTATAAATGTCCTGTTACTAACCTCATGGAACTTCAGGTAGAACTGCTTTTGATCTTATCTTCACACCTGATGAAGCAGGCAGTAAATATGGGAGGGAATAAACTATTGTTCTCTGGTAAACATAGTTATTGTTTTACCAGTTATTGTCTGGTAAACAATAACATTACACCTAACTATGTGTAACTATGATCAGAACAAGAATAAAGAACAATACGTGGTTAGACACAAAGACAAGGGCATTTGAAAATGCTTAAAGGAATGTCACATACGTAGAAGATCAAGACTGTTCTCTATTACTTTACAGTAGTTTTGGTTATGTGCCATCAAGTGATTTTCAACTCCTAGTGACCATATATTTACATTTTTTTAATAATTATCTATTCCTAACCTATTCATTCAGATTTTCCAACAGTGCCTCTATTGCCACTGTAATTGCTGTTGGTTGTTGCTGGTCATCCTCTTCTTCTCTTTCCTTCCATCTTTCTTGGCATTAGAGCATTTTCCAGAGCGCTAGATCTTCTATAATTCATCCAAATGAGCCTGGTCATCTGGGCCTCAACTGAGAACTCTGGTTTGATTTATTCAATGATCATTTGTTTGTTTTCTTGGCTGTCCATGATATTCTCAGGAATCTTCTCAAATCCAAAGACCAAAAGCATGAATACCCTATCCTGTTTCTTTTAAAGTCCAACTTTCACTTCCATAGAGTATCACAAGGAATGCATGATTTGCATGATTCTGATCTTTGTAGGTATAGACCAGAGGTGGATTCCTACCGGTTCTAACCAGTTCTTTAGAACCGTTAGTAAACCGGTGGTGACATCACGGAGCCGGTTCTGTCGGTGCTGGTCTGTGGGCGCCGCCATCTTGGATTTTGCTTCTGCGCATGTGCAGAAACTAATTTTTGCTTATTTTTTGCTTATTTTCTGGAAGGGAAGCATAAAATGTGCATTTCCGTTGCTTTGCGAACCAGTGGGAAATGTAAGTAGAACCCACCCCGGTATACCAATCATGGAATTTGACTATTTTTCCGAGGCCTTCATGACTGCTTTAGTGAGTGCTAATCTATGGTGTGTTTCTTGACTGCTTATTTCTTGACTACATATGGTTGATCTTCAAAGACAGAACCAACGAAAAAATCATTTTAAGTCATAGAAAAGCAAATTCTGCTTGACATCAAGAAAATGTCTAACAAATTACAAATGCAGAAGCTAGATAAGTTCAAGGAAAGGTTGGGTAGCCAATGTAGAGGATAATTTAAATTGAATTATTGTACTAACTAAGGAGTTAAGTTATTCTGATTTTGGGAAGGGGCTGTTTTTAGCTAGTGTTATTATTTTAAGTATTTTGTTTGTAAAGAAAGAGGACAAAAATTGATTTGGATTACTGTGTTGGACTGTAGATTGTACTCAGCAGTCTAGAAAGCCCTTTCCAATTCTATGATTCGGACTGTAAAAATATAAATAGTGCAAACAAATAAAATTCATTGTAGCCACGTAGCTAAAATAATTTTTCTGCCAAACAAATTAACATATGCTTAGTTTTGTTCATTTGAAGAAAACTTTTCTATCCAGTTTATTTATCTACATGCTACACAATCTTAATAGGATAATGTACTTTAGAAAAAGGACAAATCTCAAAATTAATGAATAAAATAAAGGAAACACATATAGCCATATGGAATCATTCTGTTTCGTGCATGTATTTGGTGTTCTGATTTTGCAAAGTTCTGAAGTATGTTGAAGGAATACCAAGGTCTTTCTACAGGAGATACTATCATCTATGCCAGGGGTCTGCAACCTGCGGCTCTGGAGCCACATGTGGCTCTTTCATCCCTCTGCTGTGGCTCCCTGTCAATCCAAATATGCGTCATAACCGCCAATGTGCGACACCCACTGGCACGTGATTTCTTGAGCTTTTCGACCCATCTTTTTTTTCGGCATTCAAAATGTTTTTGTTGCATGCAGAAATAAAAATGTTTTTTCTCTGTAGCAGGTCATTGATTTCATAAATGCAACACACTATAGTTTTTTTAATACATAGCATAAAGGTAAAAAATGATATATGCAGTGCTATCTTCATTTTAAATGTCAAAAGGGTTTTGTGGCTCCCGGTGTTTTTTTTTCCTGTGGGAAACGGGTCCAAATGGCTCTTTGAGTGTTTAAGGTTGCTGACCCTTAATCTATGCTATTCTTGGTCTAACTTGGAATAACCACTAATTGCTGAGTCACTTTGACAATGCAGTGGTTGTCAAAGGCCAGATATCTAAAAAGCAGTTGATTCCTGTTCTCAAACCCATAATTAACACTACTTAATAATAGGATACTGTCCATATTTTTGACTGATTTATGTCATAGGTCAGATATCAATTCTTCAAAAATAAATGGCGAAATATAGGTGAAGTAAAAATAAGAGATTGAAGGAAGTCTTTTTGACAAAGATGAAGTACGATTCTTTCCTTTTATGAATCAATCCCTCCCCTTTAGAAACTTAAATATAAACCTGGTTCAGTTTTAAACATTTGTACCTAGTCTCTGAATACATTATGAAGATCACATGTGCTTTCCTCCTTTTGGGCTTCCTGACCCTTTGTACACAGTTGCCATCTGCTTCTAGCCTACCTCCAAAAGGTAAGTTCTGAAGAAACTAACTTTAGTTATTTGTTTTCTACTTAAATTTCACTTCTTAACAAAGTTGTAGTAGAGAGTATTCGGTTTCAGTCACTATATGATGCCCTTCTCTAAGCTATCCCATTCTACTTCCATTTCATCCTATTTTATCCAGAATTTCATTGCCATTCATATGTTTGGATCAGGGCTGAAATTCTGGACAGGTTCTGGAGAACTGGTAGCAGAAATTTTGAGTAGTTCCGAGAACTGGCAAATACCATCTCGGGCTGGCCCCCGAGTGGGGAGGGAATTTTGCAGTATCCTTCCCCTGGAGTGGGGTAGGAATGGAGATTTTGCAGCATCCTTCCCCTGCCACGCCCACCAAGCCATGCCCAGAGAACCGGTAGGGGAAAAAAATGAATTTCACACCTGGTTTGGATTCTTTTTGGAGTATCCTTTGCTCAGATAGGACCTTTTCTAAATATCTTTTCTGGTTAGGGAACATTTTTAAGGGTTAGGTTAAACCCATATGCTTGCTATGGGAGACACAGTCTCCCATAGCAAGCATAAATAATCTAGAAATTATTTATTCTGCCTGGGATAGAGTTGTCAGGTAGCTGAACAGGCAAAGGAGGACATGAGCAATTGAAAAGGAGGACACACTAATTACTTAACTTCCTTGGTATCTGCAATAAAAATTATAGTAAGAAAAAAAATAGGCCTACAGCAGTGTTTCCCAACCTTGGCAACTTGAAGATATCTGGACTTCAACTCCCAGAATTCCCCAGCCAGCATTCGCATTCGCTGGTTGGGGAATTCTGGGAGTTGAAGTCCAGATATCTTCAAGTTGCCAAGGTTGGGAAACACTGGCCTACAGATAAATGAAATTATTTTTTCCAGTATCGGAAAAACTAATTTTTTTAGTCTTAGTAATGTAGTAGACCCAGTTAAAAGCAAAACCCTTAAGGGTATAACATTAAGGCATTTCAGGCAACAAGCCAATGGGAGGGTACTAATCAACTAATTAAGATCAAAAGCAAAGCTGGTTAACTAGCAGTTAGCACTTATTAGGGAAGCGCTACATCATGGAGAAAAACTGCTCAAGAAGAAATGCCTTGTTAAATGCTTAAAAAGCAGGATGAGATTTGATTTTTAAGCCTATGCTGGCCAGACAGAGAACATGAGGACACAAAGGAGGGCTTCTTGATGCTTTGACATTTGGCAGCCCTAACCTGGGCCCATTTCCAATTCTCCAATATTTCATTCTAGTACTCTCAACTCCATTGTACTCCATTCAACTTTTCTCCTCTCCCAACTGCAATTCAACTTTCTATGGCTCCTCTACAAAGTAAGGTCTTATGATTGTGTTTATTTATTTAATTCCATTTATATACACACCGATCATCTTGCAAATAGTGATTCTATGTGGCTGATTGAATGAAAAGAAGTTTTAAAAGACATAATCATTGTAATATACATACAATGATAGCCAAAAAGACAACAGTTACATCTATAACAACTTTCCCATGGGCATCCTTAACCTCCTGATTCCCATGCCTGAGAAAACAGCTGTGTTTTAAGGCTTTCTGAAATACTAGCAGAGTTGGGGCCAACCAGATCTTAGGGACGATGGTATTCCAGAGGGCAAGTGCTGCAACAGAAAAAGATCAATTCCTGCTCCCATCAGGTGACATAATAAATGGGACATGGAGCATGCCTCTTAGGTAGAAAAAAAATCAAAACAAGGTCATTCCACAAATAATCTGACCCCATGCTCCTGGATTGCATTCGGAAGCATACTGAAAACCAGTACAATAGAGCAGAGATATCAGGATCATAGTGAGATATTCCCATAACTGAACATGCTACTTCATCCGGATCCAGATGAATAACAACAACAACAACAACAACAACAACAACAACAACAAAAACAAAAACAACAGAGTTGGAAGGGACCTTGGAGGTCTTCTAATCCAACCCCCTGCTTAGACAGGAAATCCTACACTACTTCAGACAAATGGTTATCCAACATCTTCTTAAAAACTTCCAGTGTTGGAGCATTCACAACTTCCGGAGGCAAGCTGTTCCACGGATTAACTGTTCTAACTATCAGGAAATTTCTCCTTAGTTCTAAGTTACTTCTCTCCTTGATTAGTTTCCACCCATTGTTTCTTGTCCTACCCCCAGGTGCTTTGGAGAATAGCTTGACTCCCTCTTCTTTGTGGCAACCGCTGAGATATTGGAACACTGCTATCATATCTCCCCTGATCCTTCTTTTCATTAAACTAGACATACCCAGTTCCTGCAACCGTTCTTCATATGTTTTAGCCTGCAGTCCCCTGGACTCCATTTCTCCTGGACTCATGAGTTCTGTCTAAGGAATGGGTGGCAGCTGTGACCACCTTGGGGGAGGGGGGACTAATGCCTACAATAATCAATCTTGAGTGCCTGGGTTGAGTGGAAACCTGTACTTCCTCATCCAGGCCCTTATAGACCATTCACCAAAAAAATGAGCATCACTTTATTGGCCTGGTATCAAGAAGCAGATCTGAGTACCATCTTCCTTGCATGTCAGCAGAGGACCTTTCCTAGTGGTTTCATATAGATATTTAACAGGAGCCTGGCTTATGAGTTGTGTAGATGATGTTTGACCAAACCTAAAGTTTGGTTACGATTGCTTCTTCCATCATGCTGTTTTTAATACAATCTTGTGCTTGCTTCAACAGCACATATACTAATAAAATTTAATTCTATGCTTAAAAACATAGCAGACAGCAGGTGAAGATCACATACTGATTAATGCTGTGCTCTACTGTAGGAAATGAATACATTTATGAGGAAAATTAATACATAATGGAAGAGGTGAAGTCACAATATTTTGTTTTAGATTCTTTTTTTAACTCTGTTTTGCCTTTCTTTAATAGAGAAATTTCATCTTTCAATCAACAGCATGATGTACAAGCACTTAAAGTTGTTCCCCGAAATGAATCCAAGTTACACTGTATCACAAACTAAGCTTGTAATAAAATGTAGAGATGCGAGTCTTCTGAACCCTCCATTTCATTTATTTCTTCAGTCTACCCATCCATCTAACAGACAACTGTTTCATTTAATCTCAAAACATTGCTGGCAGGTACAGTCCCTGAGTATTAACATTAACATTTTTGGATGGGTTTTTTTTTCCAGACAAAATTGGGACTTGCCCCCCACCTATAACTCGATGCCTTAAACCAGGAAAACATAGCTGCAATATTGACTATGACTGCGATGGAATCTTAAAGTGCTGTTATCGGAATTGTTTCAAGACCTGCCAATACCCAATAGGTATCACCTTTGAATATTGACTGCATTTATTAGATGTATTAAATTGTTAGAGTTATTAAAGTTCAAGATGAACTCAAAACATCTGAATGTAAACTCTGTGCCAGAAAGAGCCCAGGTATGTGGCCTCAGAGAGACTGTTGGACTGCAACTCCATCTAACTCTACTGATTTGGAGAGGAAAGTCAGACATTATTAAGATTTCAATCTGGCAATGCACTATATATTACCCAGTGTTGCTATATATAGCATGGCAAACAAGGATTTTGCTACACTTTCACTTTTTTAAATATTCTTTTTCTATAGCCAAAGATCAGAGATGATACAATAAGGTGAGGACAAATCCAATATTTGGTCACCCTCTGTTTTGCTTGAATATATTATACAGATTTACAAACTATATTATTTGCAAGCTACTCCCACCATCTTTAAACCCTTTAAAGCAGTGTTTCTCAGCTTTAGCTACTTTTAAGATATATGCCCTTCAACTCTCAGAATTGAGCTGGGAGTAACCCAGAGCTGACTGAGGAAATCTGGGGTTTGAAGTCCACACATCTTAAAGTGGCAGAGATTGAGAAACATTACGTTAAGGGGAAAAAGTTGTACATCGGCACTTGGCCTGCTAAGATCATAAAAATGATACATTTATTTATTTGTTTGTTTGTTTGTTTGTTTGTTTGTTTGTTTGTTTGTTTGTTTGTTTTGTGAGATTTATATACCGCCTCACAGTGCAAGCATTCTCTAAGCGGTTTACACCAGTAAGCAATGTATATTTATATTGCCCCCAACAATCTGGGTCCTCATTTTACCTACCTCGGAAGGATGGAAGGCTGAGTCAACCTTGAGCTGGTGAGATCTGAACCGCTGACCTGCTGATCAGTGTCAGCTAAAGTGGCCTGCAGTACCTGCCTCTAACCGCTGCGCCACCTCGGCTCATTTGTTTTTCATTGTTTGTTTTCTCTGTTATAGCCAAACCTGGACGTTGCCCATATGTTAAAATAAGATGTATGATGGTTAATCCTCCTAATGAATGTGATCATGATGTCCAATGTGAAGGAAAGGAAAAATGCTGTGAAGGGGCATGTGGAAGAAGATGCGTCCCACCAGGTACTATAGTCCATAAGCTTCTTCTATTGTGTTAAAGAGGGATAGACTAACCCTAGAGGGTGATCAGCTCATGAAGGTTCTAGATTCAGAATGCACAAAGCTTTCTGAAGATAGAAGGCAACTAATGGAAGAAACAGTAAGATTTTTTTT
Organism: Diadophis punctatus similis; assembly: GCA_023053685.1. Classification (NCBI taxonomy): domain Eukaryota; kingdom Metazoa; phylum Chordata; class Lepidosauria; order Squamata; family Dipsadidae; genus Diadophis; species Diadophis punctatus. The sequence continues at coordinate 16,541,118 of JALIGW010000003.1, read as the reverse complement.
CTTCTCAATGGCAAGGAAAGATCAAATTGTTACTAATGCAAAAAAGGATATTTTCTTCCTTTATTGATTGCATTAGCGTTGCCATTATTTCCTGAAGCCAAAAATATTTGTTGTCAAAAACCAACATTAGCCATGAAAACAATTTAATTGTCCTTTATTTTAAATCTATTTGGAATATCTAATGAAGTTTATATCAATGGTTTGTGACTGAATAACAGATTCCCCAATTCATATGTTGGACTATAGTTCCCATTAGTTAATCCCCAATGAGTTAAATCAGGAAGGAAATATATAATTTCCTTCAACTGGTGTTGGCTTGGTTTGAACACTATAGTTCTAAATGGAACAAAGGAAGACAGCATCTCAATAATATAATTCTTCTTTCTTTTTGTTTTAGAACAATGTATTATCTTTATTATTTGTAGATATTGCACTGCAAATCTATATTGTTACAAATATAGTAAAGGGTAGACACTTTCTAATCATGAAATTAAATATGAACTTCTTCAAGTATAGAATTCCAGCTTATTGTGCTTGGTAGGCTCTGAAATCTTGTTCACAACTTAACATAAGTACCGTATTTTTCGGAGGATAAGACGCATCGGAGTATAAGACGCACCTTAGTTTTTGGGGAGGAAAATAGGGGGGGAAATCTGCCTACTAGGTATTCATCTGGCTAGCATCCTTAGTCTGGTCAGCTTCAGCACATTATTTTATCCCCTGGTTAGGACTTAAAAAAACCTTCTTCTGAGAGAATAACAATGAAAGAGCCTGCAAGCCGGGAAGATAGTTAGCACCTGGTTAGAGCAAGTAGAGCAATGAAAAAAAATTCTGCAAAGACTTAGGGCTGGAAAAACATTCTTTGGAGAGAGTAACAATGAAAAAGCCTGCAAGGTAAGAGCTGGGAAGATCTGTTAGCACCTAGTTAGGGCTGGAAAAAAAGCTATATTTGAAGTATAAGACGCACCCAAATTTTCAGCCACTTTTAGGGAGGAAAAAGGTGCATCTTATACTCCGAAAAATACGGTAGGCTTTTGAAGGCTAAATTAGTTAATGTTTAACATCCTCTTACTCTCAATACTGTACTGAACATAAATGCCTGCTATTTATAGCAGTTATTTATAAACATAACATTTATTGTACTAGATCTTTCTCTCTATTTTTTTTGTCTAACTTCCTGCTTCATTGATGGACACAGGCATCAACAACAGACCTCAACATTAAACTGAAAAAGATTCTTTTTGAATGATTTATTAATCAAGAATTTTAGAAATTACTTATTCTACAAGTCTATAGCAGGAAGAAGTTTTAAGGATGGGTCTCCAACTATATGATATCATTGATCATTTCCATCTTCAGCTTCCACCTATATAAACACTGTGTCAAATAAATTTCTAGAGTAACATTCTGTTGCTTCATGGTTGAAATAAATGAAATCGATAATCTATGTTTCTAGAATTTTTATCAAATTTAGACAAAACTGTTTTCATTCTAGTGCCTCTAACTGTTGGATGAAACATCTTTTGTAGGAAGAGATTAGGGTGGTGGTGCAAAGAAGGTGCAAAAGAAGGTTTGAATCTAACCTGGTTTAAACTGTATACTTGGATGCAGTTAGAATTATATTATTATTTACAATAAACAATTTAATCCAGCAGCTATGACTCTCTTCCTTCTTGTGAGGATATATGGATGCTCCATTGCTTCAGAATTTGGGACTGTTGCAATAAATGTAAAAAGTATGAACATACCGTATTTTTCGGAGTATAAGACGCACCGGAGTATAAGACGCACCTTAGTTTTTGGGGAGGAAAATAGGGGGAAAAATCTGCCTACCAGGTATTCATCTGGCTAGCATCCTTAGTCTGGTCAGCTTCAGCACATTATTTTATCCCCTGGTTAGGACTTTAAAAAACCTTCTTCCGAGAGAGTAACAATGAAAGAGCCTGCAAGCCAGTAAGAGCTGGGAAGACCGTTAGCACCTGGTTAGGGCTAGAAAAAAACTTCTTTGGAGCAAGTAGAGCAATGGAAAAAAACCCTGCAAAGACTTAGGGCTGGAAAAACATTCTTCGGAGAGAGTAACAATGAAAAAGCCTGCAAGGTAAGAGCTGGGAAGATCGTTAGCACTTAGTTAGGGCTGGAAAAAAAGCTTCAAAAAAGCTACATTCAGAGTATAAGACGCACCTAAATTTTCAGCTACTTTTAGGGAGGAAAAAGGTGTGTCTTATACTCCAAAAAATACGGTAATTCATTTATGGCATTTACACTGTATGCAGAAATAATCTTCCCTTCGCTTTCTATAACCTTATAAGAATACTAAGAATGATATATGATTGGTTGATGTGTGCCATAAATAAGAAACATTTCTCTGTAAGTGGGGAACCTTTGATTGCATCCAAAACAGTGCTATAGAAACTGATTTTCTAAGAGTTATTTCCACCTTTATTTCCCAAGGTATACACCAGAAGAAGTACACAAAAATAAAAAGAGGAAAAGGAGCATTTCTGTCTACAGATTTAAACACATTTTTGCTGGTAGCAATAAACTCCTGCCCTTTATTATCTTTTTCAATTCAAGAGCTGTTGGAAACACAGAAATACATCTTACCATTTCAAACAAAATAAAAAGCTACTTTAGGTCAAATAAAATTAGTTTGCCATTTATCTAGGCCAGTGTTTCCCAACCTTGGCAACTTGAAGATGTCTGGACTTCAACTCCCAGAATTCCCCAGCCAGCATTCACCAGCCAGAATTCTGGGAGTTGAAGTCCAGACATCTTCAAGTTGCCAAGGTTGGGAAACACTGATCTAGGCATTATTGATTATGACAGCTAATTAGCTGCTACAGTCTGAGAAGAAGCCTTGCTTAGTGAGCAGATTTGTAGGCTGATATCAAATGTAGTGATGAATTGGTCTATAGCTGAGATGCTTTAAAACGGAAAGTAGATATCTGGCCTTGATATTTCTACAAAATGTCTATGCTCTGACTTGACACGTCCCCCAAATCTGACATAAGGTGGAGAGATTATCATTATTTTTTCAAAAAGTTTTTTATTTTTTTTAATAGTCTTCACATAAACATCAATACATATACCTTAATATATTATTCAAAAATTTAAGCTAATTTTTCCCCCATAACCAATAATATTACTAGATTACCTATCTATCCTAGATATCAAATCCTATCACTCCCTTCCCTCTATCCTTCTCCTCTCCCTCTACTTTCTTCCTCCTTCTCTCCCCTCTCCTACTACCCCTTCTTCCTTCTTTTCTCCTCTCCACTACTTCCTCTTCCTCCTCCTTCTCCTTTCTTGAGTGTGCTTATTTTTTAATCTATTTTAACAGATAGACAGCCAATACCTCTCCTCAACTCGCATTTTACATTATTATTTCAAATCTATCCTGTGTTAAAAATCAATGTCAAATTACTTAAATTCTAGGTATATTTTTATATTACTATATTGCTACTTCCTTTTCCATATGCATTTTATCATCTGGGTTATTTATCTATGTTCATTTTCTTATCTTTTATACACAGTAATTGTTCTATCTTAACTTTCAACTATATTCATTCTCCAACCAACTGTAAAATTTCATCCAAACATTATAATATTCTGAGTCATCTTTGTCTTTAATTTTCATTGTTACTCTGTTCATTTCAGCACAATCCATAATTTTCTTAATTAATTCCTCTTCAGATGGAACCTTAGTTCCTTTCCATTTTTGTGCAAAAGTAATTCTAGCTGCTGTCAGCACATGTACAGTCAAATAGGTATCTTCTTTACTAAGTTTATTCGGTATAAGGGGAGATTATTTTTTAAAGTCAACTGACTGAGGAACTGCCCACACATCATACCATCAGTGGTATCTCAATCATAGCACTTTAGATGAGAAAGAGAAGGGTGGCCTTAGTTTAAGTAATTGCCTACCCTGCTTTTCCCATCCTCCATCTTTAGGGGCTGTAAGAATGATCTTACCTACCAGACTGGTTTAAGGACTATATTAAACTTCTCCCTAGTACTGTTCCTCATAACTACTGGTACTTCAAATCAGTTCATTAAAAAGCACCAGTGTTCCTTTCCATTATCTCTTCCCCTTCTCCAAAAACCACTCAAATTATCTGCCTATAATTTGCCACAGGTATTCATTATTATGAGCCAGTTTGCTGTAGAGTTAAAGGATCCAGACTAAGAGAGAGAAATCTAAATTTTCATCCTCCCTTAAGTATAAAGCCATCTGGGTGAATTTGAACCTATTATTTGTTTATTATTTCAGTTCAGGATGTCTTCATCCTCCAGAACTGAATACTTTGAAATATTTATACAAATTTGATTTTAAAAAACACAAAGGAAGAAAGAATTTGCTTAAAGGCATATACAAAGGTCCCTGTATTGATTTCTATAAACCTGGGGGGAGGGGGAGTGTTACCATATACATAATAGTTGAACTTTTCTGCAAATAGCATCCCATTTCTTGGAAAAGACTATTAGAAAGCACTTATTTATATATTTTTTTCGATCTAACAGTAACAAATCAATGCTTAACACAAGTACGGTATCTACTTCCCAGGCTGAGGATCCAGTTGCACAAAAATTAAGTGGCAGTTTTTGTCAAAGCAATACAATGAAACTATTTCACCATGTTGAAGTAAATGCATGGTGTGCTTTAGCTAATTTTCTGTGCATACATATAGCTGAACAGCAGACTTTTCTGTTGAAGGGATGTTGCACAGCAAAACAAACTGACTCCTTGACACTCACATTAGAGGTAGAGCCCTTCATTTGTCTGTGTTTGGTGCTATTTCATGATTTGGATCAAAGCAGTTTTTTGTAAAATAAAACACTGCAGTGTTGTACAACCCTAGTTTTATGACGAGACTTTGAGAGAACAGCATATGAATCAGAACCTGATTCAGACTACTGGTATGAGATTCTGGAGGAGCCCTTGGTTTGTTCTCTAGAAGAAGACAAATGAAAGATCTTCATGAATGAAAGGATTAGTAGTCTGCTGAGACTTTGTCAGCCCTTTCAGATAGGGAACATAACTAGATGAACTAATTCTACTTGTAGAACTGAAAGGTTACACTAACAAAACCTTGCAAGCCTGAAAGTACAAATTTCCTGCACACTTCTTAAAAGCCAAAGAAGCTAGGAAGGGTTCTTCCTGAATCTCTTTCTCTGCCCATTATGCAGTTGTGGAATATGCTTTCCCTTATCTAACCATTCCCTGGGAAGCGTTTCCTCACCCCATTTCTCATAGTTTTTCTCATGTACCTTACAAACTTTTACTAGCAATGCAGCAATCTCACGTTTAAATATAATCAGTAGAATCAAAATGCAGATTTTGGGGAAATACTGCCATTTTTGGCAATTTAGCTGAACTGAATTCCTCTCCCTTTTTGTTTTATTTTTAATTTTCTGGGATTTTTCACTAGAAGATATATTTGAACATATGCACAATAACATTTTAACAAAACAGAATAACAGAGTTGGAAGGGACCTTGAAGGTCTTCTAGTCCTGCCTAGGCAGGAAACCCTGCACAACTTCAGACAAATGGTTATCCAACATCTTCTTTAAAATGTCCAGTGTTGGAGCATTCATAACTTCTGGAGGCAAGTTGTTCCACTGATTAATTGTTCTAACCAGAGGTGGGTTCCTCCCGGTTCACACCAGTTCTATTGAACCGGTAGCAAACCGCTGGTGATGTCACGGAGCCGGTTCTGTCGGTGCCGGTCCGTGGATGCCGCCATCTTTTTTTGGGAGGGGTTTTTTGGAATTTTTTGCTGATTTTTTCTTCTGCGCATGCACAGAAGCTGAGTTTCCAGCACTGCGCATGCACCGCCATCCTGTTTTTGGCTTTTTTTGTTTTGAATTTTTTGTGAATTTTCGGCACTATGCATGTGCGCACACGTGGCGCGGCCAGGCAACGTGGAAAGAAGTGAACCAGCGGCGAGGTAAGTTAGAACCCACCCCTGGTTCTAACTGTCAGGAAATTTCTCCTTTGTTCTAGGTTGCTTCTCTCCTTGATTAGTTTCCACCCATTGCTTCTTGTCCTGCCCTCAGGTGCTTTGGAGAATAGCTTGACTCCCTCTTCTTTGTGGCAGCCCCTGAGATATTGGAACACTGCTACCATGTCTCCCCTAGTCCTTCTTTTCATTAAACTAGACATACCCAGTTGCTGCAACCGTTCTTCATATGTTTTAGCCTCCAGCCCCCTAATCATCTTTGTTGCTCTTCTCTGCACTCTTTCTAGAGTCTCAACATCCTTTTTACATTGTGGAAACCAAAACTGAATGCAGCATTCCAAGTGTGGCCTTACCAATGCATTATAAAGTGGTATTAACACTTCACGTGATCTTGATTCTATCCCTCTGTTTATGCAGTCTAGAACTGTGTTGGCTTTTTGGTAGCTGCTGCACACCACTGGCTCATATTTAAATGGTTGTCCACTAGGACTCCAAGATCCCTCTCACAATTACTACTATTGAGCGAGGTACCACATATACTGTACCTGTGCATTTTGTTTTCCTTGCCTAAATGTAGAACCTTACTTTTTTCACCATTGAATTTCATTTTGTTAGATAGCACCCAATGTCCAAGTCTGTCAAAATCCTTCTGTATGTTAGCCTATCTTCCGGAGTGTTAGCTATTTACCGTACTAATTTTAAATGGAAAAAGAGAAGGGCATCACTCAAATTATGCTGTAAAGTGGTCCCCAATGCAATTTATAGTCATGTTGTAGTTAACAGCTGAGCGGCATAGTGGCCTAGTGGTGGAGATGCTCACCTCCCACTTGGAAGGTTGAGAGTTCAATCCTAGGTAGCGGCAGATGTTTTTCTCCTAGGGTGTGAAGAAAAAATATCTGCTGCCAACTCCATATGGCATCAGGAAGGACATCTGGCCAGTAAACAAACAGCTCAATCCAGTCACCCCGACTACCCTGAATTAAGGGGTTACAGGGTCATAAAAAGGGAGTTATAGTAGTCAACAATTATGCTCCAAAACATTTATCCTGAAAGAAGAACATTCAAGACAACACAGAAATTATATGATGAACTACTTAAATTATAGCTGCTTTGAGAAAATGTGGCTAGAGAAGAAAAACTATTACTTTAGCTTTGTAATATAGCAAATTACTTAGTGCCATGACTCAGACTGTCATTCATCCAAAGTGTCATAAAGCAGGTCGTCTTCCATAAACTATTATATTCTGGAATTACTATAAGAGAGAATAGGATTGGAGTGAGCTGTTTGGCATTTCCTGAGAATTACACAGTTGAGGAAAGCTGTGTATTTTATTAGGATGTTCTATTTGTCCTGGTACTTAGATTAGCAAGGCAGGCCTGTTTGAAGATGCCTTTGATGCCAGATGATGATTTAGCTGCTATTTTTTGCTGCTTATAGATTGAACAATGTGTATGCGATGAGGAAAGAACAGGCCACTAGTAATCTAATGCTTCCAATGCATTTAATCTTTTTTCTTGCCTTCCTACAATTGCTTTGCACTTAATGAAAGGTGCATAGTGATTTAACTAAACATGGTTTTCAAATTTCTTCTGCAGAGGCCCCACACAAACCAACCTCCATTACTGTGTGGTATAATTTTTTATGTCATAATCTGCCAAAGACTATTGCGGCTATCAATCAGCATCAGCATTTATTTATTTATTTTATTTATTAATTAAAATGTAAATGTCACCCACCGCATGGAATTGTGTATGAAGGTTGAAGTCTGATGGGCACCCAACTTTAGCAATAGCAATAGCAATAGCACTTAGACTTATATACCGCTTCATAGTGCTTTACAGCACTCTCTAAGCGGTTTACAGAGTTCAGCATATTGCCCCCAACAATCTGGGTCCTCATTTTACCGACCTCAGAAGGATGGAAGGCTGAGTCAACCTTGAGCCTGGTGAGATTTGAACAACTGAACTGCTGAACTAGCAGTCAGCTGGAATAGCCTGCAGTAGCTGCATTTAACCACTGCGCCACCTCGGCTCGGCTTTACATATTTTGATGTTGTCAAATTGGAATTTATTCTTTTTGAGAGGCTTGCTTTTTATTAATGCTGGATTGTTGTATGTCACCCAGTACAACAATCCAGCAAGCCTCTCAAAAAGAATAAATTCTAATTTGACAGCATCAAAATATGTAAAGTTGGGTGCCCATCAGACTCCAACCTTCATACACAATTATGCCTTCCACCTACACTAGATGGAACTAGAATTCTAAACCTTCCCTGTTTGCTCCTCACCAAAGCACAAACATGCCCTGGCAAACATCATATCTCCAGGCCATTACCTTCATCTCATCCCCAGCCTATGAGTAAAACTATAGCTGTATCAGTATTAAAGCAATATTTTCTCCTTTATTCTGACATTATTCAAAGACTGTCCCAAGGAATATAAAATTAATTTGCCTTGTCATCCTGTCCTGGGATACTTGTATTGAGTTTTTAAAAAGCCACGAAGACAGACTGTGGATTGGAAATGGAGATGACACTTCATGCCAACATAGTTTTTTGCCAATTTCAGGGTAAGGAAGTATCTAATCCGCAGAACCTTGAACCTGATTTTGAAGACAACAGAAGTTTTAAGAGAGCAGGAAGTTCATGTGTGTAAGAATAAACAATGAAGTACATGGCTGAGCAAAATACCTTATTATAAGTATAATGTTTCTCAGAAGTAAGGAATTTTATTTATATATGGAGAGAAATTCTTTTCCAGATAATCCTGATTCTTAGCTGGAAAGCACTAGGCTAAACTTTAGGAATTCTGTCTTTTAAATCCTCTATTTTGTGTGTCAGTGCTGGAATGGCATTTATGAATTGACATACCCATCTGGTGGACAGTTGGTGAGGTGTTGTGGTCAAGATACTAGATCAGAACAGGAAGAACCAAGTTCTGGTTCTCCCTCAGGCATAGAAACCAACTGGGTTACTTTGGTCCAGTCAATCTTTCAGCCATGGACTGTAAAATTTTTAAATTTAATTTTTAAATCTACCTACCAACTATCACTGGACTAGTGTTGTAGATTATCATCCATAATCTTCAACAAAGAAGCTTTCCTTTTGTAGTGATTTCATTGGGGCTGACTATACACATACTTGGTTGTTCTAAGCATTAATTTTGAGTCTCTGATACTTGATCCCCCTGGACTGTTTCTAGACTTTGATTTTGCTTGTTGCTTTTTCTCTAATATGGAGTTTTGTGTTTGTCACGATGTGAACATTGCCAGTTGAGCACCTCTGCCATATTTCTAGGTTTACTGTATTTTTCTAATCAGCAGACATGTGACATGTATTACTGTGCATGTGTGCATTCCAGAAGTCTCCTCCTTCCTTCTTCTCCTGTGAGCCTCGCCCGAGGCAGATGTGATTTCTTAGCTGAGACAATGTAGCTTAATAAGGTTTATATTTTTTTGGTTACTTTTGTACTGAAATAAATATTTTGTTAATTAGAATTGAATCTTGGTTTTATTTTCTAAATAAGGATGACTTCAAGGAAGCAAGATCCTATATCGCCTCAATAGGAATAATTCTTATTCCGTCAGTGTTTAACCCTGCCCTGCCTCTATATTGCATTGAACTACAATATAGTTCAATTTTAATTAAAATTGTTTTTAATTAATTTTATTAATTAATTTTATTTTTTTTATTTTTAACTGTTTTAATTTTATTTCACCCCCCCTTTGGCTTTTTTTTTGTTATTACTTCTGCAACTGAACAAATCCATATTTTAAGCTGATTCAATCAAATTTGCAGTTCTTAAATGAGTACATGTAATAAATACAATTATCGGTAGGATTCCAGACATCTTCCATATGATGAAGCAGTGTATAGAAATGAAAACGAGTTAAAGCAGTCGTTCTGCAATGTACAAGCAGACTGAAAATACAGGTCAGTCCAACTTCACAAAGAGAAAATGCTAGGTATGAGGATGGGAGAAGATACTATCTTTTCCTAGCATAGGTCCCCTAATATAAATGCCAGTTTAACGCTTGAAGAGGATTAGATTTAAGATCTGCTATTACCATGAAGATAACAAGTGTCATTCTTCTTGTGGGTCTCCTTGTTCTTCTCTCAGACATGACAGCAACATTGGGTAAAGCACATGCAGGTATGTTCTCAATTAAATAGCATTCTATGGAAATGGACTGAGGAATACACTGCATGTACTAAAGATAAGTAGTGGTGGTTAATCCATTACATATACTCCCCCAACTTTAAAATGACTATGGACAGATAATGTATATTATGTAAACTATGGGAGTCTACATAATATACAGTACTACTACAGATTATAATCCAGAGTGCAGTTATTGGCAGCTATGAAAGAACATAACCAAGGAAAGGATTTCATGAAATGCAATGATTAGCAGACTAGTAACATTACGTCTGTCATCTGCACCTCTATAACTGTCTGGTTTGGTTCTGCAAACCAACAAGACAGACACAGACTTCAGAGGATTAGAACTGCAGAAAAAACAATTGCTACCAACCTGCCTTCCATTGAGGACCTGTATACTGCACGAGTCAAAAAAAGGGCTGTGAAAATATTTACAGACCCCTCGCATCCTGGACATAAACTGTTTCAACTCCTACCCTCAAAACGATGCTATAGAGCACTGCACACCAGAACAACTAGACACAAGAACAGTTTTTTCCCGAACGCCATCAACGCCATTATTTGCTAAACAAATAATTCCCTTAACACTGTCAAACTATTTACTAAGTCTGCACTACTATTAATCTTCTCATTGTTCCCATCACCCATCTCCTCCCACAAATGGCTGTATGACTGTAACTTTGTTGCTTGTATCCTTACAATTTATATTGACTGGTTCCTAATATGATTTGATTGCTTATTTGTACCTGGACTATCATTAAGTGTTGTACCTTATGATTCTATGGCAGAGTGTGTAGGTACAATCATTTCACTCTATACACATTTCTCTACAGTTCTACAACTTCTCTGTTTTCCATCCTCCAATGGGAAGATATTGTCATGAAAATCCTCCCATGAAATAGGCCTTGGGTTTCAAATTCCCAACTTTTTCAACCCCATGAAAGAGAATAGATTCCAGAGAGTATATTCCCCTCACTTACTAAATAAGGTTTTTTAGAATTTAGTCCAAATTCTTTTGGTAGTTCTTTTTTGTTTGTTTCTTTATTTTTCAATCTGATGTTATTGTAGATTTATTCAGTAGTAAATTATTCTCATTTTGAAAAAAATACATATTTTCACCCTATTTAAGGCTGTGCAGTTTATAGAATCATATAACTAAAGCGGCGTAATTTTTTTTAAAAATAAGTAAGTTTTCCTAATGCATTTTTAAATGTACATTTTATATTACTGATAATTTTTTAAAGCTTTGAATTATGTTGGACAATGAGGAAATGAAAAGAGTAGAAATTTAAGTGCCAATATGCATCCCTCTTGGGAACAATTTATTATGCTATCGCATCTTTCAATTACAGAACAGAAACTCTGCCCAAAAGACACCTACCTATGCAAACGTGCAGAACCTAATGAATGTGAAATTAACTCTGATTGCAAAGGAATCCAGATTTGCTGCCTATATCGGTGTGCAAAACGTTGTGTGGATCAGGTAGAAGGTATCTAATATTCATTTTATACTTTGAAAAACTACACAAAGGGGGGGGGGAACGTATCTACTCAGTGTGCTGAGAGCCATTTTGATTAATGCATCAGAACAAAACCAAGACACTGTGAGTCTAGTCTAGGCATGATGCCATCTAGATGACCTAAGGACAGTCACTCTCTGCCAATTCTAGTAAGCTGGCAGTAGCAAATCTGAAATCTTGCCAAGAAAATTGCAGAAACTTCTCCAGGCAATCACCAGGAGTCAACACTGACTTCAAAGCATAAAAACAAACACAGACAAAACTTAGTGTTCAGCTTAAAATGAACAAGATGATTCATACATTAAACAGAAATACAGTACAGTAAACAAATGTACCAAGGAAGTAGACATTATGACCTGGACTACTAAAATAATAAAATATTGTATTGTGAATGATTTTTATAGAAGGTGCAATAACTATTAAGGCAATTCTTATAAATAAAATGAATAAATAAATAAAGACAGGAAAGGAGAAAGGGAATAAGATGAGAACTGGAGAATATCAGCATCTCAGAAATCCTTGACCACGTTAGCTAAAGGGGATGAAAGCTCTGATCCAATAAATATAAGAGTAACAAGAGGTTGATGAAAATGAAGGTACTGTCTCATATAACGGGTAACTACTGATAAAAATTGCAATAAATGGGCAACTAAATCTCTCAGGTGAGAGAAGAAGAAGAATGAATCATCAGAAGTTGGGAAAACAGCTATAGTATGCAGGCATTGCCTGCACATGTATACAAACTAGCAAATGGGAATTTCTATGCATGCTTAGGTTCTGTTTCTAATATCTCTGTAGCCATAGGTTTTTATTGGACTTTTGTGCATTGTGTGAAGACATTGTGTAGAGACCCTTTAGGGGGAAAGTTGAACCTAAAATCTCATTTTTTTCCTATTAATCAGAAGTTTTTCCTCCCTTTTTTCCCCTAGAGTAATCTCCAACTGAATTAATGTCTCAAAGAACATCCTGAAAGAGAAACAAAAATGACATGACAAGGATTGTAGCTTAAATTCACCCAAGCATCTTTTGAAAAGAAATCATTGTATGATGCCTGAAGATATTTTTCAGACAATTCATCCAGCAACAGATAACTGTTTTGATTACTGTAAGAAGCTGATCTAATAAGAAGGCCTCAAATGTAATGAAGGCTACAAAACCGCTTAGGCGAATTTGATATATAAATATGAATCAGTTGAAAAATATTCAGCATTAAAATTTGAAATTATGGAGTAAATATGCTCTTTATGTCCAAAGAGTCAAAACTTAGTCACTGCAAGAGAAGCAAACTGTCTCTCATGTAGTCCAAAGTTTCCCTTTCAGAAACACTTAATTTATATTTATGCCTGGCTTAGTTATGAAGATTTGGAACCAAGGTCTGACTACATCATGAAGATCACACATACTTTCCTCCTTGGAGGAAAGACCAGGACAAACTTCAGAATTAATGTATAAAACAAATGAAATGTCTAAAGCAAGGGTCTCCAACCTTGGCAAATTTAAGCCTGGTGGACTTCAACTCCCAGAATTCCCTAGCCAGCTGGCTGGGGAATTCTGGGAGTCGAAGTCCACCAGGCTTAAATTTGCCAAGGTTGGAGACCCCTGGTCTAAAGCACTATGAAATCATACTGGCTGTATTCATATATGTCATTTATGTATACTTTCATTTGTTTGTTTGTTTGTTCATTCATTCATTACTCACATTTATAAAGCCATCTATTTTCCATGTCATAACTGTGCAAGGCTCCCTATTATTATAAATGTTGAAAGGAAATATCTGCAGCTGATTTTATTACCCGTGTCCAATTTGGAATGGCCTTAAATTGCCAAGTCATTTGGAACAATATAAGGATTTTGAGTCACAATGCCCACAAAACAGCCAATTCCTGTGTATGAGTTTTTCCTCATTCTCAAATCCACAATTAATTCAATTGAGTAATATAGCAGCAGTTCAGTTCAACAGTTCAGTTTGATAGATTGCATTCATAACTTTTTTTTTCAATTGACAAAATGGGAGAAGGAAGTTTCATGCTAATATAATGCTATTACGAAATACTTTTAAATTTTAACTGTTGATCAGCTTGTCCTCTGAAGATGGAATATAATAGCACTCTATTTGCATTTCCCTGATGCTCTGATATCAGGAAAAGTAAGAGAAACAACATCAGTATTTCAAAATAAAAAGACAATATGTACCATTTGGGGATGCCGGCAGTGAGATTTTAAAGATACTATTATGTCCCCCAAATAAATTTGGGCCAATGATGCCACCTTTGTTTAAATAAATCCTGGGTTTGCCACAATTACGATTCATTTGACCTGAAGTGCCATTGATCGGAGTCCTTGTTCTTTTGGTATTCAAAAGTTGTTTTTTTCTGTGTCTACTTTCCAACGAAGAACAAAAGGAGATACTTCCAATAACAACATAACATTAATACAACATTTCTCACAGATAGTCCTCGCCTTACAACTGGTCACTGGACAACCATTAAAAGTTATGAACGACTCCCTGTCAGGCGCAATGAACCAAGAATGACACTGTGATTTATTCAGATTAGTTTCATTATTGCTGCTCAACCATAGAAAGAATCTTACCAGGCTAAAGCACAAGCTCATAACTATTTAAATATGAGCCAGCAGTGTGCAGCAGCTGCCAAAAAAGCTAACACAGTTCTAGGCTGCATAAACAGAGGGATAGAATCAAGATCACACGAAGTGTTAATACCACTTTATAATGCCTTGGTAAGGCCACACTTGGAATATTGCATTCAGTTTTGGTCATCATAATGCAAAAAGGATGCTGAGACTCTAGAAAGAGTGCAGAGAAGAGCAACAAAGATGATTAGGGGACTGGAGGCTAAAACATATGAAGAACAGTTGCAGGAACTGGGTATGTCTAGTTTAATGAAAAGAAGGACCAGGGGTGACATGATAACAGTGTTCCAATATCTCAGGGGTTGCCACAAAGAAGAGGGAGTCAAACTATTCTCCAAAGCACCTGAGGGTAGAACAAGAAGCAATGGGTGGAAACTAAACAAGGAGAGAAGCAACCTAGAACTAAGGAGAAATTTCCTGACAGTTAGAACAATTAATCCGTGCAACAGCTTGCCTCCAGAAGTTGTGAATGCTCCAACACTGGAAGGTTTTAAGAAGATGTTGGATAACCATTTGTCTGAAGTGGTGTAGGGTTTCCTGCCTAAGCAGGGGGTTGGACTAGAAGACCTCCAAGGTCCATTCCAACTCTGCTTTTCTATTCTATTCTATCAGTTGTATTCTGTAAACATTTAAGGATGGTTCGCTCTGTGCTTCTTCCTGAATACCAAGGATTCCAGGTTGATTAGCCTCTTAGCTCCTCCTAAAAGTCCCCCTCCCTCCAGCAACTTTGCACCCAATTTCCCTATGCATATTGAAAGTTATTTATGACCCATTTTCAAAGTTACAACTGCACTATCCCTGCCCCATGGTCACATGATTGTATTTTTTGGGAGTTTGGCAACCAGCTCGCCTTTACAGCAATTTCAGCAACTCACAGTCAAGATACCATGATTTGGGATATTTATTGCAGTTTCCAGTATTTACTTCTGGTTTCTGACCAAAAAAAAGTCCATTGTGGAAAATTAATTCACTTAATGAGCCTGGCATACATTTAGAAACCATGGCATTCACTTAACAATCTTGGCATCTACTTATGACCGCAATGATTTATGACGGTAATTCTGGACTTTGTGTGAAGAACTACCTATATTTACTGGGACAAATTGTGGCTTCATTTCTATTGCCAGACAATATTCCTCAGACTTTTCTTTTAAAGAAATCCTTTGATATATGAAGAGTTCATATACCTTTATCAGTGATGTTCGGCATGTCTGTTATCCTGAGGTTTATATAAGATGTAAGAAAAAAATAAATAAGAGGCTTTCTGTTAAGGAGTGTGCAGAGCGACCCCTGAGTTATCAGGGACATGCAAGTTGAAACGGGGTATTTCAGCTTGGTAACCAGTGGATAGGAGTAATGATCCAGTCACAAACAGATTTGTTAAAGTGTATAAAATAGTTTACTTTTAAATAATATCACAGTCCAATTAAACAGTTCAGGTCATACACGTTCAGTCAGTCAATATCAAGAAGTATAATAATCTTCTTACCAGCCTGTCTTTGTCTTAAACATCAATCAAAGATATTACAGCTTACAAACACTTCGATACTATCAAAGAGTAACAGAGCTTCACACAGAGCTCACTATCAGACACAAAGTCAATCACGAATGAATCAGCAGAGAGAACGAACCTGAAACCATGATCTCTAGCTCCCTCTTATGGCAATCTTGAAACACTACAGCCAATCAGAATACAGCAATACATTTAAAGTTGTAGTACTTAAATATATACAAACATAGATTGGTGGCTTGTTTATATATTAACAACCCAACCGTTTGGACATAGTCCTAACACTTTCAAACCACCCAGCTCAATGTATTTGTACTTCTAGGAGCACTGAGAATACAGTCCAGCACTATAAACCAATGTAAAGAATGCTGGACCAGTTAAACTGCTGTTATGGTTTTCTCCAAAGAATCTTAGGAATTGTTTGGTGAAGATGCAAAGATTTATCTGTTAATATACTAGCCCCCAACAGAGCTTCTAGACTCACCCTAGGAAGGAATGGTAGTTAAATGTGAGTAATTAAATGTGTGCTCAGTTTAAATCTACTTCATCAGCAAACAAAAAATACCAGAAAAGCTAGAAACTCAATATTTTGTCAAGAAAATAGTATAGATGCTCCCCCACTTTGAAGGTTGGAAATAAACTACTATAAAAACCCATCCTGACTTCACACATTGAGCTTTTGAGACACATCTGCACCATGAGACACGTCTTCCTCGTTAGCCTCTTGGCTTTTTGTATTGAACTGCCTTTATGTTGCCACACCTTAAATATCTTCTCAAAAGGTAAGTGTTAAAAACTACAGATTAATTATTATCCAATCTGGATGTGCCGAAATTTGGGTTAGTTAGAAATGAGAGCTAAAGATTCTGACTCCATTTTAGGATTGGAACTGCCTCATCAAGTGCAGTTGTGTCTCCACTAAACGTTTGCTTGCAGCATGTTGATTGGGGAAGATTCCAATGATCTCTGGAGCTTTACCAGCTATAGATGGGAATGATGGAAATAGGAACTTTGGAGATGTTTGCTGACTGGGGGAAACAGGGCTTCTCATCGTGCATAATAAGGGGATACATTTATATTGATCTCATCAAACTGTGCAAGGCATTTGAGGGCCCTCTTGGCTTGCTCTTTGCCACATGTTCTTTGCAACATTTTTTCCAAGTCAAAGAAAAGGAAAGTAGAAAAAGATCAATATTTTTCCTATGAAAATCAGAGTTTCTTTCACTTTTGAAAAGGGACTCTCTAACAATATCCTTTTGCTTCGCCCATGTTGCCATCAAATAGAATTCTTAGGTTACAACTCTGTACATGCCAGTATACAGCTCCCCAAATGATGGGATTTCTCTGATATTAGAAACATTTTTAATGAATGGAATAAAACATCATCTGACTTAGAATCATAGAATGTAAGGTTGAAAAGAACATCACCCAGCATCAATGAATCCAAATTGTTCCTATTTGCACCATGGGTATCAGTAGTTGTTATTTCCAGTATTCTTCTTTCTGGACTACATCCTTTATCAGGGAGGAGTGAAAAAATTAACAGATTAACAGAATCAGAAGGGACCTTGCAGGTCATCTAGTCCAACCCCCTGCCCAAGCAGGAGACCCTTACATCTGCCTCTACCTAGGATCGAACTCAAAACCTCCTGATTGTGAGGCAAGAGCTCTACCTCTAGGCCACAGCAACTTACATCCCCAGATCTTTCCTGTTCAGCACTTCATCATCCTTTAGCTTGTCTTCAAGTGATGTCTGGCTGTGCCACTGATGCCCAGGAGATTGGTGAAAAGGATAGCCATAGGTGGGCTTAAAGTCTCTTGGGGACCCTTCTGCTGTTATCCAGATGTTTACCCCAGGAAGATGATTGCTTCAGTCCTTCTCAAAAGGAGTAGAGGCTCTTCAATACATAAGTTGAGTCATCTTTTGAAAGGATGCTAGACCTGTTTTTTAAGCACAAGCTTAGTGCTAAAAGTTCTAAATCTTGAACTCTTGAATGAGGGTAGTCCAATGTTGCACAAAAAGCAAGTTTAAACTGGAAAATAGAGTTGGGTTAACTAACCACATGTTGTTGACTCAGTCGACTATCAGTGTATTATAACTATCTATTGTTTCTGCCAACATGACATTTCACACATTAATTTTTTTACTGTTTGGAGTTGATGACATTTTGTCTACTTCTACACCATTTGACCTATTTCCCAAGCTATTTCTGGTCATACCATTCACTTGCAACACCAGTAAAGATGAATGGTGCACATTGCTATCAATCAATCGCTCTCGCTCTCTCATTTAATCCGATGCTCCTTCTTCATCCCTCTGACCTGTCAGCCTGGCCATTTTGAATGTTGGTTTAGTATTCTTTCAAAGAGTGCAAGATCCAGGTTCATGAATTTCCTGAGAGTTAATACACACAGAAACACTTTAAAGCATCTGCCTACATTTGGCCATTCCCGTCCTTTTACACATAAAAGAGAGTGGTTGTTTTTCCCTCTGGTAGATGATATTAGCTGGGAATGCTAATATGAAGCCAGGGGAATCCACCAATTGATTTCCTTCTCATAAAAAATAAGGATAGAATAGAATATAGAATTTTTTTAATTGGCCAAGTGTGATTGGACACACGAGGAATTTGTCTTGGTACATATGCTCTCAGTGTACAAAAAAGAAAAGATATGTTCATCAAAACTCATAAGGTACAACACTTAATGATAGTCCGGGTACAAATAAGCAATCAAATCATATTAGGAACCAGTCAATATAAATTGTAAGGATACAAGCAACAAAGTTAAAGTCATACAGTCATTTGTGGGAAGAGATGGGTGATGGGAACGATGAGAAGATTAATAGTAGTGCAGACTTAGTAAATAGTTTGACAGTGTTGAGGGAATTATTTGTTTAGCAGAGTGATGTTGTTCGGGGAAAAACTGTTCTTGTGTCTAGTTGTTCTGGTGTGCAGTGCTCTATAGGGTCGTTTTGAGGGTAGGAGTTGAAACAGTTTGTGTCCAGGATGTGAGGTGTCTGTAAATATTTTCACAGCCCTTTTTTGACTCGTGCAGTATACAGGGCCTCAATGGAAGGCAGGTTGGTAGCAATTGTTTTTTCTGCAGTTCTGATTATCCTCTGAAGTCTGTGTCTGTCTTGTGGGGTTGCAGAACCGCACCAGACAGTTATAGAGATGCAGATGACAGACTCAATAATTCCTCTGTAGAACTGTATCAGCAGCTCCTTGGGCAGTTTGAGCTTTCTGAGTTGGCACAGAAAGAACATTCTTTGTTGTGCTTTTTTGATGACGTTTTTGATGTTAGGTTTCCATTTTAGATCTTGCGATATGGTAGAACCTAGAAATTTGAAGGTCTCTACTGTTGATACTGTGTTGTCTAGTATTGTAAGAGGTGGAAGTATGGGAGGGTTTCTCCTAAAGTCTACCACCATTTCTACGGTTTTGAGTGTATTCAGTTCCAGATTGTTCCGGTCGCACCACAAGGTTAGTTGTTCAACCTCCCGTCTGTATGCGGATTCATCATTGTCTCGAATGAGGCCGATCACTGTTGTGTCATCTGCAAACTGCAGTAGTTTAACAGATGGATCGTTAGAGATGCAGACATTGGTATATAGAGAGAAGTGGAGAGACCACACAACCTTTTGGGGGGGCTTGTTCTAATTGTACAGGTATCTGATGTGATTCTGCTTAGCTTCACCTGCTGCTTCCTGTTTGTTAGGAAGCTTATGATCCACTTACAAGTGTGTTCAGGTACTGCTAGCTGGTTCAGCTCAGATAGAAGAGTGTCTGGAATGATAGTATTGAATGCTGAACAAATTGCAGTGGGTCTAACAGTGGATCCATGATGGTTTTCAAGTGGGACAGCAGTAGCCTTTCAAAGGTTTTCATAACTACAGATGTTGTCTGTAATTGTTCAGTTCCTTGATGGTGAGCTTCTTCAGCACTGGGATGATAGTAGAGCATTTGAAGCAAGAAGGAACATAGCACATCTCTAGCAATTTATTGAAGATTTGGGTGAAGATGGGGGCCAATTGGTCAGCACAAACTTTTAAGCAGGAAGGAGTTATCTTGTCTGGGCCTGGAGCTTTTCCTGGCTTTTGTCTGTGAAAAAGGTCTTGCACTTCCTTTTCTGTGATCACTAGGGGTTATGAACCCAATGGTATGGGGTCAGTTGTAGGAGGCTTGGCTGTTGTTGGTGTGTCTGAGATGGGGGTTGTGGAGATAGGTGGCTGTAGTTTCCTTTCAAACCTGCCTTGTAACAGCCTTGTAACTCAGAGATAATAGGGACTTGCAATAATGGCACTGCAATTATGCAGGTTCCTTTTCTCTAGTTCATGGACCAAAGCATAGTCCTTTAAACCAGCATCTTGCTTTGGAAGCTAAAATTTGACCTCACCGTATTTCAAACTGCTCTATGTCTATTTGTAATAGGCTGAGCCTATTACGAATGTGCATGTGATCAATATTATATTTAAGATATCCTCTGAAAGCAACAGTAATCCCTGAGGAATCCCATTTGTAGCTTTCAGACCAATTCTAGAAAGAACTTGGAGGTAATTGTTGCCCTAAACAGTATTTTTCCCACTGCCCCAGAGTCCTTATAATTATCATTGAAATTCTTTTCTTTATGTTCCTGAAGAGAAACCTGGTACTTGCCCAATAGTTCATGCTTCCTGTTTGCTGTTGCGTGGAATGAACCAGTGCAGAAATGATGAAAAGTGTCCTGGGGACAAAAAGTGTTGCCAAGGTGTCTGTGTGAAACAATGTTTGACCCTTGAGAAAGGTATGATGTTCAGTTCCTGGAGATGGTCTGGATCAGATCAGCTATTTCTTGATCTTGTTTAGTCCCTTTTCAAAGGTCATCTTTCTGATGATGTAAGAAAATACCCTTTTCCTCCTTAATCAACTTCCTTTCTTGTGTTCAGCTTTTGCATACGAACAATCAGACTACAGAATGCTCTCTTTGGGAGCTGTGCTTGGCTTCCACACTATAGAATTGTTTAAATAAATACATTTATCTCCATCGTCTAAGATCTACTAACCTGCAACAAAAGTAATAAAGAGTAGTATACAAGGTACAACATTATTTAACTTTTCTGTTTATTATAGTGAAGAAAGAGAGAGAGAAACATACAGTATAAAGCTAACAAGAACCAAATAAATAATTGAGATTTTAATCAGTAGTAACTTTGTTGGATACTTATAATAAGCACCCTAACTCATATATGATTCTTTACTTCAATTTTTATAGGAAACCCCGAAACCTGTCCAACAGTTACTACGAACTGTACACGTCCTGTTCAAGAACAGTGTGCAATAGATGAACAGTGTACAAATGGTAGGAAGTGTTGTCAAGGCCCCTGTGGAAAGGCCTGCCTTGTGCCTAACAACGGTATGTTAACCAACTTTACTATGCCCAGATGTGTTTAGTCAACAGAAAATGAGCAAATCAAAGGTTGGATCTTCAGCCTTCTTGTGAAAACAAGGTCCTCCCACCATACTTTTTAATATAATAAATGTGAATTGGTTCTAGTATCTCATTTAAAATGGATCCAAACTACTCTCTGAGTAGATATTATTTTTCATTTCATTTTATTATTTTATTTTATTTTATTTTAAATTTTATTATTTTATTTTATTATTTTATTTTATTATTATTTTATTTTTATTATTATTATATTTTATTTTATTTTATTTTATTATTTTATTTTATTTTATTATTTTATTATTTTATTATTTTATTTTATTTTATTTTATTTTATTTTATTTTATTTTATTTATTTTATTATTTTATTTTATTTTATTTTATTTTATTTATTTTATTATTTTATTTTATTTTATTTTATTTTATTTTATTTTATTTTATTATTTTATTTTATTTTATTTTTTATTTTATTTTATTATTTTATTATATTTTATTTTTATTTTTATTTTATTTATTTTTTTATTTTTTATTTTATTATTTTTTATTTTATTATTTTTTATTTTATTTTATTTTATTTTTTATTTTTTTTTTTATTTTTTTTATTATTTTCTTTTCTTTTATTCTTTTATTTCTTTTATTCTTTTATTTCTTTTATTATTTTATTTTATTTTATTTTATTATTTTATTATTTTATTTTATTATTTTATTTTATTTTATTTTATTTTATTTTATTTTATTTTATTTATTTATTTTATTTTATTTTATTTTATTTTATTTTATTTTATTTTATTTTATTTTATTTTATTTTATTATTTATTTTATTTTATTTTATTTTATTTTATTTTATTTTATTTTATTTTATTTTATTTTATTTTATTTTTTTATTTTATTTATTTTATTTATTTTATTATTTTATTATTTTATTATTTTATTATTTTATTTTATTTTATTTTATTTTATTTTATTATTTTTTCTTTTCTTTTCTTTTATGTTCTTTTATTTTATTTTATTTATTTTCTTTTCTTTTATTTATTTATTTATTTATTTATTTATTTATTTTATTTTATTTATTTTATTTTATTATTTTATTTTATTTTTCCATTAAAATGGGAAACTAAAATCTTGCAAATGTAAGCTCCATTTCAATCCCTTAGAAATTCTATCCAGTCCCAATAGAATTGAATTTTTTCTTTCCAATTTGGAGTAGAAATCAAATACAAAATGAGTATCTAGAATGCAAGACATCAATTTTGCCTGTTCAAATCCCCCTTCCCAACTCAAAACAATTAAGACAAAAGTCAAGTTTTAGTCTCACTCTGTTGAAATCATGACATTACTGGCAGAACATAAGGGTGGGGGAGACATGTAGCCCTCAGGTTGAAACAGATTCCAAACCCTTGATATACATTTGGCAAAACTATGTGACAGCAGACTGAATCTTGCTTCTTTCACATTTTTCCAGGTGAGGTTTAACCTTTGACGTATGTAGAATAGAGCTGGGAAGTTCCCGAATCTCTTGTCAGTTATCACTCTTCCTTGTCTGTCAAGTTTAGATCTGACTGATACTCTATTTTCTCTGGTTCCTTAGCCCTAACCAGCAATGATTCCCAGAAAAATCCCATTTCTCGAAGCTGTCTGAATTTTTTCAGGCTCTTTTGAAAAGAAATGAATTTTGCATCTCATTTTCACAGACTGCAATTCATTAATAATACTTAATCTGGTGAATAGATTAATCATTGCAGGATCCAATCTGGGTTGGTCATCGGGACCAGAGGTTTTATCTTCCGAGCTTTCAGATTTATGCTGGAGCCCATCTTCAGGGAATTTCTCTGCTAGAGAACCCAGATTGGATCCTGCAACTTTATCCTGGGACACGTATATTCGCCTTCATTCATGAGATGAATCAATTTTCAGGCATGCGCGTACATTGAAAGGTAGAACAACTAAATGTAAATCACAGCCAGTATAGGATTTGTTATTTCTGCAGATCTTTTCTGATATCATTAAGATTGTCCCATTGTATTTTTCCAGTGAAACCTGGAGTTTGCCCAGGCGTCAGTCAACTTTGTTCTGATGTTAATTTTAAAAATGAGTGTGAGAATGACGAAGAGTGCCCACGTCAAAAGAAATGCTGAGTAGAGGTCTGCAGAAAAACTTGTGTTTTCCCTGTTCAAGGTATTATACTCAGTAACTTGTCTGAGGCAGTATTTTTTTAGACCCTCCTCCTCCTCCTCCTCCTCCTCCTCCTCCTCCTCCTCCTCCTCCTCCTCCTCCACCTCCTCTGTAAGAAATTGGGAAACTGTAGGATCCATATAGTGCAGTGGCTCCCAAACTTTTTCAGTGCACCGCCCCCTTGGTGCTACAAACCCATCCTCAGTGCCCCACCCCCACCCCCTATAAATAGCATTGTTCGGAATAGCGGTTTGCACGACCCACTAAGGAAGATAGTAACAGTAAAATTCAAAACTGTAACAATTAATTGTACATTTATTCAAAATCCAATTTAAAAATCTTTTGTTAATTCAACAAAATTGTTGAACATGATCCAGTGATACCAGGTTTTCAAAGTCTGATAGTCATTTATCAAGAACCTTAGTAACTACTAACTTAGTAAACTCAGTAAAATTTAGTAACTACTTCACTGTTCAGTAAATTCTTAATATGATGGATGGGCTTGATGAAGTGATACCAGTTTCCCAAGTCTGTCTGTCTGTCTTTCTTTCTTTCTTTCTTTCTTTCTTTCTTTCTTTCTTTCTTTCTTTCTTTCTTTCTTTCTTTCTTTCTTTCTTTCTTTCTTTCTTTCTTTCTCTTTCTTTCTTTCTTCCTTCCTTCCTTCCATCCTTCCTTTCTTTATTCCCTCCCTTCGCTTCCCTTCCCTTCCCCCCTCCCTCCCTCCCTTCTTTTTTTTCTTTCTTTCTGTCTTCCTTCCTTCTTTCCTACCCTCTTTCTTTCTTTCTGTCTTCCTACCATCTTTCTTTCATCCTACCATCTGGGCTGGAAGAAGCATGGTTGAGTGGGGCCGGGGCAGCGCAGCCTATTGTGCCTTCTCTTGCCCCGCTCTCCATCCCGGAGGGTCCACATCCCCCCACCAATCCTCCGTACAAACTAACCACCCCATTTCTGCAAAGGCAGAGCCCTGCAGGGCGATCTAAAGAGGGGAGGGGGATGCTGTAGAAAAGGCCGCCTTCCACCCGTGCCTCCCATGCTGGCTCCGCGGGACTTGGGGTTCCGAAGCAGCCCACTGGCTTCCAACCTGGCGCCGCGGGCCGAGTTCCCAGAGTGGGAATAGCAATATTGCTATTGCTATTATAAGAGAAAGATAAGGGTGGAGAGGCAAAGCCATCTAAATCTATTCTATGCTAATCCTGGGTCATTTTCTGTACTGAGTGTGAAAACCTTCCTAGTGCCTCTTTTGCTTCTTAGCATCCTGCAGCATTTGCAAAAGTAACCAGAGGTCTCTTGCAAGAAGAGGTTGAGGAGGGATTGTAAACCAGAGTGAAGGATAGCAATGGAGATGCTTCTCCTTACCTTTAGGAGCAAGGAAGACACTTGGCATTATTAAGTGGCTTTGTGAAGGTGCTTCACCTGAAGCACCGTCTCAAAGGCATGTGCAACCAATGGGAAGAATTATTTCAAGATCATCAGTGAAGTGCAGAAAGTGGGTGATATGGTGTGATGGGACTGTCCAAAAAACTCACTTGTAATCAGATACTGTCCACTTAGGCTTGATCAGGCATGTGAGGGCTAACCACCAATTATATCACATTAGTGGGGTCAGATTGCTTACCAATGACAGAGATGTAGTAATATTAGATACTTTTCTGATTTGTATAGAACTAGTCAAGCACAGGCCAAGCTGTATCATTTGATCCCCTGTAATGTATCCTGTTTGTACTAATTGTGAATGATAGGTTGAGAGATATGGTGGGTGACAAAATCTTTCCTGGAAAAAAAATCACTTACTTTTTTAATTGTTACAGAAGTACCTAAAAGTTGCCCCATAGAAATAAAATGCCCCCGCATTTTTAAGAAAACCTGCCAGAATGATTATGATTGTGGAGGACTCATGAAGTGTTGCAGCTCTAACTGCTCTTTACGATGTAAGGACCCACAATAAGGTATGTGGAATGTGAGTTATTCAATGTCTGCAGGATAACTACTAAGATATAGTTAAACTATATTTATCTAGTGGACTATGAAATCACTCCGAAATTATGCATTGGAAACTGAATCCCAAACTGTAACTTTTCTTTAATGTGAAATTTCAAATAAATATTTAGCTTTCACAATTAATGGATGTTAGTTGTTCTTTGTATCCTGCACTACCATCACTCTGATTTTATCTCTCATGCAAGAAGATATTTTCTTATAAGCAGAAAGTAGATTTTAAAAAAGGGAAATTGGAAACTGGATTTTTTTTTCAGTTAAAACAACCTATTGCAATTTCCCCTTATTTGCTTATTTTTGTTTTTACTTCTAGGACTAGTTGGTCTCCTTCCAAACAAGAGGAGCAAAATAAACAAATCACCAATCATCTCTAGCATTCTCAGGACCACTTTGAAGAAAAAAAATCACTAATAAAGATGGTAATTAAGTTCTCTGTGGTACAATTTTGCCACTTTATTTGGTGTTTCTCTACTATCTTTAGCAACTTGTACCAAACTGATGTAGTCAATGAGGATAGCATAAATCACTGTGGGCAAAATTACTTTAGGGTGTTAACCGGGGGAAATCTAATAAACCAATATAAAATAACACCTTTGGACCACAGACCTACAACAACTCTAATCAAATAAAATCTTATTTGGGGTCATGAAGAGAAAATACGCTGAACATAAGTGTTTCTGAATTCTGAATCGTAGCACCAGTATGGTGGACAGAATAAAATGTATTCCTGCTCAGAAATCATTACCTATCAATGTAGATGTATAGATAACATAATAGCAGCTAAATTTAAGATGCCAGTACCCATGAGGCAGAATTTATTTTTACTACTTGCTTTGAGATACTATTACTTTCAATATATTTTAAGATTCTTGTAAACATCACATAGAAAAAGAGTTCAACATTTAATGTTTTATCTCAAATAGCGGTTTAATAGCAGGAAATATTGTAACTCAAGTGCATTCAGTAACGATCATTTATAAACATCGTTGGCAAATTAAGAATTTAAAAAATTCACTATCAGAACAAGCTTTAATTCAATGAATTTGCAGAATAAGGTACACATCCGAAGGATTGACACTATGTATATTTTAGTACTGTACTGCCCTCTGGTGATAACTCAGAAACATAAGTACTGCATGCAAATCTATAAATTTTAGAACTTTTCCTTGTTTATTCAGGTGGCCTGCCATCTGAAAACCGGCCACACATTAAGGCACTGATAACTATCTAACTGTTGCTATGGAAATCAAAGAAAGACATCACTGAAAGAAAATTTCTGCCTCTGTTCTTTCTTTTCTCAGTTTAATCATCATTAGCCAGGGTCAAGATCTTGATCCATGATTCATGATCAATTTCTTGCTCTCTCTCTCTCTCTCTCTCTCTCTCTCTCTCTCTCTCTCTCTCTCTCTCTCTTTTTGCTTTTTTCATCATTTAGCATTAGACCCCTCAAAATCATAAAATATTATACTGTATAATATTTACTGTAAGACATTTTCTTCTTTTTAAGACAGCAGCTTTTCGTTACAGGTAGTCCTCGAGCGATAACAGTTCATTTAGTGACCATTCAAAGTTACAACTTCAGTGAAAAAAGCGACCTATGACCGTTTTCCACACTTATGAGCATTACTAACTTAACAACTACAGTGATTCACTTAATAACTATGGCAAGAAAGGTTGTAAAATGGGGTAAAACTCAGTTAACTGTCTCTCTTAGCAACAGAAATGTCCGCCTCAATTGTGACTGTAAATCTAGGACTACCTCTGTAAATTTAAGTATTGTAACAAAGAATTATAGTGGGATGTTGGCCCTTATTCACAATCCTCTTACCACCTTCTCTTGGTCCCCATGGAGCCGCAGTGGCGCAGTGGTTAGAATGCAGTACCGCAGGCTACTTCTGCTGATCACCAGCTGCCAACAGTTTGGCAATTTGGGTCTCACCAGCTCAAAGTTAACTCAACCTTCCATCCTTCCGAGGTCGGTAAAATGAGGAGCCAGACTGTTGGGGGCAATATGCTGACTCTGTAAACCACTTAGAGAGGGCTGTAAAGCACTGTGAAGCGGTATATACTGTAAGTCTAAGTGCTAATGCTATTGCGATCTGGTTAGGTGCCAACTGAAAAGGGCGTTTGGCAGGGTGGCAGTGGTCTTTAATCTTTGATAAACTTCACTACCTGTTATGAAACAAGAGGATATATATTTGATACTTTTTGGGAGACGGGGGAATTGAGGAGAATCAAAGCAAAAAACAAAGACGACATGTTTTCTTATTTAAATACCTTGCAAGCAATGTTTTCTGGAAAGCCTCTGCTCGTAGTCCTCCCAGCAGTCTGGAATTGTACTACTAGTAGGATCTTCTCAATGTGGTGCCCTAAGAGGACAGCCATTCCTTTTAAAGGAGACATAATCGCAGTGTTCCAATATTTGAGGGGCTCCTACAAAGACGATGGGCTCAAACTATTTTTCAAAGCACCAAAATGCAAGATGAGAAACAATGGATGGAAACTAACCAAGGAGAGAAGCAACCTAGAACTAAGAAGAAATTTTCTAACAGTAAGTGCAATCAATCAATGGAACAGCTTGCCTTCAGAGGTTGGGTGTGCTCCATCACTGGAGGCTTTCAAAAAGACACTGGACAATCATTTATATGAAATCGTATAGGGGTCTCTTGCTCAAGCAGGGGGTTGGCCTAGAACCCCTCCAGGGTCCCTCCCAACTCTATTATTCTATATGTTCTAAGAGTTGCATAATCAGGAGAAGGGGGAGAGCCAGTTAGCCCTTTGGGTGCATGGTTTCAAGAAACATAAAGCAATACATATTCACATGGGTATTTATTTATTAAATTTATATGCCACCCATCACCATCAAGCAACTCCTCATTTGCTGTGAAGACATTGTTCGAGGATGAAACTGAATTTTAAATGATTTTTTAAATACAGTTTAGCACTCCACTTTTATTGCTCTTTGACAGTAAGCTGCTATATTGAATTGTTTAATGAATATTGTTCTTTTTTTAATGCACCATTTGGGATTCCCTCAGGAGGAAAACTATACAGAAATAATAAAATATAAAATCCCTCACTCCAAGAAATACAGTAGTACTGGAAATTTTACAGCATTCCAGTGAGAGAAAATTGTACAAACCAAGAAACCATGAAACCTATTAGAATAGAATAGAATAGAATAGAATAGAATAGAATAGAATAGAATAGAATAGAATAGAATAGAATAGAATAGAATAGAATTCTTTATTGGCCAAATGTGATTGGACACACAAGGAATTTGTCTTTGGTGCGTATGCTCTCAGTGTACATAAAAGAAAAGATACATTTGTCAAGAATGGTTGTCATAGGGTTCAAGTAAGCAATCAGGAAACAATCAATATGAATATAAATCGTAAGGATACAAGCAACAAGTTACAGTCATACGTGGGAGGAGCCATAAGTGGGAGGAGATGGGTGATAGGAACGATGAGAAAAACTAATAGTAATAGTAATGCAGCCTAGTGAATAGTTTGACAGTGGTGAGGGAATTATTTGTTTAGCAGAGTGATGGCGTTCGGGAAAAAACTTCTTGTGTCTAGTTGTCTTGGTGTACAGTGCTCTATAGCGACATTTTGAGGGTAGGAGTTGAAGCAATTTATTAGAATGAAAAGAAGACTACAGGATTTTAAAAATAGTCCATATGGGGTTTTGTTGTTGTTGTTGTTTCTCTGAGGCAGATGAAAAGGTAACAAGGGATAGATAATTGTACTGATGGGATTGGCTAACAGAGCCAACCCTGTTGTCTGGAGAGTATGATGTTTTTTTAAAAGTAATTGCACATTTTTAAAAAAAACAGAACTTGGATTGCACCATTATGATTGCCTTCTTGATCTTTTTGACCAAACCCTGCAGACAGGATGCAAAAAGAGATTGTAGCAGCCAAATGCTTTCTCCATCTCTGTTACAATCTGCCACATGAGCTAAAACATTCAGTTTGACTCATGGCATGCCCCATCCAGAAAACAGTTAGAGGAGATATGACAACTTACACAAATAACAAATTGTTTGGCTTCTTTATTTTGATACCTAGACCTAGCTGAGTCAGTATTTCCAGGGTATGTAAACTTTGTCAATAATCCAATTTTTTTCTCCTCTTACATATTTTATACAGAAAATGTGCCCTGTTTTTCCTATTGCATTCTTTAAACGCAGTCTTCTTATATTTTATAGATTTATTGACTCTCCAAATTATTTGGGTTCAATCAACTTTTCTATCAGTTTAAAATGTTTCCCCACGAACCCACCTCCTCATAATAATAGTCATCTAGTTTTGACTCCAGCAGGACACATGAAGTTAGGCCTTCCTTTCCTAGGCACATCTGTTACAGAATTAAGGAGAGTTTGATATCAGCCATTGCTCTGTTTAAATCATTTTTAAACCCTCAGATACTCAGCCGGTTAAGAATTGTGCTAATGTGTAAATAAAGAATATACCGATGCTGCTTATTTCTGAGAAAGTCTTTACATATAACCAACAATCTAGATTCCCCCGGTTTGTCCTATCATTGCTCTTTATGCTGCAGATAAGGAAATGATCAAACCAAATCATTATGATTCAGAAAGTTGTGCCATTGGCAAGTTTACTAGAAGCTTCATGCAAATGATATCTTCAAATTGCCAGGATCCAGTGGGAGCTTCTTGGGTATGTTAACAAATTCCTGGAACAAGTCTTCTCATGTAGAAGGCCCTGGAATTAGACCTAGAGATAATTAGGGAAGAATAGACGAATAAAACACAGCAATTGCAAATGAAAGCAGATGTCACATAAACAATTTCTACACCAAACTGCTAGCTCTGGTTCACATCTTGCCATTGAGGCACATCTTCCTTGCTTGAGTACCATAAGATTAAAATTGTGAACTGAAGCGTGAGAGTGACTTATTTTCCATTTGCAAGAATACAACAGCATTCTCCCGGAACTGTCAGAAATGAACAAGCGGACAACTTCGAGAATTGTAGAATTATTATATACAGTATATCACAGAAGTGAGTACACCCCCTCACATTTTGTAAATATTTAAGTATATCTTTTCATGTGACAACACTGAAGAAATGACACTTGGCTATAATGTAAAGAAGTGAACATACAGCTTGTAAAACAGTGTAAATGTGCTGTCCCCTCAAAACAATGCAACACACAGCCATTAATGTCTAAACTGCTGGCAACAAAAGTGAGTACACCCCTAAGTGATAATGCGCTCACTTCTGTGACATACTGTACTTTGAGGGTATCTCAGTAACATGCTTCCATTTTAGTTAGTTTCAAATCCAAAGACACTTTTTAGAAATTTGTGTATATTACTTATTGTTCCAGCAAAGAGAATCAGCAAATGTAGTCTGAGCTGTGCATTTTTTAGTATCTACCAATTTTACACTTCAGCTCATTTAAGGCAAGCTTGTATGACATACAGTCTGACTAAGAAGATGGCTTTTAAATATATGCTCAAAACCTATTGAAACTTACTGAAGGTTCAGTAGCATTTCCAGTTCTACATGAGTTTCATGGCTTTCATGTTACTAGTGAAGAAAGGTTATAAACAAGTATGCCAGCAAAGGAGGAAATTAGTTCTCTGACAAAGTCTACAAAGAATGAATACTTTTGGGATCAGCTTTGTTAAGACTAAACAGCTACCAGAGGTCCCCAAACTTGGTAACTTTAAGACTTGTGGACTTCAACTCCCAGAATTCTCCAGCCAGCTATGCTGTCTGGAGAATTCTGGGAGTTGAAGTCCACAAGTCTTAAAGTTGCCAAGTTTGAAGACCTCTGAGTTAGACAATTCTTTGATGGAGACCATATAACTAAATAACTTGGCTGTAAATGTAAATTTTGAGCAGAAGAGCCTAAAAATGTTCTCCCAAAGGAAAATGACTACACAAAGGCAAGGGAACTGAAAAGAAAAGGGTAAAAGAGGACATTAGATGGTGCTCTTGGTTGGAAAACTTGAGAGCATTCCCCATCTTCTCAGCCATATGACTTTAAAAGCAGGAATCTATGGACATTCTCAATCATCCAGGTCATGGTTATCCCAAAGGTGCTTTTCCAAAAGGACTTTGTTTTTCCTTGAAGACATTTCGCTCCTCATCCAAGAAGCGTCTTCAGATCTGATCTGAACTGAGGAAGCTTCTTGGATGAGAAGCGAAATGTCTTCAAGCAAAAACAAAGTCCAGTTGCCTTTTGAAAAAGCAGCTTTGGGATTAAAAGCATGGGCCACCTTTTAAAAAGGCAGTTAATTTAAAAAATGATACTCTAAATAGCAATAACATTTAGATTTATATACTGCTTCATACCGGTAGTGTTTTACAGCATTCTCTAAGGGATTACAAAAATGAATGACTGTCCCACTGAGTTTAAAGGGGTAAAAAGGGGTCAGTAAAAATATTTACTGACCCCTCACATCCCGGACATAAATTGCTTCAACTCCTACCCTCAAAATGTCGCTATAGAGCACTGCACACCAAGACAACTAGACACAAGAACAGTTTTTCCCTGAACGCCATCACTCTGCTAAACAAATAATTCCCTCACCACTGTCAAACTATTCACTAGGCTGCATTACTATTACTATTAGTTTTTCTCATCGTTCCTATCACCCATCTCCTCCCACTTATGACTGTATGACTGTAACTTGTTGCTTGTATCCTTACGATTTACATTAATATTGATTGTTTCCTGATTGCTTACTTGAACCCTATGACAACCATTCTTGACAAATGTATCTTTTCTTTTATGTACACTGAGAGCATATGCACCAAAGACAAATTCCTTGTGTGTCTAATCACACTTGGCCAATAAAGAATTCTATCTATTCTATCTAAAAAAAAATCATCTTTCCTAGTACTTAGGAATGCCATCCTAATTTCAAAAGCTGATTTCTTCTCAGATGAGAATCCTTCGGAGTTCAACCATATTTTTCCCTGAAAGCTTCAAATTATGGGCTCTCGGACTAGAGCGGCAACTTGGTTTCAAGAAGGCCCAGGAATGCCTCAGAATTCCCCTCAACTTTTACACTTCAGCAAAGAACTTTTTTTTTTCATCATGTTGCGGGGGGGAGAAAACATCAATAAACTATATTTTACAAAAAGGTCAGATAGCTGTGATCGTCTTGTACCAAGCTGCTAGCCTTTTTTTTCCTGCCTGTGCTGCCTTTCCTAAAACAGAAGAAATATTAGACAGTGATGATGCCTCCAGGACTAAAAACATCATGTACCGAAAAGGCCATTGTGACTTTTCAGTAACATAGTGATTGCTGACTTTTAGGAGTGCAAAAAATGCAGCCACAACTAATAGTTCCTTTTCTGTGGCCCCAGCAATCTCCCTAGAGATAAATTTAGCCTATTTCATTCTTCTTGAGAGTCTAAGGGCAAAATACTGGCCTTAAGCTTTGTAGAGACTTAAGACATCATTTCACCACTTAAGAATCCTGAAAAATTTAAGTTGCTGGAGGTTGTACTGTACACCCCTGGATTGGAAGAATCCTAACCACGAGGATTTTTTTTAAGTGGAGTATTTGTGAGAAGTTGGATCAGTAGTGGATTCTAAAACCCTTTACTACCGGTTCGTGCACACGCAGAAGCCTCCCGCTGCTGGCGCTACCGGTTCTTAGAACCGGTCCGAACCGGTAGCAACCCACTGCTGAGTTGGATGTGTGATAATCCAGCGCAGAACCTCAGACCAGTTCATTTCCATTCATTCTGACTTGTGCCATGCAGAAATTTGGGGTCAGTATTCCCCACCGAAATTACCTTAATGTGGGTCCACACAGCGCAAGGCACAGTTTGAGAAGCAGCATTTTTTATTTTTTTTGCACTCAGAGTCATTATTACATTCATATTGTCCTTTAGTTGGACATTTTCTAATCTCTTCTGGGCAACTCTTTGGTTTTTCTGCAAAAAGAAAAAAGAAAAAAAGAAGAGCAGTAGGAAAAAAGCTGTATCCATAGCATTCAATCCGAGCCTTAAAGACACTTTATTTCCACAGTAGGAGGACAGCATTAAAACTTAAATCTGATAAGGAAGATATGTTTACACTTTAGAGAAAGGAAGAAGGATATTTGAAAACACAAGCAACCTCAGTGGGAGCCTTAGGGGGTGGTGACAAAATGATACAACAAATGTCATCATGCAAATAATGTGATTTATGGTCTTGCATCAGACGTCACGACACTTACTGTATGTTATGTTATGTTATGTTATGTTATGTTATGTTATGTTAGGTTAGGTTAGGTTAGGTTAGGTTAGGTTAGGTTAGGTTAGGTTAGGTTAGGTTAGGTTAGGTTAGGTTAGGTTAGGTTAGGTTAGGTTAGGTTAGGTTAGGTTATGTTAGATTTTTAATAGGGATATCTGACAATGCATGCTGGAACATACTGGATCCATAATTATGAATTTCATCTCAAAGGTCCTGCATCCTATGATCTCAGGGACCATTTTCTGCATCTGGAAAGTTAGAACAGAAGCCATAGCCTAGTGCAGGGGTCTCCAACCTTGGCAACTTTAAGACTTCTGAACGTCAACTCCCAGAATTCCTCAGCCAGTTATGCTGGCTAAGGAACTCTGGGAGTTGAAGTCCACAAGTCTTAAAGTTGCCAAGGTTGGAGACCCCTGGCTAGTGCATAATAGCCTAACATATGGCATCAAGTCCTTTATGTCAGGGACAGTAAGAAAACAAAAGCTACTTGGATTTCTGGAAAGATCTTTTGTAACAGGATCCTGCCTACTAAAATAATTCTTACCCACTACCTATACCTAGTGTAATTAAAGTGGTCCTATTCCACATCTCATTCTTATGCTCCCCTCTCCCTTGGACTCCAGAATTTCTGCTCTAAGAGAAGGTGCTGTCTCAAGATAAGGACAGGGCAAAACATCAGGCTGCAAAATATTAAATATGTTGCAGAAATTGGTCTCTGAAATCATAGGATGCTGGACCTTTGAGATGGAATTCATAATTCTTGTTTGCGGATCCAGCATGTTCCTAGCATGCATCATCAGCTATCTCTATTAAAAACATCCAGATCTAAGCAGAGTTGGGAGGGCTATGTAGAAATCATGTGAGAAACATTGTAAACCGCACAGAGTCACCTCGTGGTGAGATGGGCGGCAAACAAATTTAATAAATAAATAAAATATACACTTAAGAGTTCAATTCAAGAGTGAGAAAAAAATGTTTATATACAGTACCTCATTCATGAACTGATGTTCTTCCTATGTCCACAAAAGGCAAAAATAATCAGCAAACCTGTTACGTACTGAAGTAGGTAGTAAATTTACATAGCCGCCGCTGATTGGCCAAATAAGCGGCGGCAGATTTGAACGTCTGTCACTGGTTGGCTGGACTGCAGGGAGCCCTTAAAAGCGGCTTCCCTGCAGTTCGCCGCCAGTTCTTTTACTTGACGCTGACCTGCTAAATAAAGTGCTGAACTGTTCTACGGCTCGCCTTTCTTTTCCCGCGCGCTAATCTAACAAAACCTGTTACTAGGTTTGCTTCCTAATTAGTTTTTTTCCACTTTGATAATTATATATAGAATTGCAAAGGGGGTGTTTCTAGAGGCTGAAGACAGAGGGAGGGGGAGAGAGATATTTTTAAGCCCCATGAAGTACCTTTTTCTGGTGTGCGACACACTGTCCCACAATTACCCTCACAGCATCTTTTTATTCCTGGACATTCATCATCCTTCTCACATACATCAAAGGCTGCTCGGCAAACTATGTATTGCACTGGACAGTTTCCAAGTTTCACTGTGTAAGAAAAAAATCCAAATATTAGAGAAACAAGCATACGAAATATAAATTAGGTTCTTTGGTGCTTCTTACAGAGAGAAATTCCTACAGATTTTTTTTGGGGGGGGGACATATACTTCCTTTGAAATAAATATGACCAGACTGCAGTGAGATGGGAATTTCCAAGTACTAAGCCTGGGGGTACAAAGGCAAGATCTTTCTGTACCAGCCACCTTCCTTTCCCCTTAATTGCTGATGACACTGCTGATGCCCTTGCTTCAAACACAGCATAACCAATCAGCCCACCCACCTTCCAAGCTTCCCTGCATCTTCCTTTCACTGCCCCAAGCAGATCAGGCAAAGGGAGACAGGGAAAGGAAGGCACTGAGAAGATCGGGGGGGGGCTGGACGGGTGGGTGGGATATGCCTTGCTTGAAAATATCTACAGACCCCTCACATCCTGGACATAAATTGTTTCAACTTCTACCATCAAAAAAGACGGCTATAGAGCATTGCACACCGGAACAACTAGACACAAGGACAGTTTTCCCCCGCATGCCATCACTATGCTAAACAACTAATTCCCACAACACTGTCAAACTATTTACTAAGACCGTATTACTATTATTCTTCTCATCCTTCCTATTACCTATCTCCTTTTCTACGTATGACTATAACCTTGTTGGTTGTATCTTTATGATTTATATTGCTTTATTTAGTTTCCTAGTATGATTTGGATTGCTTATTTAGTATCATATCACTGTAAATTATCACTATCACTAAGTGTTGTATCTTATGATTCATGATGAATGTATTTATGATTACTATGATCATGATTTATCACTTATATATTTTATGTACACTGAGAGCTTATGCACCAAAGACAAATTCCTTGTGTGTCCAATCACGCTTGGCCAATAAAGAATTTTATTCTATTCTATTCTATTCTAAACAGCTGAACTGCCACCAGCAATGTCCTGAAGCTCAAGGGTAGCATAAGCCATGGTGGCGCAGTGGTTAGAATGCAGTACTGCAGGCTACTTCTGCTGACTGCCAGCTGCCTGCAGTTTGGCAGTTCGATTTTCATCGGCTCAAGATTGACTCAGCCTTCCATCCTTCTGAGGTCAAGGACAGTAAAGTACTGTGATGCAGTATATAAGTCTAAGTGCTATTACTATATCCAATAGACCACTAATTCACTCTCCCTGTACCTTTCTTTCCCTACTGTTGTCCCCAAATTCAGGTCATAACTTGGCGCCAAAGCCGATAAAGACTACATGAGGTGCAGGATCCATTTCCTTCTATTGAAGAGCTTCAGCAAAAGAGGTCCCAGCCAGCAAAATGCCAGGACCCAGAACAAAAGATTCAACAAGCTTTTGTGCAGTTTTTCAAGGCGGGATAAAGAAACATCGTCTAATAGGCTTTTTGAAAATTATCTAAAGTGTTCCCTATTGGCTCCACGCCTACTTCTAAGTCTTAACTAATAAATACTTCAAAAGTTATCTAACAAGTATTCTATAGGCTCTACTTCAACCCTATTCCTAAAAGTTAACTAATAGGTGTTAGAACCCTGTTCAAACGATTGGGTGTGTTAATATATGATTAAGCCACAAATCAATGTTATGTGTATATTGCTTTAAATGCATTGTGGATGATTACTATATAAGCAAGCAAGAGAGCATGCTCAATGTGGTTGGTGGTTTAGTGTGGTTTAGTGTGGTGAGTGGTGTTTGACGGTGTGTTCCGGATTGAAGACTCTCTGCTGCTTTACTGATGAGTAGATTACTTTATGACTGTGTGGAATTGCTGTGAAGAGAAGAGTATCTATCTGTGATAGTATAGAATTGAGAGATAGCTGTAATCTTTGTTTGTGAGTTAAAACAAAGATAGGCAAGAAGAAGAAACTTCGCATTGACTGAAATAACTGTGTATGACTTGGACTTCCTATTTAACTTTGCTACTATTCAAGTAAAACTATTTTGTACATACTAAAGATATTCTGTTTATTGACTGAATAGCATTCATATCAAACTGCAACACCATTACTACAACACATTTCGCTGTGTATGTGCTTAACAGCACAATAACTCCTTAACAATAGGTACTGTTGAAGACATTTGGTAGTAAGTCTCCTATTGGCTCTGTCTTGGCCCTATTTTTATCTTAGCAATATGTCTTGTGTAATATGCCTGACAGTCAGCTCTTATTTCCTATATTGGAAATGGCCCCAGCTGTCCACCTTCCCTCTATCTTTGTTATGCAGGCTTTGCACATACACATCTCCTCCCTTTCTTCTGAGTTCATGCCACAACCTTGCATTTTTACAGCAAATGCCCCATCACTCTCTCCTTTGCTAAACATCACAGCTCACATCTCGGGCCTTTTTTGCCTGCTCTCCTTTTGGAATATGTGTATTCACATGTTTTATTATGGACATCCAAAATATTTCACCCAGCTCTATTCCATATCTGCAAAAGCAGTGTTCTTTCTTCTAACTGCAATGAAATGTAAGCAAGCACATTATTTAAAGCAACAGTTAATTTGGGGTGGGGGTATTTATTTTCAATGAAACAGATTTATTTTACAATAAATATAAAGGTAAAGGTTTCCCCCTGTCCAGTAGTGTCCAATTTTAGGGGATGGTGCTCAACTCCGTTTCTTACCCGAGACAGCCAGCATTGTTTGAAGATATTTCCATGATCATGTGAGGCTAGCAGTGGCCAGCTATATGCTGAGGTGCACGGAATGCTGTTCCCACCAAAGTGGTATCTATTTATCTACTCGCATGCTAGGTGGGCATGAGCTGGGGCAGGTAACGGGAGCTCAACCCATCATGCAGCGCTCGGGTCTCAAACCCAGGCTGTCAGCTTTCCAGCTGACAAGCTCAGTGTCTTTAACTGCTGAGCCATCATGCCCCCTACAATAAATATATTGTAAAATTATATATTATTTGGCATTACATGTTAATTATTAAATAAGTGATATTTATTTCTTGCTCATCTCTAACCCTGACTAAATTATTAGCTTTATTCATGGGAGCATCACACAAATTCATTAATCATTTCAGGGTGTCATACGAGGCTACAGTCATAATTTACAGAGTGCAATGATTGAGCTTCCCAATAGCTTGAATTCAAACCAAAATGCTCAACTCTGTTAACTGAATATACTGATCAGATTGTGGCATGGCATCAGGGGTGAAATGCTCCAGGTTTGGGCGGGCCAGTCAGTCGTGGTAGAGCAGATAGAGCCGATAGCGATCGCAGCACAAGGCTTCCCCCACCCGCTTCCCCGCCTGGATGCCGCCATTTGGGACATGCGCAAAGCGTTCTACGCATGCACAGAGGGTAAAAGAACCCAAATGGCAGCGTCCAGGTGGGTGGGGGAAGCGGGTGGGGGAAGCCTCACATTGCGATCGCTATCGGCTCTATTGGCTCTACAACGACTGACCGGCCCGCCCGAACTGGGAGCATTTCAGCCCTGCATGGCATAATCTGAAATCTATCTGCTAGCAACTGCTATGACTTATTTCGACAATCAAATATAAATCCATCAAACATGCCATTCTTGATGATGGCAGAGATGCTTCCAGTTCTCCTGGTCTGCTCCAAAATGACTAATACTTATTGTAATTTGGCTGGACATGTTTCACTTAATGACATGTTTAACAAAAGATTAGTGGCAAGCATTACAACACAATTCTAATTCTGCAAGCTAGTTGCTGGTTCTTGGATAGATCCATTAATGTCCTTTGATTTGTTTTGTTATAAGACCAAGATATCATTATAAGAGGATTAATGAAAATGATAGGGTTGCAGGATAAAGCTTTCATAGCTTTGCCCCCCCCCTCCTAGTTATGGAAATTGAATTCTCTAAGTGAGACTCTTCTGAAAATAGAGAGCCTTGTGGCAATACTGCTTACATTTCTTTTCCCTTAAAAAATTGCTTGTTTGATGTGGACAAAGATGCAACTTTTAGAGCAAACACACACACACAAATCTGAGTTTGAGTTCTAGAAATTAAAGCATGATGGAGGAAAGAAGGTATAACATCCTAAAAGGGCTCTAGTTCAGTGATACAGAATCTGCTTTGTATGCAGAAGTTCCCAATGTCAGAATTGCCATCATATGCTTGAGCTTCACATTCGCTAACTGCCAGTCTGCCATGAACTATGGAGGGAGGGAACTGGACCGGAGGGAGGTATTTAGTACTCACTGTACCTTCCAGAGACACGGTCAAGGTCAAGGTCAAAGCATTGAATTTGGAATGGAATGCAATGGCTCACCATCCCGCCATTGAAGAGACAGTTCCCAAAACAATGTATTCAGATGTAATTGGGCAAGAAGGGACTAGCACGGAGCAGCAACTAAATGGGGAAAGTTAACTGAAAAATCTTGGGGCACCAATTTCAGTTCAGGCTTTGTTATATTGTAAACCACTTGGCTTTTAGTAAAGTATGCCATCCTTTACAAATGGAGTTGAGGGTCTTTCTTGCCTAGAGGATCAAGTCAGGACAGGTCTGACACCCGATTTCAATGCCAGAATTTTTAGAAAAAAGATGGAAACGGTCAGTGGTGAAATCCAAATATTTTTACTACCAGTTCTGTGGGCGTGGCTTGGTGGGGGTGGGGTGGCTTGGTGGGCGTGGCAGGGGAAGGATACTGCAAAATCTCCATTCCCTCCCCATTCCAGGGGGAAGGATATTGCAAAATCTCCATTCCCTCCCCACTCCAAGGGGAAGGATATTGCAAAATCTCCATTCCCTCCCCACTCCAGGAGGAAGGATACTGCAAAATCTCCATTCCCTCCCCACTCCAAGGGGAAGGATATTGCAAAATCTCCATTCCCTCCCCATTCCAGGGGGAAGGATATTGCAAAACCTCCATTCCCTCCCCAATCCAGGGGGAAGGATATTGCAAAATCTCCATTCCCTCCCCACTCCAGGGGGAGGGATATTGCAAAATCTCCATTCCCTCCCCACTCCAAGGGGAAGGATATTGCAAAATCTCCATTCCCTCCCCACTCCAGGGGGAAGGATATTGCAAAATCTCCATTCCCTCCCCACTCCAGGGGGAAGGATATTGCAAAATCTCCATTCCCACCCCACTCTGGGGCCACTACTCAAAATTTCCACTACCGGTTCTCCAGAACCTGTCAGAACCTGCTGGATTTCACCCCTGGAAACAGTCCTATCCATAATTATATACAGTAGAGCTGCTGCTTGTCAGTACAGTATTAATAATTGTAGGCTCACTGGACCAATGACTTGAAAGAATGTAAGACAGTTTGCAATGGTCTAGGCCACTTGGTAAAGGTACTGGTAAGTTTTAGACATCAGAAGCAAATAACAATTAAGGAAATACAATGTCACAGAAATAGCATAAACAATGGGAAGGTGGTTGGATTCAGCTTAGGAATTACTGAAAGATAAGCAGGGATTGAAAAATGTGTTATTTCTTTTTCCAGGATGGCTTTCTATGTAAACTAGCAATCATTATCTCCCCATGAAGCAAAATCTGAACCTTGTACCATTCTCTGGTAACAAGCAGGCTTGCCCGCAAGAGCCAGGACAGCATTTCCTTGAACCCGGACACTGGTCATCTTGCTTGCATTGATTTCCAAGAGGTCTTCCATGACAGATGGCATCAGTGTATGGACAGATACCAGGTTTCACTTTGGGAAAAAAATATAAGAAAGTTTTAAGGATATTTGCAAATACAATGGAACAATTAGAAATGTTGTGATGAGAATCTACCAGAGGGCATAAACAGGGGGGGGGGGGAGGATTGTAAACATAAAACTCTAACATGTCTAAACTTTTCTGAATTTTCTAAGGGAAAGTTTCATTCAAAAATAAATAAAATACACATGTGTTATCATCAAATTATACATATACTGTATAGTCCCTTGGCCTAGGATAATCCTCCGTAAATGGACCTTCTGTTATTGCTTCCCAATCTGGTTATAGGATTACCTAATTCATGGATATAATAATCTTGTATTTAAATCTTCTACTATCTGTGTTTCCCCGAAAATAAGACCCTGTCTTAAATTTTCTTGAACCCCAAAATGAGGGCTTGGCCTTATTTTCGGAGGTCTTATTCCCCCCCGTACCGGTATGAGGTGGGGGGGCCAGCTCATGCCAGCTTCCCGAAGGGTCACAGCAGGCCATCCCACCATTCATGAAACACCTGCTCAGGCGCTTTGATTGGCCTCCTGCTGCTTTTGTGGCCACAATCGATGGCAAAATGGCCATGCTTGCTGGAGGCGGCAGCCTGAGTGGCACCCATGAGGCACCTGTTCCGTGGACAGAATTGCCTGCTGTGACTGTCACCGTTAGGTAAGGAGGGTGCAAGGTGTGTGGGGTGCGTCGCTTGGCCTCTGGCTTCCTTTGCAGCCGCAATTGGCTGCAAAAGCGGCTGCGCTTGCTGGAGGAGACAGCCTGAGAGGCACCCATGAATCAGCTTTTTCTTGAATGGCGGCCGGAGTGACTCAGCCGATTCGATTAAGGGGCTGAGAAGCCCTGAGGTGACTGGGGAAGGGAAAGGCTGCCTCCTGTGCTGGCCACGCCCACCCTTTCACTAGGGCTTATTTTTGGGGGAGGGCATATATTTAGGCCCACCCCAAAAAATCAGGCTTGGCCTTATTTTCGGGACATGTCGTATTTTCGGGGAAACACGGT
The DNA here is from genome assembly GCA_023053685.1 of Diadophis punctatus similis. Taxonomy (NCBI): domain Eukaryota; kingdom Metazoa; phylum Chordata; class Lepidosauria; order Squamata; family Dipsadidae; genus Diadophis; species Diadophis punctatus. The sequence continues at coordinate 16,499,282 of JALIGW010000003.1, read as the reverse complement.
AGTTTTTCTGTTTGCATTCGCTTTTGTTTCCATAATTTATGTCCTACATCTTGAACATCGATACTATTTGTATAGTCAATATATAAAAATATGTTACTAATCTATTAGAAAGACACAGACCTTAAAAATAAAAACAGAAACATGTAACAGATTAGATGTAGTCTGGAGAGTTGAAGGGTAGAACATTGTTTATAGCCCAAAGAATTGACAATTGGGAAACTGTAGTCTGTGTGCCAATTAAAAAAAAAATTGGGAAAGGGGATAATTATCCATCTAGCCTTTTTGTATCAGCCAGAGATGGAATAATTAATTAAATTAAATTAAATTAAAAGTTCTTATAAGCCGCCCAATCCCGTAGGACTCAGGGCGGCGTACAACAGAGATAAGAACGGTACAATAAAATAACATTAAAAAAACATTACATTGCATTAAAAAAAAAAAAAAACCATTCATACATGGGGGAATCCTCTCGTCACCCCGCCTGCCGGAAGAGCCATGTTTTTACTGCTTTGCGGAAGGCCAGTAGGGTGGGGATAGTCCGGATCTCTGGTGGGAGTTCCAGAGAGAACTCTCTGGTTCCAGAGAGATGGGGCACCCACAGAGAAGGCTCTCCCCCGTGGGCCCACCAACCGACATTGTTTGGCCAATGGGACCTGGAGGAAGCCCACTCTGTGGAATAGTTGAAGGAAGCTTACATTCCCCCTCCCTGATAGATAGAACTTCACTTCCTACTGACAGTTGCTTTGGCCTGGACAGTTAGAGGTCATCCATCACTTGTGGCAATTCTCCCTAACCCTCACCCAAATAAGCAACAGCTTCAGGAAGACAATAAGAGGCCAACCAAAAGACACATAAGCACCATCTACACACTCAGCATGGCTTTCTGATTTTGAAACATTGATTCCCCTTTTTTTCTCTTTTTCTTCCACTCCCCTTTGAGGGCCCTGTTTGTGTTTTCAGTCTGAAGACAGACTGAAAGTGTCACTGATGTGACTCTTTTGAAAGACAAAAGGTTCTCCCAAAAGCAAGATAAAAATGCAACAAAATAAATAAATCTGTATAAACCACACAGCAGGAGATCAGCATTACTTTATTCTCAGCTGTTAGAAAGAAAGAACGTAAGTTGGTTCTTGAATCCTCATTTCTAGACAAAAACAGAATAAAAGTAACGGGCAGAGGCTTTTGGATCTGGATGAAAGCCCCGAATATTGTTCTTCCACTTACCTTTGGTTGGATATGGGACACCTGCAGTGAAGCACGTTAGTTCTACACCGAAGATTAAAAAGCCAGTGAGAAAGAAAGTGTCAGTTGATCTCATGGTGCTTAGAATGACGCCTTCTCTGATCTATCCTGCCATCCAAGGTGGTTTATGATCTTTTACACATAACTTTTGACGAAAAGAGCACCAGCAGTGTCTTTCTGTAAAACTGCCAGGATTCCTAGTTTTCCAGTGGACTGGACGCATGGGCCCTGTTCAAAGCTACTGTTAATTACTGATGTAACAGTCATTCCATCTCCCTGGGGAAACTCTGTTGGAGGCAATGAGGTTCTAACAGAGAATTCTCAGAATCCTCACTAGACATTCAGAAGGCTTTGGAGGAAGCCATGATGACAGTTGACCTGATTGATTGATTGATTGATTATAGCCACCCATTTCACAGCTCTGACTCTGGGTAACATATACTGTATTTTTTGGAGAATAAGACGCACTGGAGTATAAGACGCACCTTTGTCACGCAGTGATTTTATTGCCTGTTATATGTATATGCAGGGAGATGCATCCCTATTCATTATAATGGTTTATTCCTGAGCACGTGATTGATATGTTCTTGTAAGCATGTGCGCATTCCTTTCTCCGATCTGTCCTTCTGTTCCTGGCTTCCATTGAAGGAAGACCTACTTTTATATCAGGCATGTAGATAATGAGGATTTATTATTTTTGTACCAAAATAAACATTTTTACTTAGACTTTTAAACTGCGGTTTCTTTTCTAATGTCTGATGTCCGGGAAAAGATCAAACTTCTCCTTTGTGAGATTAATTATCACCTCTGTCAACCTTAGTTTTGGGGGAGGAAAAGAAAGGGGGGGGGAATCTGCCTCTGCCTCCCAGCAATTTGCCTCCCAGCAAACAGCAAACAGTACACAGTACATATTTATTTATTTATTTATTTTATTTTGTGAGATTTATATACCGACTCACAGTGCAAGCACTCTTTAAGCGGTTTACACCAGTAAGCAATGTATATTTATATTGCCCCCAACAATCTGGGTCCTCATTTTACCTAACTCGGAAGGATGGAAGGCTGTGTCAACCTTGAGCCGGTGAGATTTGAACCGCTGACCTGCGGATCAGTGTCAGCTAAAGTGGCCTGCAGTACCTGCCTCTAACCGCTGCGCCACCTCGGCTCTTAATACATACAGTGTACATATGATATACACTGTTTGCTGTGTATTTCTGTGCATGTGTGCCTGACCCATAGAAATAGCAAAGAATTGCTGCAAGGAGGCAAATTGCTGGGAGGCAGAGGCCAAAGGGTGGGGGTGTCTGGGTGGGGCTACATTCGGTGTATAAGACGCACCCAAGTTTTCACCCTCATTTGGGGGGTAAAAAGGTGTGTCTTATTGTAGTAATCATAGACACAGAGACATGATTTCTTGAGCAAAGCTTGTCCGAGTTAGGAAGGAAAATCTCTCTGAGCTGAGCAGCCCCGTGTTCAGAAGCTCTGGTTCTCTGGACTTGTAGTTTATTATTTATAACAAATTTCTTGTGTATACAAGTATAAAAGATTAACTTTACTATTTTAGTTACAATGGATAAATGGTTAATACATAACATACAGACAGATCATGTCAAGGTGTGATTGCTAACTAAACAGAAGAATGTCTAATTTACTTTTACCGTAGACAAATAGAAGAGTTTTAATTAACTTAGATAAACAGAAGCTGAGTAAATAATCATTTCCTTAAGCAGGACAGAAGGCTGAGTAAATATGTAAGATGATTAGTCAATATCAACCAGAGACAGGCATTCCACATTCTTTGGCAGTTATTCATAATTAACCTACATCTTATACTCCGAAAAATACAGGTAGATATAATATTTTGGCCCCTTCAGAAGCATTTTCATCCAAAGAGGATGAAGCTGTTGACTCCCGTGATCCAGTAAAGCTGAATTAGGGCCGGCAAGCTCAAGCCTTAAGTCCGTTCAGTATATAGAAATCAATTTATCATTCTTGTGTGACATAATGTAGAGAATAAAAATGCCTCTGGGATGTCTTTCCCTGGAATAAATACTGGCTTCCAGGAAAGGCATCCCAAATGTAAAGGTAAAATTTAAACAAGTTTAAACTTGATGTTGGTTGCATTTGCACAGAGGCCTGCCAAGTATGATTCATACTTGGCAGCAGTGGTATTGAAACATTCTTATCTTGCCTTCTAGACCATCTATTGATCTCTCTGTCTTTAGACATTATTACAGCTTCTGCAATATTTTTTTTTGTTCCAACTGTATCATCAGATTGTTTTCATGACTTATAATTATATCATGCGCACAGAATATTAGAAGATTCCCTGGATTTAAAAAACTGAAAAACAGAAAATATTAGAAGAAACACAAACTTAACTAAGCAGTAATTTTTAAAGAACATATTGCAAGCTATCAGAATTAATTTCAACCACTCAGAAATATATTGATCCCTCATCCTGTCACTCATATTTCAGCCTTGGTCCAAGTCTTCTGGTTACTTCTAGGTCACAGTACTGTATGCAATATTTATTTATTTATTTATTTTATTTATTAGTGAGACTTATATACCACATCAAAGTGCAAGCACTCTCTAAGCGGTTTACCCCATTAAGCAATGTATATTTATATTGCCCCCAACAATCTGGGTCCTCATTTTACCTACCTCGTAAGGATGGAAGGCTGAGTCAACCTTGAGCGGGTGAGATTTGAACAGCTGAACTGCTGATCACAGTCAGCTAAAGTGGTCTGCAGTACTGCACTCTAACTGCTGCGCCACCTCGGCTCATAGATTATTTAGTTCAATCCATTTTACCTAGCACGAGGCTCCGCCCGCCCACCCGGACGCCGCCATTTGGGTTCTTTTACCCTTTGTGCATGCACAAAGCATTCTGTGCATGCACAGAGGGTAAAATAACTCAAATGGCAGCATCCGGGTGGGTGGGCAGAGCCTCACGCTGCCTTCACGACCGGCTCTCCGACGAACGACAGGCACAAGCGAACCGGGAGCATTTCACCCCTGGGAGGGAGGGGGGGGAGAGAATCTATGCACTCTGTGCTTATCCAGCTCCTGCCTCTTTCGTTCTTTCCTGCCATCTTGACATTTTTTATTTATCCCTGTGGATGCCTTATATCTGACTTATTTTGTGATGGTCTGTAATCATACTATTTGGGTGGTATTCCCCCCAACACACTGCAGGACTTTGGATTTTGATCCCTAGATCTAGCTGCACCATTAATACGGCATTGTTATTTGTAGCTGCATGCTGCAAGGCTCAGTCAAGATTACCATTAAAGAGATATCTCTAGCAAAAGGCAGTGCAACCATTACCTTTATTTCTATTAAGCCCTTTTCTTCCAGGGCTGAAGGCTCAATTTAAGAGGGCTATATAAGTGATCATGAATTTTGATTCTGCATAAAATTAAGCCATTACATACACAACTTTTCATTAGGGCTGTACTGCCACATCACCACAAGAGGGCAATATGTTGTTCTTCTTTGCAAAACCATCCCTTTTATAGAAGCTCATTTCTGGATATCTGATACTGAATTTCTAACCTTATTGGTTTGCTAATGCTTTAATATAGTACTATATGTAGTGCATGAAATAAAATCAAAACCATTAAGACTTAATTTATTTCTTTGGATCCTTTTACACATACTGTATTTGCATTGCATGACTTCCTGGTCTCATGCTGCCTTCTAGAACATCTGTTATTATTTCCCCAAGATCAAATCATAGAGTGCTGATAAATTCTACAGTAGAACATCTACATACATACTGAACATATGGAGATTTATCATGTCAGCTGCATTTAAAATGAATTACTGTAAACTGAAGTTGAAACATAATTCCTCTCTTGGCCCTGCTCACTTTGTCCTGTGCTTCCAGAACTTTAAGTCTTATTCTCTCAAGGTTGTGCTCATTCTTATGTTAAAGGCCATGTTCACACAATGCACAACACTCTTAATCAGAACAATGAAAGGCCAAGGATGTCACATTAAACTTGCAACCTAACATTTCCAAATCATATTCAGCATCTTACACACAGAAACATAGCCTAGTGCAGTGATGGCAAACCTATGGCACGTGTGCCACAGGTGGCATGCGGAGCCATATCTGAGGGCACGCGAGGCGTTTTATTTATTTATTTATAGTTAAATTTATATACCGCCCTTCTCCGGGGACTCAGGGTGGTGAATAGCCAAGTAAAAATACAATATAAACATTAAAATATATTATACATTTAAAAGAAAATATTAGATGTGGCCCTGATTTAAGACAATATAATTAAAATTTGGTAAAATTTGGTAAAGGCGTTGCCCTACGTCAGCTCCGGCTCCTATGTCAGCTCCATAAGGCGTTGCCCTATGTCAGCTCCAGCACGCATGGGCACGCTGGCCAGCTGATTTTTGGCCTTCTTAGCAGCTATTTTCGCTCTCCCCAGGCTTCAGTAAAGCCTCCTGAACCCTGGGGATGGCAAAAAACGGGCCAATGGGCCAAGCGGAAGTTCATTTCTAAAGTTCCGGTTGGGTCATTGGGCCGTTTTTTGCTGTCCCCAAGCTTCAAGAGACTTTTCTGAACCCAGGGGAGAGCAAAAAACAGCCTAATGGGCCTACCGGAAGTCCAGAGGCTTCAGTGAGGACTGTGGGCATGCACGTAGGGCCAGCGCGTGGGGGTTGTGCACATGCACGGGGGGCAGCATGGGGGTCGTGTGCATGCGCTGGGGGAGGGCATTGCATTATGGGTGTGGGCACGCACACGCTATCGCGCGCGCACCCTTTTGGCACCCGAGCCAAAAAATGGTTCGCCATCACTGTCCTAGTATTTAGGGCTTTACAAAAGTCTAACAGGGTTGAGGTCGTTCTAGTTTCCGAAAGGAAGATGTTCCATAGAGCAGCGCCCACTGCTGAAAAAGCCTGTCTTCTAGACTCTGCCAGCCTCCTTGGCTGACAGGATCTGCAGCATGCCTATTCTGCTAGATCGGGTTGGATGGGTAGAGATCTTTGGAAAAATGCAATCCAATCAAATACCGCAGTTCCAAGCCACATAAGCCTTTAAGATAACCACCAGGGCCTTGAATTGCACCCAGAAACACACTGGTAACCAATGCAGCTCACACAGAAGTGGTGTTACATGTGCCGTGTATCTGGCACCATTTACTATCCACTCTGCTGCATTCTGGATGCTCTGTTTTAGACCAGTTCCAGGCTGCAGGGATCACCACAGCACATCGCCGCCAATCACTACTTCCACATGTTGCATTTTCTGCCTCTACATGTCACGTTTTCGGCCTCCACCTGCCCCATTTTTGGCCCCTGTGCATTGCATTTTTGGGCGGTTCCAGGCAGCGGGGACTGCCACCGCTGCAGGCGGAGGCCGAAAATCCAACACGCGGAGGTAGCGATCGGAGGCAATGTGCTGTGGTGATCCCCGCAGCCTGGAACAGGTCTAAAACAGAGTGTGCGGAGGCTGAAAACGTGACACGCAAAGGCCAAAAACGGCCGAAGGGTGGGGGCCAGCAGGTGGGCAGGGCTTTGGCAACATTTGATGTATAAAATGCACCCAAATTTTCACCCTCTTTTAGGGGGGGAAGTGCATCTTATACTCTGAAAAATTGCCAATTTCCGGTTGGCAATTGCCGGTAATTGCCAATTTCAAATAAACATACTCTTTATTAGTGAAGATATGTTGCATGTAATCAAATTAATTAGCTATTTAATCTCAATTACATCAATTGTAACAAATGCCATCTCAGAGCTATATCTTGTATGAATCCTACAGAAAATGTTCCAGATAAGGGTTCAAACGCGGGATTCATATTTCTGAGCTAACAGAAGGCTTCCAAGGATTCAGTCTGTCCTATATTCCTGGACCCCCATATGACTAAAACAATATATGGCTTTACTGCTTCCCCATTCTTCTTTCAAAAGCACTCTCTATCAGTCTGAGCATCAAGCAAGCCCTGTACCTGTTTATATTTAATTACCTCCAATTGAAAATTATTCAATTAAAACAACGCAGAAAAAGGTAGTCCTAGAAGAAGCAGACAGGACGGATAAGGTGAATTCAGCAATTAAGGGGTCAGATGATTCACTTCCTTATCAAGAGTAGTTATTATCACCTATTAAGCTAGCATCTCTATATTGCACTTGATTTGATAATGATGCAATTATCATGGCTTTTAACAAGATTAAATAGCTAATTAGTTTATGTGCAATGTAACTTCACTAATAAAGAGTATGTTTATTTGACAATTGGCAATTACTAAAAATGCTGTGGAAAGGGAAGGCTGCATGTGCCAGCAAGCAGTTCTGCAAAAGATGTGAGGCAATATATCCAAATCCAACTTACTTGTTCAAAATTTTGACATCTTCATTTCCCTTATATCAATAGCAATAGCACTTAGACTTATATACCGCTTCAAAGTGCTTTACAGCCCTCTCTAAGCGGTTTACAGAGTTCAGCATATTGCCCCCAACAATCTGGGTCCTCATTTTACCCACCTCAGAAGGATGGAAGGCTGAGTCAACCTTGAGCCGGTGAGATTTGAACAGCTGAACTGCAGCTAGCAGTCAGCTGAAGTAGCCTGCAGTGCTGCATTCTAACCACTGAGCCACCTCGGCTCTATCAACACTCAGTGCATCTACTGTCATTTGACATTGTCTAAACTGGGGATAAGCATCCTTTAGGTCACAGGTGTCAAACTCGATTGCATCACAGGCAGGATCATGACGTTTTTTGCCTTTGTGGAGCCAGGGTGGGCGTGGCCTGTGCATGACGTATCTAGCCTGCGGGCCGCCAGTTTGACAGGCCTGCTTTAGGTGGTCAGAAGCTGCTTGCTTGGTTATTTATTTATTTACTGAAACAATTTATATAATCACCCATGGCACATAGAGGATTGAAACTGAAAAACAGTAACATAATTTACAAATATTTATTTATTTATTTATTTTGTGAGATTTATATACTGCCTCACAGTGCAAGCACTCTCTAAGTGGTTTACACCAGTAAGCAGTGTATATTTATATTGCCCCCAACAATCTGGGTCCTCATTTTACCTACCTCAGAAGGATGGAAGGCTGAGCCAGTGAGATTTGAACTGCTGACCTGCAGATCAGTCAGCTAAAGTGACTTGCAGTACTGCCTCTAACCACTGCGCCACCTCGGCTCTTATAATAAACATTCTTTTTATGTATAATATAATGCAACTGTCCAAGGTCTAATCATTATTCCATTTCCAGTCAGTGAAGACATGAATTAGGCTAACAAGCCAAGAGGGGTAGTTTAACCCCCAACTCAAATGCCTGAAAGATCATCCAGGCCATTAACGCCTTACAAAAAGTCAACCAGTTTGGTGCCATTCAGATCTCCTGGTACAATCATTGCATAGAAAAGGCACTACTCCTAGGTTGCATAAGATGGCATTTCTTAAGAGAAAGAAAGCCAATCCTGCAGGTTCTGGTAGGCAATCAATGATAGGTAATTGTGGAAATGACCTAGTCCTATGCCATGCAGGGCTTTTTAGTTAGTAAGCACTACCTAAAATTTCACCAAACTGAGAGCCAGTGCAGCTCGCAAAGCAGAGGCGTTACTAAGATGCATTGTGGAATTCCCAAAACTGACTGTGCCACTGCTCTCTAGACCAGGTGCAGCTTCCAAATGCTCTTCAAGCAATGGTGGGATTCAAAAAAATTTTTTACTACCAGTTCTGTGGGCGTGGCTTGGTGGGTGTGACCTGGCTTGGTGGGCGTGGCTTGGTGGGCATGGCAGGGGAAGGATACTGTAAAATCTCCATTTCCTCTGGATCAGCTTGGACTCAGGAGGCAGAGAATAGATGGGGCGGGGCCAGTCAGAGGTGGTATTTACCGGTTCTCCGAACTACTCAAAATTTCCGCTACCGGTTCTCCAGAACTGGTCAGAACCTGCTGAATCCCATCTCTGTCAACAGTATGAAGAGTGTGTCATCGTAACCCAACCAGGAGGTGACTAAGGCATGAGTTATAATGAGTGGGGTCTTCTAGTCTAAAAAAAGGTACAGTGATGCACAATCTGCACAAAGGCAGGTTTTTCAAGGATTCACAGATTGTGCACCAACTTTGTCTGTGGAAATGCAGTCCCATTCAGAGATAAAGATGAAAAGTCTCTGGATTTGAGGGCTGGCCCCAGACAAAGCTGTGTAATTGGATACAATCAGTAAGTTGATGATACCTCATCCCATATTGTAATGACCTTCCCCAGGGGCTTCATACAGATGTTTAAAAAGAGCAAGTAAGGTGGAGTCCTAAGGCAGGGGTCTCCAACCTTGGCAACTTTAAGACTTGTGGACTTCAATTCCCAGAATTCCTCAGCCAGCAAGCTGAGGAATTCTGGGAGTTGAAGTCCACAAGTCTTAAAGTTGCCAAGGTTGGAGACCCCTATCCTAAGGAACCACACAAGGCAAGCACTAAACTGACCAGAACAACCCAAATGCTGTGTCTACCACTCCCAATCCCGAGCCAGTCCAAAAGATTACTATGACTGATAGCACTGAAAACCTCACAGAGATCAAGGAGGACCAGGATGAATAGATACATTACCCCCATCCCACGCCCAAGGGCCATTAACAAGTGTAATCAATGCCATCTCAGTGCTATAACCTGATCTGAATCCCACTGAAAAGGGTCCAAACAATCTGCTTCTTCCAGGTCTCTCTGGAGTTGCAAACTAACCATTTTTCAACAACCTTCCGTAGAAAATGAAAATTGGAGATTGGACAAAAAATCCTCTAGCTCCTCTGAGTCCAGCAATGACCTTTTGAAGACCAGGTAGATAACTATCTCCTTAAAGAAGCATTAATCATACAGATGTCCAACCATATATCACATCTTGGAGGTCTTAACCAACCAGGAGGGACATGATCTATGACACTGGTAGCCAAGCTCAAAGCTCCAACAACCCTATCCACTTCATAGCTATAGCTGCTGCTGCTTCTTCTTCTTCTTCTTCTTCTTCTTCTTCTTCTTCTTCTTCTTCTTCTTCTTCTTCTTCTTCTTCTTCTTCTTCTTCTTCTTCTTCTTCTTCTTCTTCTTCTTCTTCTTCTTCTTCTTCTCTTCCTCCTCCTCCTCCTTCTCTTCCTCCTCCTCCTCCTCCTCCTCCTCTTCCTTCTTCCATATCCATCACCGGACATTGGCAATCATGTTGGCAATCCTATTTTTATCAACAGCCATACGAAAAAGTGCTGTTCAGTTTTGTCCAAACCAGTCCCTTAGATTTTGAAGCCATGATGTTCTTCTTCTGCCTAGACCTCGTTTGCTTTCAATCTTTCCCTGGAGAATTAAGTGAAGTATGCCGTATTTTTCTGGGTGTCACATCACATGTCCAAAATATTCTAGCTTTCGCTTTTTTATGGTTTTGATGATTTCCCTTGGCTTTCCCAGGCAGCTTATCACCTACTCATTTCATAGGGGACTACTGGATTCAAATTCTTCCCAGATAACTGGGCAAGACTGCACGTCAGGCATTTCCATAGAACCTGAACAGGTAGAGTCCAGTTCTGAACAAATTCAAGCAACTCTGTCTGACATATACCGGTACCTAGAACAATCCTCACAATAACCCTGAAAATGCATACCTTGATTTCTCTTTTCTCAGATATAGTAAATATGTGTTGTTGATAGTGTTGGCTATAGTACAAAGTGTCTGTATAAACTGTTTTTCCTTTTTCTTGTTCTTATCTCATTTCCTAATTGCTTTGACTTACATTTCTTACTCTTTTTAAGCATTTTGCATAACACTACTTTCCCTGAAGGGAAATAGTATGATAGGTAGGTATGTATGTGTGTGTGAATAAGCCCCTGAGCTATATCCTTAAATTTATGTTTTTGAAAAGAACGTCTATGGAATTTAATAGCCATGATGAACAAGCATTCATGCCTCATTAAATCTGTGTTTCAATGTAGCCCCAATAACATTCTAGGTTATTTATGTATTTTATTTGATGCCATTTATATCCTTCTCAATCCCCCAAAGGATGGGAGCTCTGAGATGGAATGAAATTGTTCAAGATTACAATGTTGACACCATTTGCAAAGGCTGCCATCTCGTAATGTGTTTTCTAGTTCTCCGTTGTCTCTGTTCTTTTAATAATCTCCTTGTTGTCTGGGAGTTAACAGAAGAGCAATACTGGGCAGTTTATTGTGCAGCTATTTAGGCTTTCATGCACTGGGTTTTCAAAGCCTTTAAACGCCTCGGCTGAACATGGTAGGAGACCTGGTATCCAATCGGCACAAAAATACATAAAGGCATTTTCAGCTCAGATAGTATTTTTCTCCTAGAATATTGACATTCTAAGAAATGCTGTGTGTCATGACTTAGTATTTCTGTTTTTGTTGCTTTTAAATCATAAGATTTAATTGGTGTGTTTTGGTTTATGACATATCTCTCTGAGTTTATTTGAAATGGAAGGCAGACTAACAAGTTGTTTAAATAAATGCAATAATAAATAATAAATATTGTTTTATAGTGTTGGGTTGAAAATTTCTTGAGGTTCTTTTCAATCGCTTGCTTGCAGTCCGATGAAAAAGCAATTTCTTTCTATAGTTTTCCAAAAGACATTTTTTTGGGGTGAAATTCTTTTGGCTAGGATGCAAACTTTATTCTAATACCCTAGTCCAGTGATGGCGAACCTTTTTTTCCTTGGGTGCCAAAATAGTGTGCACGTGTGCTATCGCATGCACATGCGTGCCCACACCCATAATTCAAAGCCCCCCACTTGCCCCACCTCCCTGCGCATGCATGCACGACCCCCCCACTCCCCCATTTCCCGACTTCCAGTGGGCCCAGTAGGCCCATTTTTCGCCCTCCCCAGGCTCCAGAGGCTTTCTTGGAGCTTGGGGAGTGCAAAAATGCTCCCCCCCCGCTACCCCGGAGGCCCTCCGGAGGCCGAAATCGCCCTCCCAGAGCCTCTGTGCAAGCCAAAAATCAGCTGGCGGGCACGCACATGCGTGCTGGAGCTGAACTAGGGCAACGGCTCACATGCCAGCAGATGTGGCTCTGCGTGCCACCTGTGGCACCCGTGCCATAGGTTCGCCATCACTGCCCTAGTCATAAGATAGGCTTTGACCAGCTTCCCAAGCCTCCTTTACACGCCCAGAGGAGAATTCTTCTATTGGGCTTTTCAAATTGGCAAATGGAAAAATGTTAAGAACGAAAAAAACAACAACCAGCACTAGGATTCCCTGCTGCTCCAAGAATAAAGGACTTTTGCAAAGAAGTCCTAAAACAAAAATTCTAAAACAATGTGAACAGAAAATAAGAAAAGCAAACAAAACAAGCCTAGTTTTAAAGAGAGGAAAACAGCTGAGAAATCAGAAGATGGTTTTCAGCAGAATGCAAAAGCAAGAGCTAGTCTGGGTCCTCCCCACTAGGAAATCGTGCATCTCAATTTTGCTTCTTAAAAGACCGCAGGCAAATTCTGCTCAGAATAGAAGATCCAATTCATTGTTTGCTACATTGAGGGAGGGATCTGTTGGGGAAAGGAAGGTTAAAAAAATAAATAAATCAAGATGGCACATACAACTGTGCAATAATATCCACCTCTTGTCCACCTCTTTTTTTACAGGTGTTGCACACAAATTGTTTGTAGAGGTTGCAGTTACTATCCTGATTTTTTTGCCTCTTTCTCCCCATTGAAACCCCTGAGTAGAGTCCCTCACATCTTTTCAACATGCTTTTATGTTACAACATTGTCCAGGTCATATGTTTGATGTCTCTACCACACAAAAAATTTACGCCTCCTCTGAAAACCAAATTTACGCCTTCTCTGAAAACCATGATGTGGTCTTTTAACCACTCACACTCCCCCAAAGCAGTAAAAACACTAGATCTGCATATAACCTGGAATAATGCACCTGTAGATTATGTTAAAGCATTCATTGTGAGATTAGTATCTTAAATATTTTCCTCTGTGTGCAACAATTCTGCAAGGAGAATTAAATGCCCTAAGTGCAAGACATATCCTTTGTCACTCAACTCAAATATCACAAGATGTTTCTCTGTTTAATAAGATTTCGATTTATTTAGAAATACAAATATGGACCTGACTGCAAATTGCCACTGTTTCAAAAGATGATAAATCCTTCATATGAATAAACTTTATTCCCTTCACTGTTATCACCAGTCATTAGCCACTGGCAGCATGCCCTTCCATCAATTTGAATGATAAAGTATAGTGTGTTTTTTAAAGGGTAAATAAACATAATATATTGCACACATACACATGGAGAATCATGGAGGCAGTATTAGGTCTTCAACCAACTCCTCTTCGTAACGATGAAACTCAAGGCTGGCCATTGAAAATCTAGTATCTCTTAAATTAAACTACCTTGCTGGATTGTTAGCCGAGAAGGGAATATTCTAATACATGCAATTCTGAGTTTTATACAGGTAGTCCTCAACCACAATTGAGCCCAAAATATCTGTTGTCAAATGAGACATTTGTTAAGTGAGTTTTGCCCCATTTTACGAACTTTCTTGCCACAGTTGTTAAGTGAATCACTGATAAGTTAGTAACCCGGTTGTTAAGTGAATCTGGCTTCTCCACTGATTTTACTTGTCAAAAGGTTGCATGATCCCAGGGTAGTGCAACCATCATAAGTATGAATCAGGTGCCAAGCATCTGAATTTTGATCACATGATCATGGGGATGCTACAAAGGTCGTAAGTGTGAAAAATGGTCATAAGTCACTTTTTCAGTGCCGTTGTAACTTTGAACAGTCACCAAATGGACTGTTGTAAGTTGAGGATTACCTGGAAATTGGCTCTTTTTCATTTTGGGATTGGGATTCATTTGGTTTGATGTTATGATTTCCAAATTCTGCCCTATTGGCTTGCCTGCCTCCACCTATTGTTACTCCTGCTGACCATGGCCTTCTGTCTATATAGGTTCATCTTGGGTACCATCTACCGTATTTTTCGGAGTATAAGACGCACCTTTCCCCCCCCTAAAAGAGGCTGAAAATTTGGGTGCATCTTATACTCCGAATGTAGTTTTTTCGAAGCTTTTTTTCCAGCCCTAATGAGGTGCTAACGATCTTCCCGGCTTGCAGGCTTGTTTTCATTGCTACTCCCTCCAAAGAAGTTTTTTTCCAGCCCTAAGTCTTTGCAGGATTTTTTCATTGCTACTTGCTCCGAAGAATGTTTTTTCCAGCCCTAACGAGGTGCTAAGGATCTTCCCGGCTCTTACCGGCTTGCAGGCTTTCATTGCTACTCTCTCCGAAGAAGTTTTTTTCCAGCCCTAAGTCTTTGCAGGCTTGTTTTCATTGCTACTCCCTCAGAAGATTTTTTTCAGCCCTAACCAGGGGATAAAATAATGTGCTGAAGCTGACCAGACTAAGGACACTAGCCAGATGAATACCTGGTAGGTAGATTCCCCCCCCCCTATTTTCCTCCCCAAAAACTAAGGCGCGTCTTATACTCCGGTGCGTCTTATACTCCGAAAAATACGGTAGGTATTATTGTAGGACAAAAGTCCTGGGTGCTGTTCAGTACAGTGAGCAAAAGTGCCCAAAATGTAAACAGGAGGTGGCCTTTATATCAACTGACCTTGCCAGCAGCTACTTTGAAAAATGAAAGGTGAAATTTCATCCTTTTCCACACCTATTGAAATCACAAAACAGCCGTTCAGGAAAGCTGAATTGCTGAACAGAGGGCACACTGGCAAAAAACAACAACAACAACCCCAGATTCCACAGCGAGATATGCTCCTTCTGAACACTGTAGCATTCTCTCTGCCCTTTTCTGTTTCATGCTTCATAAACATCTTGCCAAATGCTGTCCTCCAAACAGCATGTGCCTCACTAAACATGCAGCCTATTCTGTCAAGGGCTTGCTCCAGACAGAACCACAGGGAAGTCTGCCATCCGGCTTGTCATCAAGCTCAGTTCTGTCTCCTTTTTTCTGTGCACGACTCACTTTCTCATTACTATGCATTCCTGGAGCATCGTGAAGGTAACTGACTGTGCAATTGGAACTGGAGAGAGAGAGAGACACTCATCAAGAATGGAAATTCAAAAGGGATTCCAAGCTGTTCTCAAAACATATTGCCAAGGTAGCTCCCACAATCCAATCTTTGCATTTTTATTGTCTTAATGAGAATCATCACACTTTTTTTAGAATAATGGCTTCATTTCTGGAATTGTCTTTATCATTTCTTGTGCAAAAAAAACCCCTATCCTTCCCTTTCCCCCTGTTAATTCTCATTCAGTTTGGGGAAAAAAAGAATTTGCTTCCCCGTTTGGGTGAAATTTTCTCAACTTGTATTCTTACACTTATTTGTATCATTTGTATATATTATGAAATGGCCAAAAGCTATATGAAATGTTTCACTGCACATCATTTCTCCGACACTTCTCTTGCTTCAGTTAAATTCCAAAGGAAGACATTATGAGGCCAGAAATTCCCTTTGGGCTTCTTCTAACTGACTGAAAAGTGAACAGCAAGAGCAGCAGCAGAAAGAGAGTGGGCTTAATAGCAATGAAAATATGTAGAACAGTATGCACTGGAAAAACAAGGAGATACCTAAAGAGGAAGAAATAATTAAAAAAGTAATGGACTGTGCGGAGATGGATATGCTAACTAGAGAATTAAAAGAAAAAGAGGAATCTGATTTCTATAAAGTCTGGGACAAATTTTATAACTGGTTGAAAGAAAGAAGTAATTAAAAACAGGAAAAAAGTTTAATGGTATATACTCAAGTAACTATGTAAATATCTTAGAAGTATATAGTATAATAGGAAAATATGTTTGAGAGCAATACTAAATAATTAAGGAAACGAAATGTAAAAATAATATATCCGATAATAGCGTATGATGGATAGGGGGCTACAAATGTCCCACTTGTTTGTTACATGCTTTGTTTTTTGAATGTTAAATGTTGTTGTTGTTTATTGTGTTTAATAAAAATTAAAAAACATATATGTAGAACAGGAAAGAACTCTAGAAAAGGACCCTCTGCCACTTCCAACAATACAATCTGTTCAATGGGAGAAATCAGGGGTGGGCTTCAAAAATTTTAGCAAGGAGTTCTCTGCCCGGTTGCTGGGTGGGCGTGGCCATGGTGGGCGTGGCCTAGTTGGCCTCCTGCACCACAATGGGGGGGCATTTTTGCCTTCCCTGGGCTCCGAAGGCTTTCCTCGAGCCTCTGGGAGGGCGAAAACGGCCTCCCCAGGCTCCAGAGGCCCTCTGGAGGCCAGAAACAGGCTCGTTTCTGGCCTTTCCGAACTTCCAGTAGGCCCATTTTTCACCCTCCCAAAGCCTCCACGTGTGCCCTGCACTTACCTGCATCCAAAATGGGCCGCGTGGGAACTCCTGGGAGGGGCTGGTGGGGTGGGAGGGGCTGGGTGGGGCGGGTGAGGTGGGGCCAGCCAGGAGTGGGATTTGAGGGTTCTCCGAACTGCACAGAATCTTAGCTAGAGGTTCTCCCGAACCCCTGCGAACCCCCAGCAGCCCACCCCTGGGAGAAATCAGAAATCAATCCTCAAGCAACTTTAGAGTATGAAAAAAGAGAGTATGACTCTTTTTCAAGGAGAGGAAAGTTTGAGAAATTGCAATATGGAGAAACTGCAAAGCATTTTTCTGCGCAGCTTTAATTTTATTAGCTGTTGCTTAAAGAGCAACAATTCATTAAATGTTCCAGAGGAAACAGAGAAGGTAATGTAGAGTGGCACAACTCACATATTCTTATGACTGAAGAGGATGGAAAACTTAGATTAAAAGCATGAAACAGAAAAGTCATTCCCATTCCTGAGAACTGACTAACAGGCATTAACATCTACAGACAAACTGAAGGAAAAATTTAAGAACTGTCTGAGGTAAAAGAAAAGAGAAAGTAGAAACTAGTAATTTTGAATTTTTAGAGATAGCTGTGGTGAGGAAAAAGTAGGGTCTTCAAATAAACAATGCTAATTGCTATGGTAAAGCATAGGACAGCATCCATTAAGGAATGTATTGTTTTTCTCTTTAGGGGACTGCTGAAAAATAAGATTGAGGGACACAAGGGTTACATTTTTCCTTTTTTATATTTTCAGATGCATGGGCAACAGTAAGTTCAACTATCAGTCCTAAATAATATACGTCTCCATATGTCTTTCTTCTAATGTAGGAATTTGAAATCCATGATCAGAAGGCTGTACATGGCTCTTCCTCTTTTTTGCAACCACCTAAACATCCCTAGAGTAAATTTAGACACTCTTCATATTCTCTAGAGGGTGCAAAAAAGATAATAAGGGTTTTTAAACAAACTACCTGCTCAATGTAGGTAAAACACTTCCATCAATTTAAATGTCCCTATTGCGATTGGGTAATGAATGTGTGTGTGTCATTACCACAACAATTTTGGGTAATTTACCAAGATTTGGGAAGCACTGTGTTCATGTAACTTTGCAATAAACTTAGAACTAATACTTCTGGGTGTGCTTCTTGTCTGGACTAATTGGCAAGCCTGACATAGTCATTTCCATGTATACTTTGGGGGGGAGTGTCATCAATTCCAGGTTGATATTACCATTTTCCTGTATTGGCCTTAACATTTTAACATCTTTTAGTATTCCTTAGACCTGCAGTTGTTTGGATCACTGCTTCCATTCTTAGATGTTTCCTGAATGACTTATCACATCTCTCCAATTACTAGCATAAGCTAATCTGATTTGTTTAGCCAATGTACGGAACAGATGCTCTTTTTACTGGCAGTAACTTAAATTAACATTCAGTCTAACTACATAAGAAATGAAAGGCTCTACCCATAATTATTGGTATTGTATTTAAACACACAAATATAAGACACATGACAGCTAATTAAAGTGCTATGAGCAAACCTCACTGGAGCAGCTCCTGAAAAATACTGTTTCTTTCTTAACGAGCCCACATCAAGCTACTGTTCCAAGCCAGTGGTTTGTCAGAGACAATTATTTTAAAGTCTTATCCTCAGATGCCTATTTAATATAATTGCTGTGATGAAATTAAGACCCATTACAGAGCTTTGGTCAATCACAATGCAGTGGCAAATTAGCAGCCTTTTAAACAAAGAAAATAATTCTCAGTTAATCATTCCAATTTCTGGACCACCCAAATCTCTGTCAACTTGCATAATATATACAATCAATTTGCAAATCATTCCCATTACTTCCAAATTTCAGGAATCCAGGATGCCTAATATGATATCTACAGACATCTCCCTTGGGATTATCAGATTCTGTATCTTCTTGATTTTTAAAGACCATTAATGAGTTATTTAATATCTGCTACAACTCTAGAAACAGTGCAGAGAATAATAACAAAGATGATTAGGAAACTGGAGGCTAAAATATATGAAGAACGGTTGCAGGAATTGGGTGTGTCTAGTTTAATTAAAAGAAGACTAAGGGTGACATGATAGCAGATTTCCAGTATCTCAGCGCCTGCCATAAAAAAGAGGAGGTCAACCTATTTACCAAAGTACCAGAAAGCAGAATAAGAAACAATGGATGGAACCAACCTAAAACTAAGGAGAAATTTTCTGACAGTTAGAAACAATTGATCAGTGGAACGGCTTGCCTCTAGACGTTGTGGGTACTCCAACCCTGGAGGTTTTTAAGAAGAGATTGGACAACCATTTGTCTGAAACAATATAGAATTTCCTGCCTGAGCAGGGTATTGGAGTAGAAGACCACCAAGGTCCCTTCCTTGTATTATTTTGTTATTCTATTCAATTCTCTCTTCAATGTTAGGGCCATTTCAAAAGCAAAGGTATAGCAAACAAAAAGAAAAACAGTTTCAACTCAGGGCGTTCTAAAGATTATGGACTATAGATCCCAATCAGGGAAAAATGCCCTAGACCAGGGGTCAGCAACCCGTAGCTTTTTCATCCCTCTGCTGTGGCTCCCTGTCACTCAAAATATGTGTCACAACTGCCAATGTGCGACACCCACCAATGTGCAATTTATTAAGCTTTTCGACCCCCAGTAGGCCAACCATGGATAAATCCAAGAAAAGAGAAGTTTCAGAAGAAAACAGAATCTTTAATTCAACTACTGTATATATGCTAGGTTTGTGGCCGCTCAGGAAATAGTCAGGCACGGGAAGAGTTTTGTGGTTCCCGGTGTTTTCTTTTCTGTGGAAAACTGGTCCAAATGGCTCTCTGAGTGTTTAAGGTGGCTGACCCCTGCCCTAGACCATAAATATTTATTTATTTATTTATTAGTGACATTTATATACCGCCTCACAGTGCAAGCACTCTCTAAGCGGTTTACACCAGTAAGCAATGTATATTTATATTGCCCCCAACAATCTGGGTCCTCATTTTACCTACCTCGGAAGGATGGAAGGCTGAGTCAACCTTGAGCCGGTGAGATTTGAACCGCTGACCTGTGGATCAGTGTCAGCTAATGTGGCCTGCAGTACCTAAATTAAACTCCTAATTTTTTAAAAAATGCTGCATGTGAATGAGAGCTTACCACAGAGCCCTTTTGAAATGAGGGACTTAGGGCATGCCAGTATCAAGAAGTTCAGTGTGAGGTGGGGTTGGGTACCAATTATTATACTGTAAACAGCCTTTCCTCCTTAGGGAATTCTGGGTCTGAAGTCTCTTTTGAAAGGAACCAGGCATCTCTGCTGAGTCACTATACGCTTTACATTATTGATTTTTCTATGCCAAGCAGACCTTTTAATCTTTGCAAGTGTACTACTGACATATTTTTCATGCTTATATCCTAGAGCTATTTATTTTGACATCGTTTCTGAAGTTTTTTATATTTTAATCTTTGCTGCTTTAAATTAGATGTGTGTGAATGTTCTCAATATTTTATTATATTTAGCTGAATTATATTGCATTGCCTTTGCATTTATGAATAAATTGTGCTGAATGCTCTGCTGCGGCTCTAGGGCAATTTACCAGTTTTACAAAATGAAATAAAATTCATTTGGGGAATCTGCAAATGATTAATTATACCAGTTTATTCCTATTTAATTGTTTTATTTATTTACTGTCAAGTTGATCTTGATTCCTGGTGTCTGCATGGACAAGCTCTTACCATACCCTTGTCTCTGCTGTAACGATGTACGTAACGAATTTTCCAAGAAAATTCCCGTAATCGCCTTGATTCAATCCAATCACATTCTGCATTTATTCACTTCACCCCATTTAGAATGAGAAGAAAGTGAATATGCACACATAACAATACAAACCCTTATTAATGTCCCCACATGTCCAACTCTTTAGAAAATTCATCAGGTGCTCATCTAGTAAGGCATTTTGCATAGGGCTTCATAAGGCAGATTTCCTGGCAGTATTGTAAATACACTTAGCTAAATACACTTAGAAGAGGCAGTTTTGTGTAGTGGTTAAGGCATCAGGATAGAAACCAGGAAACCACGAGTTCCAATCTTGCCATATACAGGATGTAAGCTAGTTGATCTTGGGCCAGTCACTCTCTCTCAACTTTAGGAAGAAGACGGTGGCAAACCATTTCTGAAAAATCTTGCCAAGAAAACTGCAGGGACTAGTCCAGGTAATCTCCAGGAGTCAAAAACTGTTTTGAAGACATGCATGCATAGAGACATAGCCACACACATAGCCACACAAAAATGCATTTATACCCCTTCATTGTCATGAAACCATAGATATCTTATTTTCAAGCAACCTGTACTGATTATCTTTCTTTAACATGTGAGCTTTAAAGTAATGTATGCTATTGGACCAACTTGTTAGCAGAAATACTACATACAAAGATTTTTCAAGATCACAAAATTGTTCACAGATCCAAGACTTTGACCTGAACCACCCTCATGGTTTGCTCTATAAAAACACAGTTTTCTTTGTACATATGTACTTTTTCTGACCGAGTGCTGCTGGAATTGCCCAGAGTTGTGAGCCATCCAGAATTGTTTAAGATGAGTGGCCATAGAAATATTTTAGGTAAAATAAGCAAAAACCTAACATCAGCAGGCACAATTGGCCCTGAACTGAATGTGTTTTTGATAAAAGAATACCAGAAAACTAATTGTTTGTACTTAATTGCACAACACAACAAATTTGTTACTCCTGTTGGATTTCAGCTCCTAGATCTGTGTTAGTATGGGAGACTTTCAAGGAGAAAACACAGCTTAGGAATCAAGATTCAATTCCCGTTCCCAACAAATTCAGCAGAGCCCAGACTCTGAAAAGAAGGAAGAAGAGAAAACCAGAAAAGTCCTTAATTATTTAAAGGCTCAAAATATGTCTGATGTTATTGATTTGCAAAGATGAATTAAAGATGTAACTGCATCTGGTATTTGTATTCAGCAGTATACGTTAGTTAAATCTGGAATTCTTCAGAGAAATTTAAAATCACCCTAAATTTATAAGCAGACAGGCAAATAAACTGCAATCAGAGCCAGAGGTATTCAACCCTGGACAATGCATACTCCATCATCTAAATGACTTTCCAAGCCAATAGCAGGATCTTAAGCCCATTAATAAAAAAACAGGCAGCTTGTGTCATCCTAACAAATAAACTCAAAGATATATTGCTACCTGTTTTTTACACTCTGTATGCCATCAGCAAACTTCCTGGACTGTTGCTGTAGGACATAAATTGAGGAGTCATTAAGCTAAGGTGACCAGACGTCCCGATTTTGGCGGGACAGACCCGCTTTTTAAGGGTTTGTCCCGCGTCCCGCCTGCCCTCTTAAAAAGTCCCGATTTTTTGAAAGGGGCGAGGGAGGGCTGGGGGGCAGGCTCTCCCCTGCAGGGACGGCCGGCCGCGGCTCATGGGGGGCGAAAGACAAATACAATTTTCGGCGGGCACGGCTTTGCAAGGGCTCTTCACAAGTTTGGCAAGTTTCACAAGAGCCGTTCGCGTGCAGGGCAGTTTATAAATAGCGGCCGCCAGGTAGGGAGCCGGCCGGGGTTGCACAGGGCTGGGGGAGGCTCGCTAGCCCGGCAGCTCCGGCCGCAGGAAAGAGCGGGGGGGGGGTGCCGTACTGGGAAGGGCCAGCAGTCGGCGCCGCCTGAGGGGGCCACCCCCCCGCCCGCCCGCCCGCTTCGCTGCAGGGGACGCTGCACCGGATCCCGAGTCGCGCCGGCTCTCCCGCGGCCATGATGCCCGCCGACCTGATGGAGAAGAGGTCCTCCTCGCCCACGGCGGCCATCCCGGCCAGCGCCGTAGGAGTCAATGCAGGACGCCCGCCCACTGCCGGCCCAAGCTGAGAGGCCTGCTGCTGCTGCGGCTGCGGCTGGGCCCCCAGTCCCGGCGGCGGGAAGGCTGCGGCGGCGGCCCCAGCCTGCTGAGCCAGCGCCGGCCCGAGCCGAGGGCCATGGATGCGACTCCTTCGCTCGGGCCGCCCCGCCCACCGCGACGCCGGCCTTTTCGAGAGGGCGGGGCTGCATCAGGCGCCGGGCATGCACTGGAGGGCAGTGAAGGACACGGTGGAGAGGCGCGACTCGGGATCCGGTGCAGCGTCCCCTGCAGCAAAGCGGGCGGGCGGGCGGGGGGGGGTGGCCCCCTCAGGCGGCGGCGACTGCTGGCCCTTCCCAGTACGGCACCCCCCCTGCTCTTTCCTGCGGCCGGAGCTGCCGGGCTAGCGAGCCTCCCCCAGCCCTGTGCAACCCCGGCCGGCTCCCTACCTGGCGGCCGCTATTTATAAACTGCCCTGCACGCGAACGGCTCTTGTGAAACGACATTAGCGGTCTTTTGCCCTCTGCGCATGCACAGCGTTCTGCGCATGCGCAGAGGGCAAAACCCAGCGTCCAGGCGGCCCCGCCCCCCGTCGGTGTCCCGCTTAAAAAAAAAAAATCTGGTCACTTTACATTAAGCATCCATTTTGTAAGACTTTCTCACCCGGAATTGATTGGTTGCCATATGAGACTATAGAACAGTGATGGCGAACCTATGGCACACGTGGCACAGGTGGCACATGGAGCCATATCTGCCGCCACGCGAGCTGTTGCCCTAGCTTAGCTCCAGCGCGTATGTGCGCCCCGGCCAACTGATTTTTGGCACACACGGAGGCTCTGGGAGGGTGTTTTCGGCTTCCGAAGGGCATTGGGGAGTGGGTGAGGGCATTTTCGGTCTTCCCATGCTCTAGGGAAGCCTCTGGAGCCTGGGAAGGGCGAAAAACGGGCCTACTGGGCCCACCGGAAGTCAGGAAACAGGCCATTTCTAGCCTCCAGAGGGCCTCCGGGGGGTAGGGAAAGCCGTTTTCACCCTCGCCAGACATTGAATTATGGGTGTGGGCACTCTTGCGAGTGCGATAGTACGTGCGCACATGCATTCGGCACCTGAGGAAAAAAAGGTTCGCCATCACTGCTATAGAACAATATATCTCAACCTGAGCAACTTTAAGCAACGTGTGGACTGCAACTCCCAGAATTCCCCAGCCAGCCATACTACATGCTATAAAACATTAAGTTAGTCTATGCCAGGGTGTTCCAAAGTTATCCTATTTAAGAATAAATTATTATTCCTAATAATATTTTATTATTATTTTATTACGGTTATGAGGGAAATAATCATTTCAGAGATAATTAAGGATGCAGCATTCTTATTGTCGAGTTTGCATTCTGTTCCAAGGCTATTTTATTTTAAATGTTTAAAATTCTAATTTGCAAACTTTATATTAAAACATAAATATATTTTTGAATATAGTCCATACTGCTGCTGGGGAGGGGGATCTTACTAGATGAGCACTAATGAGAAGAGTGACCTCTAAATCCAGTGAGGGTTCTCTGTTAATAACAAGGTTTATCTAGTTTTATGCAAACCATTCTCAGACCTGTTTATGACCCTCTATAGCAGCGGTGGCGAACCTTTTTCTCTCGGCGTGCCAAAAATAGGCACGCGCACACCCACCAGCGCTCCCGCGTGCCACTACCCAAAATGCAATGCGCACACCCCCCTGCGCATGCGCACCCACACCTACATGCACGCGCCTGCACCACGCACGCGCCCACACCGCGCATGCGCATATCTACTGCGCACGTGTAACCGCCCCCTCCTCCTCCTGCTCCAAGCCTCGCACTCCAGGCACAAGCCGGAACGTGAGGCTGACAGCAGAAGGAGGAGGGAGCGGTTACGCGAGCCGCCCAGCCTGCGAAACCGCCCCCTTCTCCTGCTCCAAGCCTCGCACTCCGGGCACCAGCCGGAACGCGATGCTGGCAGGAGAAGGAGAAGGGGGCGGTTTCGCAGGCTGGGCGGCTCGCGTAACCGCCCCCTTCTCCTTCTCCTGCCAGCATCGCGTTCCGGCTGGTGCCCGGAGTGCGAGGCTTGGAGCAGGAGAAGGGGGCGGTTTCGCAGGCTGGGTGGCTCGCGTAACCGCTCCCTTCTCCTGCTCCAAGCCTCGCACTCCGGGCACCAGCCGGAACGTGATGCTGGCAGGAGAAGGAGAAGGGGGCGGTTACGCGAGCCGCCCAGCCTGCGAAACCGCCCCCTTCTCCTTCTCCTGCCAGCATCACGTTCCGGCTGGTGCCCGGAGTGCGAGGCTTGGAGCAGGAGAAGGGAGCGGTTACGCGAGCCGCCCAGCCTGCGAAACCGCCCCCTTCTCCTGCTCCAAGCCTCGCACTCCGGGCACCAGCCGGAACGTGATGCTGGCAGGAGAAGGAGAAGGGGGCGGTTTCGCAGGCTGGGCGGCTCGCGTAACCGCTCCCTTCTCCTGCTCCAAGCCTCGCACTCCGGGCACCAGCCGGAACGTGATGCTGGCAGGAGAAGGAGAAGGGGGCGGTTACGCGAGCCGCCCAGCCTGCGAAACCGCCCCCTTCTCCTTCTCCTGCCAGCATCACGTTCCGGCTGGTGCCCGGAGTGCGAGGCTTGGAGCAGGAGAAGGGAGCGGTTACGCGAGCCGCCCAGCCTGCGAAACCGCCCCCTTCTCCTGCTCCAAGCCTCGCACTCCGGGCACCAGCCGGAACGCGATGCTGGCAGGAGAAGGAGAAGGGGGCGGTTTCGCAGGCTGGGCGGCTCGCGTAACCGCCCCCTTCTCCTTCTCCTGCCAGCATCGCGTTCCGGCTGGTGCCCGGAGTGCGAGGCTTGGAGCAGGAGAAGGGAGCGGTTACGCGAGCCGCCCAGCCTGCGAAACCGCCCCTTTCTCCTGCTCCAAGCCTCGCACTCCGGGCACCAGCCGGAACGTGATGCTGGCAGGAGAAGGAGAAGGAGGCGGTTTCGCAGGCTGGGCGACTCGCGTAACCGCTCCCTTCTCCTGCTCCAAGCCTCGCACTCCGGGCACCAGCCGGAACGTGATGCTGGCAGGAGAAGGAGAAGGGGGCGGTTTCGCAGGCTGGGCGGCTCGCGTAACCGCTCCCTCCTCCTTCTCCTGCCAGCATCGCGTTCCGGCTGGTGCCCGGAGTGCGAGGCTTGGAGCAGGAGAAGGGAGCGGTTACGCGAGCCGCCCAGCCTGCGAAACCGCCCCTCCTCCTTCTGCTTCGGGTAGCTCTAGCAGCTCTGCGCATGCGCGCCAGAAACCCGGAAGTAGAATGTGCCGGACCCGTGGCGTGCCAGCCGAAATGGCTCCGCGTGCCACCTGTGGCACGCGTGCCATAGGTTCGCCACCACGGCTCTATAGAATATATAGTCTAGCTGCCTACACATTTCCCTGAAAAACTTACTTCCGACTGTTGCAAAAGTTCAGCTAATAAAACTGAAGACATACATCCATTTCTGTCCAGAGGACAAATTGCTCAGCCATGTTTTGGCAGCTCTTCTAGGGGGGGAGCAGCTGTTTGCTGGTATCAATGACCTCCATGTCCATGCCTGCCTTTTTTGGCAGTTGTACCCAAGGGTACCATTTCCCTGTTTTGGCTGGAATGTCAACTGTCAGACTATCTGCAAAGAAGAGATCTTGCTTTAGTTACCTGTAGTGGATACACAGGCTGGATTTCAGTGGGATTAACTTGAAATCTGCTTACCAAATGTATATCCATCATTCCAAATAACCATAATATCAATAACATTTTAATAGTTGCATTAGTACATATTTCCAATACAATATTGAACCTATTTCTGTATTCCATACATGGCAGTTGCTGTACTATTTGCAGTTGTCTCTGCCTTTATCATATGGGTTTTGGACAAGGTTGGAAGAGATTGGGCTTACAGGAGTTTTTCATAATATGATGCAATTTCTTACCAGTTTTATATATAGGTGTGTACAGCCTCCCTTTGTTCATTTCAAAACTGGTGGGTAAATTCCTTCCACTAGATCAGGGGTCCCCATCCCCCTGCAGCAGTCCGCGGCATGCCAGAAACCGGTCCGCGCAAACAAGGGAAGCCCCATCCACAGGATGCAGGATGCAGATGAAACCACGCCCCCTCCAGTCAGTGGAAAAATCTCTCTCCATGGAACCAATCCCTGGTGCCCGAAAAGTTGGAGACCACTGCACTAGATGCACTTTCTTCCTTCATCCAAGATTCATTATATGATGGACTCCACACAATTGGGGATGCTACTTCTACTTCTATATTATCTCTGCATGACATGTCTTCATGATGTAATGATAGCACTCAACTTCATCTGAGAAGCACCAACAGTTTGTCTAGCAGTAATATCCCCAGGCAAATGATATTACTGAAGATTTAAAAAAGTACTTTAGATGAAAGCGAGAGGGAGAGAATAGTCTCAGCTGAGGCATGGCAAATTACTATAAATGAAACTTATTTATGTATTTAATGTATTTGTTTAGCTAGCTAGAATCTTTTGGTAATGATCTCTATGAAAATGAGCCCTAGAGAAGCATATTTTTATTTCAAAAAAAGAAAAGTAGCAATAAAGAAGGGGGGGGGACAAATTGATTGCTTAATATAAAACCGACAATGATTCCAAACAATAAAAAGTCCAATAAGCAGGAAAGTAATGAATTTACATTTGCGTTGCATGCAAAACTGCCATGCTAAGTGCGTTCTATTATAATATTCTGTCTTTCTTTCTCTGCACCCCACCTCTCAAACGAGTGAATTTAACCTTGTTGTTGTTGTTGTTGTTGTTGTTGTTTTCTGGAACAAATTGAAACTGACAGTTTATATAAATTTGCTATGCTGAAATGCAACTTTCAGTTTCAGCAAAGAATATCCCTGAAAGAAATCTAACTAGAATGTCAATCAATGCTGCAATTTTCCTCTCCAATTCAGAATAACTGAACTGCAGGACTACAGTTGAACAGGTATTCATTTTGAAGTGCAAATAATAATTCCCTACAGAGACTAAGTTTTTAGGGGAGGCGGTCAGGAGACTAAATGTTAGGAAGATAATGTGGCACTGACTTTTCCCAAGCATTATCTACTTCACTGGCAACCAAATCTTGCCTAGTTTTCTTTCAGCTGTTAAGCACATTATATATTTATTTAGAATCTTCTTCTCAATTGTCAAGATAAAGAGATTCTTTTCTGGAAGATTGTCACAAGTATTCAAGAAAGGCATAAGTTGCACAATGTTAAGAAATAAATATTACAGTATGCACCAATTGAAAGTAGTGTGCATAATAATTAGTTTGCCTGGGAGGAATGCACACTGTGTCAGAAAACAGCAACAACAAATTCTAACTTAATCATGTGCAAGAATTATGCAAAATAAAATGTGGTTAATTTTCTTTTCAGTTTAGCTCTACCTCTTCATAAATAAATGCTTCTAGAATCACAGGGCTGAATCAGTAATTAAAGCCAATGTAAATATTTACAAGTGAAGCTCAGGAACACATTCTCCATTTTATCTCATGCTATCTCAAATTAGCCCTACCTCTTTGGAATTCATCAACGAAGAATGTGTTAAAAATTAATTATATTTTTAACATTTATATTTAATTTGATCTCAAATTACTGTATTTGAGCTGCCAAATCTGGACTACTACCAGATTTCTCTCCATACAGACAGCCTCAATTGTAACTTCTCGTTTTGTGGCATCTGAAATGGGTAGACTGATCTTATGTTGCACCACTTTCCTTCTTCTGTACTAACCAGAGGTGGGTTCCCACCGGTTCAGACCGGTTCTATAGAACCGTTAGTAACTTGGCGGTCTGGGTTGCTGGAACTGGCAGCGACCCAGGCCTGCCACGCCCCCGGGCCGGTTCTCTCGTCTTGTTTTTTGCTTCTGCACATGCGCAGAAGCTTTTTTTTAGTACTGTGCATGAGCACGCGCATGCCCATGCGGTGCATCCCTGAGCGAACCAGCAGTAGCAGAATCCAGAACCCACCCCTGGTACTAACCCATATTTGCTGTCTTAAACCAGTGGTGGGTTCCTACCAGTGTGGTCCACTCTATAGCACCGGTAGTGGCCCGCTGGTGATGTCACAGTACCAGTGCGGTCAGTTGCCGGTGCCTGGGCGCCGCCATTTTTTTTAAAAAAAAGTTTTAAAATTTTTTTAAATTTTCTTCTGCGCATGCCCAGAAGCCGAGCTTCCAGCACTGCGCATGCGCTGCCTTCCTACCCCACAGTGAGTCCAAGCAGGGTAGGATGGCTGAGGGAGCGCGTGAGATGCTGAAAGAACAGGTGGCAGGAGCTATCTCCATTCCCCTCTCTTCAGCAGTCCAAGAAGCCACGAACGCGCGGTGATGATCCCAGGCATTTTCACACGTTCGAGGCTTCTCGAGCTGCTGAGGGGAGAGGGAACGGGTGGCAGGAGCCTAGGATCATCGAATGGGGAGAAGCATTCAGGACGGATGGAACCTCCTAGAACCACTGCCACGGTCTTGCTGCTCCCGCTGCAGAAGGCTGCGTTGCAGGTGGGCAATGCCCCCCTGCTTCTCTGGCCGCTGCCAAACTCCCGAGGCCCATGCCCACCCGGTCACATGGCTGACAAGCCACACCCACAAAATAAGCCATGCCCACAGAGTGGTAGTAAAAGAATTAGGAACCCGCCCCTGTCTTAAACCTATCAGTAACCTACTTCTCTTTTCTCTTCAGCAGGCTGAAACTACCTCATCCCACTTTTGCTTGCTAGGAACATTTTTCTCCTTCTCTGACTCCAGTAGCCATAAGTCTCTTCCTGCTAGCTCCTTAGCCTAGTTTCAATTATCTATCTCTCCTTATGAGAGATTCTGTACGCGTGAAAAAACCTTATCTGTTTCTTACCAACTCTTTCTCATCCTCAGAATTCTGTATTTTCAACTTATTGATTTGTATTAAACTATAATTGCCCTAGACAAGATGGGCGGTACACGAATCTAATAAACAAGCAAATATTATTCCCACAATTTCCAATCAACATAGCCAAAAAGGAATTGTTTAGAATTGACCAGAAAGAATGATTAAGTTTTTGATGAAGATCATACCTACTGTAACCCTCTCCTAACTTCTTGCCAACCAATTCCCCACAGCCAGAAACCAGTTGTTCCCCCAAGATCAAAGTCCAAATGTGCCTCAACGCCTGTCCTGGTATACATTATCTGTCAACTTGCGAAGCTTTCCTGACCTGCTCCCTTGTTACCATAGGCAGGGGGATGGGAAATCGTGTCTGGCAGCTGCGTCAAGGAATTCATACGCCAGTCAAAATAAAACACATCCTAGCTGCCCGAAGTCAAGGCCATCTCCACAGAGACCTGCAACGGCCAGAGGGAGTGACTTCTACGACCCGCAAAATTGCTTCGTTGGGGAATGTGACTGGTGACACACTTTGGGGGAGGGGGAAACAGGGTCAGAGGCAAGGCGCGAACTGGGTGAAATCAGAACTGGCTTCACTTAGTTCGTGCCAACATGGCGCTCCCAATAACCAACTGGTTTTTCCTTGCTAAGTGGCTTGAGGCTCCCACTTTTATTGGGGCATTGGTCAGAACCCCGACATTATCACTTGCTGACTGGCCTTGATTGTCTATTGACATTTATTCCAGTGATCCAGCTATGCCAAAAGTATAGGCAGACTTTGAATAACCAAGCAGCAGTGTCATGCCAATATGCCTTTCCTCTTGGGTGTCCTTTTCTAGTGTACACAGCCTACTTTGCATAGCCACAAATGCTCAGACTCTAATTGATTCTGTATTCAAAACATATTGTCAGGCAGAAAGTGAATTGAAGGCAAACTGCAAGTCAAAACTGAGGCTTATTGAAAAATGTTAAAATCACTGAGGCATTTTACGCTTTCCAAATATCAAAATCAGAATCATTTAATTACCAGTTATGTCTTATGGGCTGATCTTTAAAGCTTTGTGTTCTTGGGCTTCTGAAAGATTTAACCCTGTATTCATTTTCTCTCTAGTAATTCCCAATGGGGATAACAGAGATGAGAGAAGCAAGTCTTTGGAAAACACTGTTATTTTTAAGTGCAGATATTCGGCAGTCTCCTGCCAAGCCAGGAATATGGGCAAAGTCATTCAAAAACAAGGAGGTATAATGTGGTGTGAGAAAACCCCCATATCAAAAATATAGCAAGATAGATTAAGTGATTCCAAATTCTTCTCTGTTTATATGGAGCATTAGTGGCTTTCTAGAAGACCCTAAGTGACGATAGGGAAGCCATAAAGCATATACAGTAAATGTAGAGGCCTTGATTATTTATTGCTTCTATGTATATACTGATGTTCTTCCAAGGATGTGGGTGATCTATGTGCTTCTCCTTTCTTTCCATTGTTTACCCTTCCAATATCCCTGTGAAATAGCTTGAGAGTTGATGACTGATCCAAAGGCATACAGTGACTTTTCTAAGCAGGAACCTTGATGTCTCCCTGCTCTATTAATAGAACTTCAGAGGTCCCTATTCTAGTCTTTAAATAAATAACTGAATGTTGAAGCTTCCTGAGGAAGGCCTTTGCACATCATAGTTAAAAACCAGGATTTCATTAATGTTTTGCATAAGGCAGGCAAAGAAAACATGGTAAAACTTTATCCTCCAATCAAAGGCACATTAATTCCGGTGGTAGAGTCCACTGAACAATAGTGCATATTACCAAATCTTTCTTGTTCGGGTTCAGGTGACATGGAATCCCTTTGCACCAGACTGGTCCTTTATCCAGTGCAAATATTTTTTTAAAAGAATCCAATAATCATGGTAAGATAACTCAGCTCAGGATGTAAGACTGGAACCTCGAGATAGGTAGGTAGGTAGGTAGGTAGGTAGGTAGGTAGGTAGGTAGGTAGGTAGGTAGGTAGATAGATAGATAGATAGATAGATAGATAGATAGATAGATAGATAGATAGATAGATAGATAGATAGATAGATAGATAGATAGATAGATAGATAGATAAAGACAGGCAGGCAGGCAGGCAGGCAGACATTTGAAGAAGTTATTTATTAATACCGAAGGAAATTTCTGCCAATACAAGCAATGGTTGCAAGAAGGTATACCTTTTCAAAATTAATATGTAGAAAGTTAACGTTTTACCTCCTTCTTCTGTTCAGTGCTTTAAATAAGCCTGAAATATTAATCATGTTACAGTTGCCAACAATGATGTAACTAAGAAACTTTAGGTCCTGGACTTAATGATCTTAATGGAGCCCCAGTGTAGATGCCAAAGTGTTTCTTATTTACAATAGCTTTCATTCATTTATTTATTTAGCCCATGGCATACAATGTCAGGGAAATAGACACAACGCACTCCTGACAGCCTAAATTGCTAGTTCATTCTGTTCAGCGCTTGCGTGCCTATCCTTGATGCACCACAGGGGACGAACTACCTTACACCAGCTGACTAGTGGTGCTCACTAGTCTGGCTCTTCCGCTTAGAGCAGGATTAGACAATATAGTATTTGTATACATCAATGTACTTTGAGGTACCTATTGCCACCAGTCTTTCTCTTCCACCCAACTTAAAATAATTATGTTAATAAAAATAATGAATAAAGTTAATATGCTGTAAAACACTAGTTTTTTAACTACCGTATTTTTCGGAGTATAAGACGCACCTTAGTTTTGAGGGAGGAAAAACAAGGAAAAAAGGCCTCTACCTCCCAGCAATTTGCCAAACAGCAAACAGCAAACAGTACAGATGATATACACTGTTTGCTGTGTATTTCTGTGCATGTGTGCCTGACCCATAGAAATAACAAAGAATTGGAGAAATGTACATTATGGCAGCATATTAATGGCAGAAAGTTTTCTTAAATGTAATCACACTAACTCCTCCCAATTATTTTAATAGATCTACTCCAAACATGACTAAGTCAGGATTTAACTCAGCTGCCTTATCTTAATACTAAACAGGACATTGTTACATTTCAGATTATACTTTTACAGATCTTTAAATTGGATGTGGCTTTCTGGAAGTATAGTTATTTTCTGCTATTTAAAAGAAGATACAATAGCACTGGGCCTCTTCAGATCAAGCATTTATTTTAAAAAGCTTCTTCATTTTGTTAAGTTGTCTAGAACAATAATAAAGTAGTCTTTAAAAAATAAGTAATAATTTGAACACTCTACAAACATTTATAGTTATTAACTTACCTCCTTCCAGTTTCAGCAGTCCAACATTGCCAGCAGCCACCTTCCAGCAATTTGTCTCCTTGCAGCTACCGTAGTTAGTTTCATTTTCAGCATGTGGCTGCAGTCTCTCAGCTGAGAGTCGGCAGGCATATAATCACTTCCTTGTGCTAATCAGGCTCTGCGCTGTTTGCTGCAAAGAGGTAAATTGTTGGGAGGCAGAGGCCAAAGGGTGGGGGTGGCTGTGTGGGGCTACATTCGGTGTATAAGACGCACCCAAGTTTTCACCCTCTTTTTTTGGGGGGGAGGTGCGTCTTATACTCCGAAAAATGCGGTATATGTTCACAATAATACCTCTGGGCCTCATTAAGTTTCTACTAGGATTGTGGGGTATAGTTTGCCTTTTGGTGAATGTTTTGTAACTGGCCATATTACAACAGTAGCCATTTTGTGATGCTATTCATCAAGAGTTCCCCAAACTCCATATATCTCCCTGCTCCCAAAATTCTAGACTAGAACCAGAGAATTCTCATTATTAAAAAAAAATAACTCTCATAAAATATCCGGATGGGAAAGACGTAGATACCTTAATTGACCTGTTCTTGTGGGCCTGAAATATCTGAAAGAAGATATTGAAAATTATTAGGGGTTACTCAGTAGGAAATGAAAAAGGAGAGAAAAGTCAATGTTTATTATGAAATAAATAATTAAGAGTCAGAGAAAGGAAATTGCTTTATAGATGAATATTGGGAAATGAAACCTAGTATAAATCATATAAAATACTAGATATGATGGAGAGGACAGGAAAGTATAAATGTCCACTGTATTTATAGGAATAACTAACAAAAATAGCTGATGCAAAACACTGGTTGCACTGAAGTGGTGACTAATGTGAAAATTTCTTCCAAATAATTAAAGACTTCTTAATTATTAAGAACTATTATGACAAAAGTTTGCAGGATTTCTATAAGAGTTGAAGTTGTTTTATTTTTAAAGGAAAGATCTTTATAGATGATTCCGTAATATAATGATATGGATTTCATTTGACTGCTACCTGAGACCTGTTTTCATTTTTAATATTGTACACATTGTGTACCCATTTTTAGCATTGTACAAATTTGTGGGGTCCATGAAGGGCTTGGGTTGGCATATCAGGTGACTGAAACTATAAAATTTTCCTATTTCCAAAGCAGAATAACAGAACAAAAATTGGAAGGCACCTTGGAGGTTTTCTAATCCAACCTCCTACTCAAGCAGGAAACCTTATACTAGTGATGGCGAACCTTGTTTTCCTCGGGTGGCGAAATAGGGCGTGTGCGCGCTATTGCACGCGCGTGCGTGCCCACACCCATAATTCAAAGCCCGTCACTTGCTCCACCCTCCTGCACATGCGTGCGTGACCCCCCCACTCCCCCATTTCCCGACTTCCAGTGGGCCCGGTGGGCCCATTTTTCACCCTCCCCAGGCTCCAGAGGCTTTCTTGGAGCTTGGGGAGGGCAAAAACGTTCCCCCCTGCCACCCTGGAGGCCCTCCGGAGGCCAAAATCGCCCTCCCAGAGCCTCCACGCGAGCCAAAAATCAACTGGCGGGCACGCACATGTGCACTGGAGCTGAGTTAGGGCAACGGCTCGCGTGCCGGCAGATATGGCTCCGCGTGCCACCTGTGGCACCCGTGCCATAGGTTCGCCATCACTGCCTTATACCATTTCAGACAAATCATTGTCCAATCTCTTCTTAAAAATCTCCAGTGTTGGAGCACCCAGTTTCTGG
Source organism: Diadophis punctatus similis (assembly GCA_023053685.1). Lineage (NCBI taxonomy): Eukaryota > Metazoa > Chordata > Lepidosauria > Squamata > Dipsadidae > Diadophis > Diadophis punctatus. The sequence continues at coordinate 16,464,943 of JALIGW010000003.1, read as the reverse complement.
AGGAAAGCCATTCCACTGAATAATTGTTCTGTCAGGAAATTTCTCCTTAGTTCTACTGTGTTTCCCCGAAAATAAGACCCTGTCTTATATTTTTTTGAACCTGAAATAAGCGCTTGGCCTTATTGCCATGCACTCAAAAGCCCATCAGGGGATGTCTTATTTTGGGGGAAACAGGATAGTTGGTTCTCTCCTTGATTAGTTTCCATCCATTGCTTCTTGTCCTGCCTTCAAGTACTTTGGAGAATAGGTTGACTCCCTCTTCTTTATGGCAACCGCTTAGATATTGAAACACTGCTATCAGGTCACCCCTGGTCCTTCTTTTCATTAAACTAGACATACCCAGTTCCTGCAACCGTTCTTCATATGTTTTAGCCTCCAGTCCCCTAATCATCTTTATTGCTCTTCTCTGCACTCTTTCTAGAGTCTGAACATCTTTTTTTATATCGTGGCGACCAAAACTGGATGCAATATTCCAAATGAGGTCTTACCAAGGCATTATAAATGGTATTAACACATGATCTTGATTCTATTCGTCAGTTAATGCGGCCTAGGAAGCCCTTACTTACTCTAGTCCAGGAGCTACTTTAGATAATTCCTTCTCACTGACCACAGAAGCAGAGTGAGAAAAAAGAATCAGATGAGGATATAAAATCACATTGCTTCATGGTTGTAATGAGCTGCTAGTAAGTCCAAGTGATATCCACAGAATCAAGAGAGTTTTTTTTTTGTCAAAATGTCCAAGAGAGATTTCCAGAATCACGGCGCAAGTTCTGCCCTTTTTGTACAATATCACAATACACATATGAAAGGAATGAATGTGCCATAAAAGTACAATGCTACTTTCATCATTTCCCCTTTCCTGATGCTTCTGGTTCTAAAAATCTTCTCTTTCTCTTCTATTCACACAATTGATTCCCACAGCATGCTTCCGTAGGCCAGGTGAAGATCTGGTGTCTGCAATTTGCACAATGTGTGGTTTGATTATTTCAGACTGTTTTTTTGTGGGCTGATGAATTGAGCAAGCCTACTTCATTCATTTAATCTAATGTGTTGTGTACATCCAGAAAAAGGGTTAATCCGATACCTTCAGAGTTATATGAATGCAGCTGTTATAATACTACAATCTTGTGGTGTGGCATATGGATTTACTTAGAAATTAATCTCACAGAATGGATTGATCCCATCATGAATCATATCACAGTGGCTTACTCAAAAAAATTGTTTAAACAAATCATGGCTAACTACAATCTGTAAATCAGCTGTTCAGTTCCAAGTGGCTTTATCTCAGGTAAGTATGTATTCAACTGCATGTATTGGTTTATTATTTATTTATTTATTTATTTATTATTTTTATTTATTTATTTATTATTTATTTATTTATTTGAAGGTACTTCTATGCCGCCCTACTCCCTAAGGACTCAGAGCGGTGTACAACATTTTAGGGAACACCAAACAAATCATTAAAAAAACAATTAAAAAACAATTAAAAGAAACATATAACATCATACGTACATGGGGGAGACATCAGATGTAAGGTTGTCTCAAAATCACCCCGTCTGCAGGAAGAGCCATGTCTTAATGGCTTTTCGGAAGGCCAGCAAGGTGGGGATGATTCGGATCTCTGGGGGAAGTTAGTTCCAGAGAGCAGGGGCCTCTACAGAGAAGGCCCTCCCCCTAGGCCCCGCCAGTCGGCATTGTTTGGCTGACGGGACCTGGAGAAGACCCACTCTGTGGGACCTGACCGGTCGAAGGGAAGTATGAGGTAGAATGCGGTCCCGGAGATAGCCTGGTCCTAAGCCATGTAGGGTTTTAAAGGTGATGATCAGCACCGGAGACCAATGGGCAGCCAATGCAGCTGGCGGAGTATAGGTGTTACGTGGGTGTATCTTGCGACACCCACCACAGCATGCGCAGCCGCATTTTGCACCAGTTGTAGTCTCCGAATACTCTTCAAAGGTAGCCCCAAGTAGAGCGCATTGCAGTAGTCAAATCGGGAGGTGACAAGGGCATGAGTGACCGTGAGTAGAGCCTCTTTCTCCAAATATGGCCGCAATTGGTGCACCAGGCGAACCTGTGCAAAAGCCCCCCTAGCCATAGAAATGGTTATATTTCTAGAAGTATGTTTATGTATGATTTATGTTTATGTTCAAAAGGAAGATCACCCTGAATTAAAGATGATGCCTCTCAAAAAGCAGGGGTGGATGGAAACAGTAGAAGCATGCATGTGTCACTTTTATGCAAATATGAATGCAATAATAAGACATTGATAATTATGGTATTAGTAAAATAAATAGTAAAATAAAATGATTAAATCTGGAGAGTTAAAAGGCACAATGAATAATCTAATGGATACAGCCAAAGGAGAGCTATGACATAACTTCCAATACAATGTCTATGGCATTTATTTCCAGAAGATAGAACTGCTATCATTTTCCTTGGTGCTTATTGTATAGTCTGGTATATTTTTTACGATATTAATTTTATCTGAACACCATGAAAAGCTGACTGTTGCACTTAATTTTTAATTAAACGATTTATAGACCATATTTCAAGATAAAAAGCCCTCCCAAGAAAACATCAAAAGTTAAAATGAAGATACCAATAATTTAAATACAATTAATTTAATTAATTAATTTAAGAGATCAGGACTATTCCCACCCTGCTGGCCTTCTGTAAAGCAGTAAAAACATGGCTCTTCCGGCAGGCGGGGTGAAAGTCAGACCAATTAGAACACCTCTGGTCTCCCCCCTTGTATGAATGATGGATGGTTTTAATTTTTTATAATTTTTTACTTGTTGTCATTGTGTTGTTTTTTATATACTGTTTTTATGAATTGTTCTTTCTCTGTATTGTACGCCGCCCTGAGTCCTACGGGAATTGGGCGGCCTATAAGAACGTTCAATTAAATTAAATTAAATTAAATTAAATTAAATTAAATTAAATTAAATTAAATTAAATTAATGTCCATGTCATATAAAAAGTAGTCTCCACTAGGATTCAGGCAGTCCTTCAGCTAAATTAATTATTATTCTTTCAAGTACAAGACTTTAAAGTTCATGATCAGCATGTAAGGCTATGTAGCAATCTGAATTTGAAGAAGGCAACATGTGTGCTCAACATGATATGCCACATCTAATGGAATAGGCAGATATATTTGGGGAGAGGCAGTCCCTCAGATACTTCAATTCCATGTCATAAAGGGCTTTAAAAGTTAAAACCAGCACCTTGAATTGAACCTGGAATGCAGCTTGCAGAGCAGAGGTGGGACATGTGGTATTCTGGAATCACACATAGCTGTCAGTAAAGCTGTATTCTGAAGCTTCTGAATACTCTTCAAGTACAACTCCTTGTAGACCACATGACAGTAATCCAATATGTAGGTGAGTAGGGCACGAATGACATGGACAGAACCGCCTGATCCAGAGGAACATGTGCAACTGGTACACAACATAAAGCATCCAGAGACCTTCCTAGCCACAACTGCCACTGCTCTTTGAGCAGGAGTCATGATCCAGGAGAACTCCCAGACTGTTCACTGGGTATGTCTGGGACAGTGCAACCCCATCCCACATCAAAGATATATATATATATCTGCCCCAGAACTAGAAGATCCCAAAACCCAGAGCCATTCAGACTTGCCAGGGTTCCTCTGAAGCCTGTTGTTCCCCATCCAGGCTCTCACTGCCTGCAGGCATCATGGCATCATTTAATTTTCCTGGGGCAGATATATATAATTGGGTATTATCAGCACACTGATGATACTCCCAAACCAGGGGTGAAATTCAGCAGATTCTGACAGCCGAGGTGGCGCAGTAGTTAAAAGCAGCACTGCAACCTTCAGCTGACTGCTAGTTCAGCAGTTCAGTAGTTCAAATCTCACCAGGCTCAAGGTTGACTCAGCCTTCCATCCTTCTGAGGTGGGTAAAATGAGGACCCGGATTGTTGGGGGCAATATGCTGAACTCTGTAAACCGCTTAGAGAGGGCTGTAAAGCACTATGAAGCGGTATATAAGTCTAAGTGCTATTGCTAAGTGCTATTGCTAACCAGTAGTGGAAATTTTGAGTAGTTCGGAGAATTGGCAAATACCACCTCTTGCTGGCCCCAGAGTGGGGAGGGAATGGGGATTTTGCAGTATCCTTCCCCTGCCACACACACCAAGCCACGCCCACAGAACTGGTAGGGAAAATATTTGAATTTCTGCCTCAAACCATGGCAATGGCATGAAATCACCCAAGAGGTTCATGTAGTTGTTAAACAGAAGAGGACACCGCACCAAATCTGCAGCACCTCACACACTGCAGCACTTCACCTCCTCAATCAACACCAACTAGAATTGTCCCTGGAGGAAGGCCGAGAATCAGTAAAACATCATGCCATCTATCCCCAATCCTCAGAGCCAATCCAGAGGGATACCATGGCTGATGGTTTCAAAGACTGCAGAGAGGTCAAGTAGAGCATGGATGACAGGAGCGGTTTCCTCTCAAATTTGCTACCGGTGCGCACATCTCCACGTTTTGTGTGTGCGCATGCACACTACGCGCACGCGCCCCTCACGCAATTTTGCTTCTGCACATGCACGGAAGCAAAATCTTGTGAGGGGACGCATGCGTGTGTGTGATTCTGGTGATTTTTTTGCTTCTGCGCATGCACGGAAGCAAAATCTTGTGAGGGGATGCATGCGCGTGTGTGATTCTGGTGATTTTTTTGCTTCTGCGCATGCACGGAAGCAAAATCTTGTGAGGGGACGCATGCGCGTGTGTGATTCTGGTGATTTTTTTGCTTCTGCGCATGTGCGGAAGCAAAAAATCGCTGAAATCTCATGCGCATGCACATCCCCTCGCGAGATTTTGCTTCCGTGCATGCGCAGGAAGCAAAAGAAGCCAAAAAATTCTGAAAAAAAGATGGCGACGCGCGACGGACTGGTGAAGACGACAGACCGGTGTCACACGCAAATTACATCATCGGCTGGCCGCTACCGGTGTGGTAGAGTGGACCGTACCGGTAGGAACCCACCACTGATGGATGATGACCATCATTCTGCCCTTGCTTGAGGTCATAGAAAAATGCCAGCAATGCTGCTTCCATCCCATAGCCAGGCCTGAATTCCAACTGAAAGGGATCCAAATAATCTGCTTTTTCCAACACTCTCTATCCTCCCTTTTGTGGGGACATGATTGAGAAGGCGGTTGCTTCCAGCTTGCATATGACTATGGAATGATCTTTCAAGGTAAGATCAAGAGGAAGGAAATAAACAAATAATTTCCCTGACCTACAAAGGAATGCTGGTGCTAGCAGCTAGGATTCCAGTTTAGATCTTATATCTGGCGGCCAAACGACAAGTATGGAAGACATGAGCGAGAGCTGATATAGCTGACCCATATTCAGAACTGTACAGTTGTGTTTAGCACATGTGTAATTACAATAGTGATCTCCACAGCAATCAATGTTGCCAAAGGCTGAGTGGGAAATCTTGGCATCAAGTAACCAAGAACTACAGATCTGACCCTTGGTTGGAAGTACTCAGAAGTAGCTGGGGGGGGGGGTGCAATTGCTACTGGCCCACACATAATAAAAACAGATGGCCCCATGGCATCAGATGCCAAAGATAGAATGGGGTAGACAAAATTGGACCCCTCACAAAGTGTGACCTATGTAATTTCAAAGAGCTATGAGGATTGCTGCTGTGTAATTCTAGTCCCTAGGACATGAACTGCTCTAAGTAGCAGTTGTAGTCTTCGCACATAAAATAATAAAACGGTATAAGCAACAGAAAATACAGCCAAAACCCCTTTTCAGCAGAAGCAGCAAAAATCTGTAATGCACCTAATGATGACTGAACTAGGAATAAGCAGCTAAGAAGTCAGCTCTCTTTCCCTGTTTAACATTATCTTCTGGGTAGCATAATGGTAACACTCTATAAGCATTTATTTAGTACTCTTTTAAACCTGCAAAATGGCAGTGGAGGGTAGTGCCATGCAACTGAAGAGGATGGTGGTGCCCGCAGCAGCCACCGTGGCCAGTTAAAAGCTGAGCAGATCCCAATCCCTGGCCATCTTATCAATCATGTATTCAAGGAAGCCTCCAAGATGGGTATCAACAGCCAAAATTGTGTAGGGAGAATGGGACTACATAGTTTAAAGTCTTTCAGGAGTGAGGTGTGTTTGTGTGTGAGAGGGGGTAGAGTGGGAGTGGGAGTGAGGAGAGGAGGGAAGGAAAGGGAATTTTTGGTATGGCTAGGCCTAGGGGGATCTGATGTTGAACCTTTTATGGGCTCAAAAAGCTACAGGGATCCATATATCAATTTTTCTTTCCACAATACTGAATCTTTCAAGCTTTAGAATGAGAACATATTTCCTTCTAAGCTAGCCCTTATGAGAGAACACTGTAAATTGCAAAGGAGAATATATTTTCAAAAAGAGTGGGCAGTGTCCAACTGTAACACTCCTACATGCTTCCAATTCACTACAGTAATGTTACACTGAGGAACCACACAGTTGATTATTTCTGCAAATAGTTTTTACCTACACAGAAAGCAGAAATTGAGGTTTTCTGTATTCCACGTAAAGAAAAAAGAATGATCAGGAATACAACACCGACAAGCTTACAACTATATCATCTTCGTTTCTCATCACCGAGATATTTAAATCAACTCTGGTGAAACTGTAATCTCTGTCCTGTCTTAATATTGAGTCATACAAGTGCCATACTTCTTTATTCACTACAAATGGGTTTTCAATGGTTTTCTTTTAAATGTCTTAATCTGAGATTGTTTCTCTAAATACCGTATTTTTGGAGGCTAAGACGCACCGGAGTATAAGACGCACCTTAGTTTTGGGGGAGGAAAATAGGGGGAAAAAAATCTACCTACCAGGTATTCAATCGGCTAGCGTCCTTAGTCTGTTCAGCTTCAGCACATTATTTTATCCCCTGGTTAGGGCTGAAAAAAATCTTCTTTGAAGTAGGAATGAAAACAAGCCTGCAAAGACTTAGGGCTGGTAAAAAAACTACTTCGAGGGAGTAGGAATTAAAAAATGCTGCAAGCCTGTAAGATCCTTAGCATCTCCTTAGGGCTGAAAAAAACTTTTTCAGAGGGAGTAGGAATGAAAACAAGCCTGCAAAGACTTAGGGCTGGAAAAAAACGTCTTCGGACGAAGTAGTAAGCCGCGAAGATCGTTAGCACCTCGTTAGGGCTGGGGGAAAAAGCTTCGAAAAAGCTACATTCAGAGTATAAGGCGCACCCAAATTTTCAGCCTCTTTTAGGGAGGTGTGCTGTCACAGTTGACAGGATAGTTAGCCTAATTTAGGATATGTTTCTTTAAGACATTGCATTAGGGGAATTGTAGTTAAACTGCACTCTGGGTAATGTAGTTTCATGCCATGTGACCACATCTGTGAATTCCTATTGGCTCTGACGTGGGAGAGGGGGCAATTTGGAAAGCATTCCAGTTAGTTCTTTGTTCTCCATTAAGCAAGACAGCATGTAAAAGGCAACATGTGAAACCGCGTGGTCTAGTGGCCGGGAACAACTAACCTCTTTTTACCTGTACAATGAGAAGATTACACTGTAGAAGTATTGCATCATGATCGTAAGTCATTGTGTGAATATTTTGCAATAAAGTAGTCTGTTACTCTCGTTGTGCTGAGTTATCTTACTGGGCGAGTTTAGCTCGTACCAGGAAAGTAAAAAGAGGTTAAACATTTCTCTGGCTCCCCTCAAGCCTTCAAACCTGAAAAAAGATAAATCCTCAAATCCTGGCTTGCTGCACGCTGATATATGCTACGACCTTCTGGAAGTTTAAGAGCAACCTCTTTCTCAACTGTTGCTTTGAAAAATAGCTTTCCTCGGCCTGACGGCATAGTTGCTCTCCTGCAAGCCTTAAGCTCTGCTTCTGCGTTTTAAAAGCTGTTTCTTCCTGCATGTTTCAACTCTGTCCATATCGGAAAAGCTAACCCCCTCTCCCAGGAACTGTTGAGAGATCTGTTTCTGCTCTCTACAAAGCGATTTGCTGTTTTGTTTACAAGCCTCAAGCTCCGTGGAAAAGGAATCCACTCAAAGATTTTGTCTCTCCTCACAAAGACTTTGTATAAACCAAGAGTGAAGCTTCCCCCCCCTACTCCCAGCAGAAGAGATAATTGCCATTGCCCTGGCAACCAAGGGAGAGGAGGGCCCCAAAGTTTGAGTAATAAAGCTAAGTTCCAGCAGAAAAGAATTTGTGAACCTAGATGCTCTGCCTTTAGAAGGATAAAAATCATTCCTGCTACCCCTTGAAACGCTAAAAGCCAGATTCTGCAGCTGCCAGCCAATGCAAGTTGAATTTAAAAGCCAGTTTCTTTTCTGAATATAAGCAAGAGGCCCTTGATTAGGGATTTGTTTTAACCCTTCACTAAGGGGCCAGCCAAGCCTAAAGTTAATACTATATTTTAAAGCCTACTTTCCTATACCTGAGAAAACAAATGTTCGCCTTTTATAACTTTGAATGCACGATTAACTGAAAAGAGATGCAAATAGCACATGGCACCATTTAGACAAAGAGATTGATGAGCCAATGTGATCCACACCTTAGCCAGCAAACAGCGCCATCTGGTGGCCAAATTCTGAAGCTCAGTTACGCTCGCTGCCGCCCTCTACTGGCCACCAGCTGAACTCTCTTAAATACGCTAAAGCCAAGGAAAAGCCTATAGCCGTGGTGGCGAACCTATGGCACGCGTGCCAGAGCTGGCACGCGGAGCCATAGAAGCCGGCACGCGAGGGTTCCCACCGGCAAACCGGAAGTGCGAAAAAACGCACTTCCGGTTTGCCGGTGTGCTGTTTTTTGCACTCCGGAGGGTTCAGGGAAGCTCCCTTAAGCTCCGGAATGCAAAAAACTACAAAACGGACAAACCGGAAGTGCACTTTTCCGCACTTCCGGTTTGTCCGTTTTGTAGTTTTTTGCATTCCGGAGCTTCAGGGAGCTTCCCTGAACCCTCCGGAGTGCAAAAACAGCATACCGGCAAACCGGAAGTGCGTTTTTTCGCACTTCCGGTTTGCCGGTTTCATCGTTCCAGGCTCCGTTTCGTCGTTCCAGGCTCCGGTAAGTGGGCCTGTGCGGGGGTGGGGGTGTGTGCGCATGCGCAGGAGGCAGCATGGGGGGGTGTTGTGCGCATGCGTGGGGGGGAGGGAATGGGTGTGGGCATGCGAGCGCGCGCGAGCGCCCCCCCCCCCTTTTTCGGCACGCGAGCCGAAAAAGGTTTGCCACCACTGGCCTATAGCCTCGCCCTACGCCATTGTGTTCAAAGTGAACCACACCTTGGCTAGCAAACAGCGCCATCTGGTGGCCAAATTCTGAAGCTCAGTTACGCTCGCTGCCGCCCTCTACTAGCCACCAGCTGAACTTCCTTAAATACGCTAAAGCCAAGGAAAAGCCTATAGCCTCGCCCTACGCCATTGTGTTCAAAGTGAACCACAGCCCTACTAGCAAAGGCCCATAGAACCCTTTATTGTTCAGCAAGAGAACTACAGCTTCGTTCTCAAATGCCAACAGCGCCTCCTAGTGTCCAAAGGTGAATTGCATTGCTAAATAATTTTTAATCTTTTTGAAAATTCTCTTGAATCCTCATAAGTATGGCAAAACCTGCCACAGCGCCTGCAGACATAGTCCTAATTAATCCTGACACAAATGAAGACACTTTCCCAATTGGGGAAGAAATATTCGATTCGTTAGAAAGACAGCGGTGGAATCTATATTTGGAATGGGATAAGTGCTACCGCAATAGTATTACACTCTGGAATGAATTGTTATATTACTATAACACCAAGAAAGAATCGCTTTCCCCAGGTCACATCCGCTCGCTAGATGATGACTGCAAGAAGACTTACCTGCAGTGGAAAGACTGTGAACATCAGCTACTTGACATTCAGCGGAAGTTACAAGATGAAAACCTTCTAATGGACCTACAATCTCTCCAGAAGCAAAACAAGGAACGAGAAATGCTTCTCCTAAGCAAATTTAACTTTCTCACAGCCAATTATCTGCCTCAAACTGAGATTCAGGCAGAGACTACAACGAACGAGAAGCCCAGATCAGAGGCATCTCATTGCTCAAAGGAAGCCTTCTACGCCAAGTCAGCCCAGTCTCATGAGCGCAGCAGCATCTCACGGCAAACATCCCGCCATGGCTATGGATCCAGGGCCTCGAGAGCACAAAGTCTAGCCGACGAAGCTAGAAAAGCACAAGTTGATGCCACAGTAGCCAAGGTAGCTCTAGAGCTAGCAGAGCAAGAGAAGTTACAAAAGGAGGAAATAGCCGAAGCCCAAGCCAGACGAGAAGAGGAAATGGCCAGAGTTCAAGCCAGACAAGAAAAAGAGGCGGCTAAATTCCAAGCCAAACTTGATTTCTTGCAGAGTGAAAAGGAGGCAAAGCTAAAGATGGCAAGGGCATCAGCTTTACAAGCACTGCTCCAAGACGCCAACCCCAAATTCAACCCTATAGAGGGAGAGAAAGACCCGAGCAATCACGCAAACACGCAAAGCAATAAATCGTTAGCTAAGTCAGCAGCCTTCAACCTCTTCGACGTCCACACTGAGGACAAGCATCTTGAGATATCGACGTGCACTGGGTACCAGCGCACGGCGGGGAGGAAAGCCACGGGAGTCCACATAGAACTGTTAGATGAGAGTGCAAAATTCGTGCTGCCGCCACTGTTAGAAAGCATCAAGTCACCAGACCCTGAAGCGGAAATGAATGTCTCTGCGATCACCAGTCTCAGCAATGGCAGAGCATCCCACTTGAAGCCATGCCAAGAACACCTCATGACTCTGAAAGACAAGACTGTCCTAGGAGCGACAGTGTTCAAGTCCAGCAAAGAAGACAATGACTTAGCCATGTCAACAGAGGACAAACGCCAGACAAGAGTAGTCTTTGACACAAATGCTCAGCCCCAAAGCCTTTCTTCGAACAAAGTCCTTCTTACAGAACCCTACCTTGCAGACATCCAGTTAGACTTGCCGAAAAGAACACGCAAGATACTAGCAGCAGCCGTGGCACACGCCAGAGTCTACGGCGGGGAGGGCGACTTCCAAGCCCCGCCTCCCACATTTCTTGTCGATCCAGTTCCAGTTTCAACTTCTGCTCCTGTCCCTGTTCCTGTGATACCCGCTCCGGTTCCAGCTCCGGTTCCAGTGCCTGTCCCAATTCTGGTTCCAGCCTCGGCTCCAGCTCCAGCTCCTGTTCCAGTTTCTGTTCCTGCTCTTGTTCCTGTTGATCCAGTTCTGGCTTCAACTCCTGTTCCGGTTCCTGTCGATCCAGTTCCGGTTACAACTCCTGTTCCGGTTCCTGTTGATCCAGTTCCGGTTACAACTCCTGTTCCTGTTCTTGTTCCTGTGGTACCCGCTCCGGTTCCAGCTCCTGTTCCAGTTTCTGCTCCAGCTCCTGTTCCAGTTTCTGCTCCAGCTCCTGTTCCAGTTTCTGCTCCAGCTCCTGTTCCAGTTTCTGCGCCTGTTCCGGTTTCTGTTGAGCCTGTTCCCGTTCCTGTGGATCCTGACCCCGTCCTTGTTTCTGTTCCTGTTCATGTTAAGCCTGCTCCTGTTCCTGTGGAGCCTGATCCTGTTCCTGTTCCGGTTGCACCTGATCCTTGCCCTGTTGCGGGACAAGGACGCATCTCGAAACTCTGGGCACATGGGACTTGTACTCCAAGCTCTGCCCAACTCAAAGACTTCCGGCAAGAAGCTTTACACCTGACCAGTCACCGACCTAGTCTTGCTAAGAAGAGAGATCGAGCTTAAAAATTTGAACCTCAAGCTTTGCATGCCTTGTATCTACCTCAATGTCTGCATTGTTTGATGACATGATCTGCTTACTTTAGTTACTTAGATAGTTAAGCTACTCTGTTTAATCTATATTTTGTTTATTCAATTAGATAGTTATAATACATTGCTAATGCTATGCTTTGTTTATCTTAGTCAGATGATTAAGTTGCATTATTTAGCCTATATCTTTGTTTACTTCACTTTATTCGCTAATTAATAGTGGAATTTTACAAATCCCAGACGGGGAGTGTGCTGTCACAGTTGACAGGATAGTTAGCCTAATTTAGGATATGTTTCTTTAAGACATTGCATTAGGGGAATTGTAGTTAAACTGCACTCTGGGTAATGTAGTTTCATGCCATGTGACCACATCTGTGAATTCCTATTGGCTCTGACGTGGGAGAGGGGGCAATTTGGAAAGCATTCCAGTTAGTTCTTTGTTCTCCATTAAGCAAGACAGCATGTAAAAGGCAACATGTAAAACCGCGTGGTCTAGTGGCCGGGAACAACTAACCTCTTTTTACCTGTACAATGAGAAGATTACACTGTAGAAGTATTGCATCATGATCGTAAGTCATTGTGTGAATATTTTGCAATAAAGTAGTCTGTTACTCTCGTTGTGCTGAGTTATCTTACTGGGCGAGTTTAGCTCGTACCAGGAAAGGAGGAAAAAGGTGCGTCTTATACTCCGAAAAATATGGTACTATTGAGCTGTTTTGCTTAGGACTCCTTTTCCTCAGAAGAATGCTTTCCCAGAAAAATATACAGATAATGACGTCAATCCTTGGTGAGCTTTTTTAGAAAAATTCATTTAAAAACATCCTTTTCCTGGAGCAAAGTAACCCTGAAATCTGTACACATCATTTGTTCCACATAACATATGCTTTTACATCTTGGCTTCCTTGTTGCTGATCCCATCTATTCCTAATTACCATAAACAAGAAATAACTTTTGCTTCATCTCACACTCGAAGCCAACTGGGATCTCCCCTCTCTTCTGAAAGCTCCCCCTCCCCTTGATCTTCCTCCAAGAGAGCTATATCCAAGAAAACGAAAACATTTATTATTATGCTAGACTGCCCCCGTATTCCAAATCCATCTCAACTGGTTACTAATCAGATTTCAGGGCAAGAGTGTTATAACAGTGGGTGTGATATTAAACTGATTGAGCTATGTTACCCAGCCCATAATATGCCAGTCCCTGAGGGCATGTGTCATGTTGACCACACTGTAAAATAACAGAGCCATAAATCAAGGACTGTGAGAACGAGGACTCCCTGTGCCTCTGGCTTGCTTTTGTGCAAAGGGGTACATTAGTCTACATGTTGTGACTGGAAGCAGTGTTAAAAACTATTTTAAAATCTAACGTATTTTTAAATTGGCAGATGATTATTGTAATGGTCCATCTGCATTAGAGGTTTGCAGATTGCATAGAGGTTTGCAATCTGCATAAGGACAGCAGGCTGGGTACTGCCATTGCTTCATCTTCTCTTGGGCCTTGCATCCTAACACAGTAAAACATATGCTTCCTGTGAAATTTTAAAAATGTCCACGTGACAAAAGCAAAATATTATGCTAGCGAAAGTGTCCCTGTTAACATGGCAATAACTCTTTAGCCAGCAAGCGGCTTTTCTGCTTGGACTCCCTTGTCCAATGATCCCCAAAGGTAAGGTGACCAGACGTCCCGATTTTGGCGGGACAGACCCGCTTTTTAATGGTTTGTCCTGCGTCCCACCCGTCCTCTAAAAAGTCCCGATTTTTTGAAAGGGGCGAGGGAGGGCTGGGGGGCGGGCTCTCCCCTGCAGGGCCGGCCGGCCGCGGCTCATGGGGGGCGAAAGACAAATACAATTTTCGGCGGGCACGGCTTTGCAAGGGCTCTTCACAAGTTTGGCAAGTTTCACAAGAGCCGTTCGCGTGCAGGGCAGTTTATAAATAGCGGCCGCCAGGTAGGGAGCCGGCCGGGGTTGCGCAGGGCTGGGGGAGGCTCGCTAGCCCGGCAGCTCCGGCCGCAGGAAAGAGCGGGGGGGGTGCCGTACTGGGAAGGGCCAGCAGTCGCCGCCGCCTGAGGGGGCCACCGCCCCCGCCCGCCCGCTTTCCTGCAGGGGACGTTGCACCGGATCCCGAGTCGCGCCGGCTCTCCCGCAGCCACGATGCCCGCCGACCTGATGGAGAAGAGCTCCTCCTCGCCCGCGGCGGCCATCCCGGCCAGCGCCGGAGGAGTCAACGCAGGACGCCCGCCCGCCGCCCACGGCCAGCCCGAGCTGAGAGGCCTGCTGCTGCTGCTGCTGCGGCTGGGCCTCCAGTCCCGGCGGCGGGAAGGCTGCGGCGGCGGCCCCAGCCTGCTGAGCCAGCGCCGGCCCGAAGGCCATGGATGTGACTCCTTCGCTCGGGCCGCCCCGCCCACCGCGACGCCGGCCTTTTCGAGAGGGTGGGGCTGCATCAGGCGCCTCTCCATGTCCTTCACCGCCCTCCAGTGCATGCCCGGCGCCTGATGCAGCCCCACCCTCTCGAAAAGGCCGGCGTCGCAGTGGGCGGGGCGGCCCGAGCGAAGGAGTCGCATCCATGGCCCTCGGCCGGCGCTGGCTCAGCAGGTTGGGGCCGCCGCCGCAGCCTTCCCGCCGCCGGGACTGGGGGCCCAGCCGCAGCAGCAGCAGCAGCAGGCCTCTCAGCTCGGGCCGGCCGTGGGCGGCGGGCGGGCGTCCTGCGTTGACTCCTCCGGCGCTGGCCCGGATGGCCGCCGCGGGCGAGGAGGAGCTCTTCTCCATCAGGTCGGCGGGCATCGTGGCTGCGGGAGAGCCGGCGCGACTTGGGATCCGGTGCAGCGTCCCCTGCAGCGAAGCGGGCGGGCGGGCGGGGGGGGTGGCCCCCTCAGGCAGCGGCGACTGCTGGCCCTTCCCAGTACGGCACACCCCCCGCTCTTTCCTGCGGCCGGAGCTGCCGGGCTAGCGAGCCTCCCCCAGCCCTGCGCAACCCCGGCCGGCTCCCTACCTGGCGGCCGCTATTTATAAACTGCCCTGCACGCGAATGGCTCTTGTGAAACGACATTAGCGGTCTTTTGCCCTCTGCGCATGCGCAGCGTTCTGCGCATGCGCAGAGGGCAAAACCCGGCGTCCAGGCGGCCCCGCCCCCCGTCGGTGTCCCGCTTAAAAAAAAAATCTGGTCACTTTACCCAAAGGGCAAGGCCTTGGAGAAGCCGGGTTCAAGACCATTCTCAGCCACGGAAACTTACTAGTGGCTTTGGCCCAATTGTTCTCTCTCAGCTTAACCTGCATTGCAAGATTGTGGTTATGAGGCGAAAATCAAAGATGATGTTGGAACTGCTGGATAAAAAGGCAAGCTGGACATTTTAACTAATAAAAGAGCTAATTCTAAAGTCTACTGTCAAACCCCACTTCTCCCTGGCGGTTTGGTTTTTCACAAACTGTATTAAACAATCCTCTTTTAGAGAAAGATGCTTCGGCTTCTTTCCTGCTTTTGACTTTGGGCTGTTCTTTTTCCACCACTTTCTTTCTGAAGAGGAGAAAGTGTCTCTCACTGTCTCGTCCCTGTTGGATAGCTTGCAAACTACAGGTAGGCCTCAAGTAACGAACACAAATGAGCCCACCTTTTATATTGCTAAGTGAGACATTTGTCAAGTGAGATTTGCCCCCTTTTACGACTTTACTTGCCACATGTATTAAGTGAATCACTGCAGCTGTTAAATTAATAACACAGGTGTTAATCTGTGAATCTGGTTTCCCCACTGATTTTGCTTGTCAGAAGGTCACAAAAGGTGATCACACAACCCCAGGACACTGCAACCGTCATAAATATGAACCAGCTGCCAAGCATCTAAATTTTGATCATGTGACCACGAGGATCCGGCAGTGGTTGTAAGTGTGACAAAATGGCCATAACTCACTTTTTTCGGTGCCCTTGTAACTTTGAAGTGTCACTAAATGAATTGTTGCAAGTCGAGGACTACCTGTATTCCCGACTGACCCTTCTCTGCCTTGCAACTTATTCAGCGCCCAGAGAAACTGCTTTTCTCTTCGCTCTTTGATTTCTTGGCCAGACACAAATCCAGCCAGGAGGCTTTTCCGTCTCCTCTTCTGCGTCTTTGTCTCAGCTCAGAGGCCAAGCGACGCGCCTAATTAATTGCCTCCCGAGTGGCCTTTATGCGCGGGAGGAACCGGAGACCCCGGAGGCAGAGACGAGGCGCTTGGCCCGTCCTCCCCCTGGGTTCCAGAGAGAAAGTCACCATCCGGCAACCTCCCCGATTTGGAAAGGAAGAAAAGCCACGCGCGGTGCTCACCGCGGCCTCTTCTCCCTCCTTTCCTCCCTCCTCTTTCTGGCGAGCAACAAAGCGAACATTTGTAGACGGTGCCTGGACGGGGTTGCGAGAGGAAGCTGTCTCTCAGGCGGCGTGGCCCTTCACATCTTCAGAAGCGGCTGAGAGCAGCTGCACCACCAGCACTCGGTGCGGATCCCCCGGGATGGCTGGAGGTGATTCGGGAGCCGCGCAAGACTGAGCGGCAGGCGCCTTCGGCATCAAGAAGAGGGCGCTGGGCTGCTGCGGCGATAAGTCCGCTTCCAGTCTGGATCCGGGAGAAGAGCGAAAGGACCGGGAGCCTCCCAGCCAAGGCGCACATGGCTCAGGCCGAGCGCGGTTCTGGCGGGGTGAGTTCGTCGCTGTTGCTGCCGCCCGGCATGTGCGCGCTACGCTGCGTCCGGAGTCCTTGGCCGGGGCGCACCGGCTGAAGGCACCTGCCGTGCCTTAGAGGTAAGTGGCATTCGCTGTGAAAGAGACGGGCGCCCGCGAAACTCAGTCCTAGCCAGACGCTCAGCTGAAGTTCCTTCTCCAGAAATCCGGGGCATCTTTTGCCCTTTAATTCACTGGTGTCCAAGCAGTCTCTCCTGTTCTCACCTTCCGCTAACCTGCAGGATTCTTGCTAAAGAAGAGTGCCCTTGAGCGTGTGCAGAGTGTCTGTCGGTAGTCAGGAGGAGAGGCCCCTTATGTAATGGCAGGAGAGCAAGGAATTGGAGCAGTATTAGCAGGAAAAGCTGTGTCCTGACTGAGTTGCAGTGTTTTACTCCACGACTTATTCTGAATAATAAAGATTAGAATATTATTCCAATTAGAATTCAGATTTTAATAAAACAAAGTAAAACACTCCAGGAAATAAGCAATTCCTGTGTCCCTGTATGCATGCAGGGTGTTTATTAATCCAAGTATTCCAAATCATATTGAGCAGCTTTTCCAGAACGTTTTGTCTATGTTTGGGGCTTGATTTTAGAAAGTAAGTATTTTGTATTCAAACATATGACCTCCAAAACACCTGCAGGTTGTTGCTGTGGCCAGCAGCAGTTTGGGTGAGAGCTCCGGTAAACTTTTCCAGCATAGCTGAGGAGGACGTGGGCAGGAAGTGTAGGCCTAGCTATCAAGTCAGGCATTACTGAGATTGGGACTGAGAGAAATTGAACGTGCGGGTGAACTCCAGACAGCACAGACCATCATGCGTATTCGTCAGAAGATTTATTGTGCAAAAGAAAAGACAGGCTGTCATCCAGAAACTGGCAAATGATGTTCTGGAATGCTTTGGCTCTCCACTTCTGTAAACATAGCAGCCTGTTCTGGGTTTTAACTGGTCACGAAGAGACAGTAACTGATTGCCAGGTGGGAAAAACAGGATTCTAAATGTTTTTATTTGCACAACACTTTTTTTTCCTTGCTGTTAAATTAACCCATTTTCTCTGTTCAAGTAATGTGGGTTAGATACACATACGGTACATATGCAAACACAAATTCAGAGTTTAAAAGAATATGTTTCACATATTGTCCAAATTCTTAAGTTCTGGACCAGAATAAATGGATCCAGGTTCCTATCTCCCTCAGCCATACTGCTGGAAGTGATTGTGGAGGATTTTTTCAGCGTAATATAACCAGCAAGGCTGTTGTGAAAGATAAGCCATTTCTTGAGCTTTTTAGGGAAAGGTAGGATATAAATATAAAACGACAGTTGCTAAGTTTCAGGCAGTCTTATTCAAATGTCACTGAAAGCATCTGTAGGACTCAATTTTCTACAGGGGTAGATTATTTGGGAAGAAGGCATTCTTCGTCAATGACCCCTACATGTCAAAATCAGAATTGATGCAGAGGAAATCTGATGCTAATTAGCTAGGATGCATATAGCACATAAATGCCTTTTTCAAGACAAGAGTTTGGAGAAGCAATGCAACAAATGGAATTTTAATGTAGCCATAGAAGATAGAAGTTCAGGTCTTAACTCAACCATGGCCTTCACTGTACAGTCTTCCCCACTCTGGTGCTCTCCAGGAGGACATGGAAATGCAGCTGCACAAATTACCCTCCAGAGAATTGATGGCCATGCTGCCTAGGAATCTTGGAAGTCACGGGTGCCAAACTGAGCCCTGCAATTAAGGCAAGTGAAGACAATCTGTTGAATCAGCTATTGTATTAATTTAAATGAAGAGACAGCATGATTTTTGGCTGGAGCAAAGTCCCCAAGGGCAACACCTTTGTTGTTTCCAGGCTCTTTGCTTCCTCAATGTTTTTAGATCACTTTAAAGAGAGAGCCAGTTGGTGTAGTGCAGGGGTTGGCAACCTTAAGCACTCAGAGAACCATTTGGACCCATTTCCCACAGAAAAGGAAACACCGGGAGCCACAAAACCCTTCCCGTGCCTGACTATTTCCTGAGGGGCCACAAAACTAGCATATATAGTTGAATTAAAGATTCTGTTTTCTTCTGAAACTTTTATTTTCTTGGATTTATCCCTGGTTGGCCTACCAGAGGTTGAAAAGTTCAATAAATTGCGTGCCGGCGGGTGTCGCACATTGGCAGTTGTGACACATATTTTGAGTGACAGAACTGCAGCAGAGAGATGAAAGAGCCACATACGGCTCCAGAGCCGCGAGTTGCTGACCGCTGGTGTAGTGGTTAAGGCATCGACTAAAAACCAGGAGGCTAGGAGACCATGAGTTCTAGTCCCATCTTAGATACAAAGCCAGCTGGGTAATCTTGGGCCAATCATAATTTCTTATCCCTGGGAAGGAAGCAATGCCAAATCACTTCTAAAATTTTGCCCAAAAAATTACAGGAACTTGTCTAGGCAGTTTCCAGGAGGCAACACTGACTTGAAGACACCACGTGTATATATATATATATATAAATACATAGATTTTTAAAAACCATAGGCCCTAGCATCTTCCTCATTGACTGGAAATGCTTGTCTCAATCACTCCCCTTTTGCGAGAAAGCTAGACTCTTACGAATAAGGTGTCCACTTAAGTTTTAAAGGCTAGTTCGCTGAATTTTACCTTCACATAAAGTCTCTACTACTTTGTCACAAGTTCAAGATTTTGCTCCAAAGATCTACAAAAGTGTAAGCGCCTTATAATTTAAAAAAAATTCAGCAGGATTAGCAAGGCAAAATTCTACATTTCATCATACTCTAATATTGTATGCCATAAAGTTATTTACTTCCTCCACTCCATTATTCTTACTTTTTACATAAATCTAATCAAGGACTGAAAGCAGTAAATAATATACAGAACATTAATACTTAATGGATGTCTATTTTTATGCTATTTTTAGTTTATTCATTTACTTAGCTATATGGATACAAATATTTTGCTGTCTTTTTTCCCCTCCTTTTTGTACTAGCAACTGACCATGATAACATTCCGTTCTATTCCATTCTGTTGTCTGTGAAATAAATCCCATAAACATTCTTTGAATAAAAAACCCAGTGAATTGCTGCAGCCCAGGGTTATTTTTGGAAGTGCCCAAGGGGGAAACCCCAAAGATAAACTGCTAAAACAGAATCCAAAACAGCTATAAGAAGTGGTAGGAAGCAATTTTACCACCTCATCTTCTGATGTAAAGGATTTTCAGTGACTGACTATATGATTACCATAGTAGCCATTTTGTGAAAGTGCCCACAGTTGACTCTCAAAATTCCATGTGAACTTTGACCTAGATCAGTCTTTGCCGGCTTGGTTCTTTCTGGATCTGTGAGGTTGCACAGCCCCTTCCCCACAGCCATTACACAAACATGTAGCTGGCATGATGGAATTTGCCATAAAAAAAGGGAAGCCCAGGGCTAGAGAAAACCAACCTCATGCATTCTATCCTCATGTGGGTGCTCTTCTACATCCACCCACACTATTTTTCTAAACGGTCTATGTAGCAGACAGTCTTTTTATACATTCAACAGAGACCACTCCAGAGAAAAATGCATAAACAGATTTCATATAGATTCAGGTATGAGCTCCCGTGCTTAAACAGAAGCAGGAGAACATCTTGTACAGTTTGACTTCTTGGAAAAACAAAGGTTGCTATGATAATGGTGGTAGAGCATCCATGGAGATTATAAGGTACTGTCTAGAGAATATTAATACCATATAGATGTCAGAATGGTGAGAAGTGTTGCAAGTTGAGAGCCAGTTTATGTGTGGGGCTGAGAGGGAAGGGAAGAAGTTGAATGGATGGGTGAGTGCTTTTTAATCTATACCTTTTATACAAATACTTTATCTGAGCTGTGAACATGAGGATGACGAAAGATGGAAGCAAAGGGAGGGTTTTTTTGTGTATCCTTATTCTCATGTATTTTTCCATTTATTTTATTGCAATTTATTTGTTTGATTGTTAGAGTTGCTTAGAATAAGACAGCATACAGGCTTCATAGATTATGGTGATGATGATTGATGATGATGATGATGATGATGATGATGATGATGATGATGATGATGATGATGATGATGATGATGATGATACAGCCCAGATGTGGTATGCACAACCTTTGCACAACCTGCACAACTTAGTTCCTTTATTTTCTGTTCTAAAGCAGAAACTAGAATATATTCTATTCACATTCTTTTTTCAGTCGTGGGGTAAAAGAAACTGAAGGAGATCCAAATCCTTCCAACCTCAAACATTTTTATCAAGTGATGGATTCTGTGGTTGCTTGTTTGAAAATCCTAAACGACTTGTCGGCGGTTGCTCCAACGCTTTGTAGCTGAGCAGTAGCCATATTACCCTTTAAGACTACTTATTTGCAATAGACTGGTATATTCAATACAATCTAAATTTTTTGTGGGCAATAATTTATTTTATTGGACGTGAAGATTATTACCCCCAAAGAGAAGTATCTCCATCTATTTATGGTGGTGGAGAAAAGTTCCAGCTTTTTAAACCTCTGGTGTTGTTGTCTTTGATGTAAAAAATCTCTGGATGGTATCTGATTGCAGCCTAATCTGTCCTTGAGAATGAAATCGAAATGCAGGGAAGAAATTTTCCATCTGTTTTATCCTCCTGCTCTTCCTTAACCAGATGTAAAAAGAGGTAGCCCTTGGATCACTCGTACTCTACTAGCACCATCTTGTAGCTGCCCGAGCCTCTCTTGAAAATAGTGCAACCCTCAGTATGCAGTACAAAGTCTGCTGTGACCTTGATATAGTGACAGAATAGACAGACAGAATAACAGAGCTGGAAGGGACCTTGTAAGTCATCTAGTCCAACCCCCGCCCTACACCATTTCTGACAGATGGCAGTCCAGTCTCTTCTTCAAAGCTTCCAGTGATGAAGCTCCAACAACTTCTGAAGGCAAGCTGTTCCATTGGATGATTGTTCTCACTGTCAGAAAATTTCTCCTTATTTCTAGTTGAATCGCTCCTTGATCAGTTTCCATCCATCATTCCTTGTCTGGCCTTCAGGTGCCCCCCTCCTCTTTGTGGCAGCCCCTCAAATATTGGAACACTGCTATCATATCTCCCCTGGTCCTTCTCTTCGCTAAACTAGTTGTGCCCAGTTCCTGTAACCATTCTTCATATGTTTTCATCTCCAGTCCCCTAATCATCTTTGTTGCTCTTCTCTGCCATCTTTCTAGAGCAGTGATGGCGAATCTTTTTTTCCTTGGGTGCGGAAAGTGCGTGTGCGCGCGCTATCACACATGCGTGCGTGCCCACACCCATAATTCAATGTCCCCCATGTGCCCTGCCCCCCTTCACATGCACATACAACCCCCCACACTGCCCCGCCCCTGCACATGCGTACAACCCCCGCTCCCCCATTTCCTGACTTCCGGTGGGCATGGTAGGCCCATTTTTTGCCCTCCCCAGAGACTTTCTTGGAGCCTGGGGAAGGCAAAAACGCCCTCCCCGCCCCCCCCGGAGGCCCTCCGGAGGCCAAAAACACCCTCCCAGAACCTCCGTGCGAGCCAAAAATTAGCCGGCTGCCGCGTACATGCGCGCTGGAGCTGAGCTAGGGCAATGGCTTGCGTGGTGGCAGATATGGCTCCGCGTGCCACCTGTGGCATGCATGCCATAGGTTCTAGAGTCTCAACATCTTTTTTATAGTGTGGTGACCAAAACTGGATGCAGTATTCTAGGTGTGGTCTTACTAAGGCTTTATAGAGTGGTATTAGTACCTCAAATGATCTTGATTGAATCTCTCTGTTAATGCAATTTAGGATTGCATTGGCTTTTTTGGCTGCTGCTGCACACTGCTGGCTCATATTTAATTGGTTGTTCCCTAAGACTTCAAGATCCCTCTCACAGTTATTGCTATTAAGCCTGGTTTCTCCCAGTCTATATATATGTACTTTTGGTTTTTCTTGCCTAAGTGTAAGACATCACTTTTCTCTACATTGATTTTCATTTTTTTAGTTAGGGCTCAGTGTTCAAGTCTATCAAGATCCAACTGGATCTTGAGCCTATCATCTAGGGCAGGGGTCTCCAACCTTGGCAACTTTAAGACTTGTGGACTTCAACTCCCAGAATTCCTCAGCCAGCTTTGCTTTGCTTTGCTTTGCTGGCTGAGGAATTCTGGGAGTTGAAGTCCACAAGTCTTAAAGTTGCCAAGGTTGGAGACCCTTGATCTAGGGCCATGGTGGCGAACCTATGGCACGCGTGCCAGAGGTGGCACGCGGAGCCATAGAAGCCGGCACGTGAGGGTTCCCACCGGCAAACCGGAAGTGCGGAAAAAACGCACTTCCGGTTTGCCGGTGTGCTGTTTTTTGCACTCCGGAGGGTTCAGGGAAGCTCCCTGAAGCGCCGGAATGCAAAAAACTACAAAACGGACAAACCGGAAGTGCACTTTTCCGCACTTCCGGTTTGTCCGTTTTGTAGTTTTTTGCATTCCGGAGCTTCAGGGAGCTTCCCTGAACCCTCCGGAGTGCAAAAAACAGCATACCGGCAAACCGGAAGTGCGTTTTTTCGCACTTCCGGTTTGCCGGTTTCGTCGTTCCAGGCTCCGGTAAGCCTTTGTGCGGGGGTGGGGGGGGTGCGCATGCGCAGGGGGCAGCATGGGGGGGTGTTGTGCGCATGTGTGGGGGGGGAGGGAATGGGTGCGGGCACGCGAGCGCGCCCCCCCCTTTTTGGCACGAGAGCCGAAAAAGGTTCGCCACCACTGATCTAGGGTGTTGGCTATTTCTACCAGTTTAGTATCATCTGAAAATTTCATAAGTTCTCCTTCTATTCCCTCATCTAAATCGTTTATAAGATATTGAAGACAGTGGTTACACACTTTTATAAAGTGAATAAATTATTGAAATAAGAGTATCAGTATACAGTCATCTTAGCTGGTGTTAAAGGCCAAATTTATATATAGCACTAATGTATATTCTAAAGTTTATTCACCTTGTTTACAGAATAAATCCTAAAGAAATTAAGTTTTAGAAGGATGTTTGCATCTGGCCATTATTGCTAATAATGATGGAGACTCCATTTTTGATACACAAAGGCACCAACATTCATGGGAAGCGGCAGAAATTTGTACTAGAAGTTGCTATTCTATCCCTTGGTCTCTTAACTTACCTTCTATATCTCTTGGCTCTCTTGTATATCTCTTCTTGTCATCTTCTGCTCCAGAGGTGGGTTCCTGCCGGTATGCTCTTACCTGTTGGTCGCCGCACCGCCGCAGAAGCCGGTGGCGTTCGCGGCGCGGGGCTTCCCCCGCCTGCTTTCCCCCGCCCGCTTTCCCCCGCCCGCCTGGATGCCGCCATTTGTGTTCTTTTGCCCTCTGCGCAAGCAGAATGCTTTGTGCATGCACAGAGGGCAAAAGAACGCAAATGGCGGTGTCTAGGCGGGCGGGGGAAAGCGGGCGGGGGACGCCCCGTGCCGCGAACACCACCGGCTTCTTTGGTTCTGCGGCGACCAACAGGTAAGAGCGTACCGGCAGGAACCCACCTCTATTCTGCTCCTAGGGAAGAAGTGGGTGTCCCAAACCAATTGGTATAAACCTATTGGCATCTTTAGCACATGGAAGGTAAGGCAGATATGCGGCTGTCTGAGAATTCTGTTCATCTAAGTTTAGCTGTTTATCCCATTTTGAATAACTTTATACTCCATCCTGCAAATGTGCAAATTCTCATATTGGAATTACTCTTCTGCCTAAATCTATTTACAGAGTTAATTGGAGCTTCTAGAGTCTAGACTAACCATCATGTTTTTAAAAAACATCATGTTCATTCTCATGGTTTCACAAACAAAACAGCCAGTTCTTGTTTGACCTGTGATCATCTCCTCAATAGTTCACTGTAATGTATTCTATGTGGAACAGTTCTTGAAGACTGTTCTGAGGCCTCAGTTTGCCCAGAATGCGGCTATCAGTGCTTTGAGCAGAACCACTTGGTTAAATCAAATTATTGTGATTGGTAACCAGAGTCAGGGATGTAATTCCAGGCTCAATTTATAGAGCTGGATTTGACCTTTAAAAATCTAAGCAGCCTGTGGATCAGAATTTCAATCATCTCCCATACTGTGTGTGAACCTTTTGAAAACTTTGCTGGATGAAAAACGTTTCTTTGTACTCTCCAGTTGTTAAAAGTACAACAAATAAAGGGACACAAAAGACATTTTAAAAAGTCAGGTACAGGTCTAGGAAATGGAAAACCTCTATAAACACACACACCCCGCAGAGTTAGCTTACAGATGTTACTAAGATCTGTCTCATCGTTCAGCATTAATATGCCATTGCTTTATTTTGCTTTTACTTACCGTATTTTTCGGAGTATAAGACGCACCTTTTTACCCTCAAAAAGAGGGTGAAAATTTTGGTGCGTCTTATACACCGAATGCAGCCCCACCCAGCCACCCCCACCCTTTGGCCTCTGCCTGCCAACAATTTACCTCTTTGCAGCAAACAGAACAGAAACAGAAGCCTTAATAGCACACTAAAAGATTACTTTCCTCCCGATCTACAGCTGACAGAGGCTTGCAAGCCACGTGGTAAAATGAAACTAACTACGGTGGCTGTAATGAGACAAAATGCTGGGAGATAAACTGCTGGCAATGTTACATTGCTGAAATTGCAAGACAGTAAGCTACAGCTACTGTAGCCTAGAGGAAAGAGCTCTTGCCTCACAGTCAGGAAGTTGTGAGTTCTATCCTAGGTAGAGACAGATTCTGTTAATATGTTATTTTGTTAAATGTTTGTAGAGTGTTCAAATTATAAGACTTATTTTTTAAAGACTGCTTTATTATTGTTCTAGACAACTTAACAAAATGAAGAAGCTTTTTAAAATAAAGGCTTGCTCTGAAGAGGCCCAGTGCTATTGTATCTTCTTTTAAATAGCAGAAAGCCTTCCAGAAAGCCACATCAATTTTAAAGATCTGTAAAAGTATAATCTGAAATGTCCTGTTTTAGTGTTAAGTATTAGTATTAAAATAAGGCAGCTGAATTAAACCCTGACTTAGTCATGTTTGGAGTAGATCTATTTAAATAATTGGGAGGAGTTAGTGTGATTACATTTAAGAAAACTTTCTGGGATTAATATACTGCCATAATGTACATTTCTCCAATTCTTTGCTATTTCTATGGGTCAAGCACACATGCACAGAAATACACAGCAAACAGTGTATATCATCTGTTCTGTTTGCTGTTTGGCAAATTGCTGGGAGGCAGAGGCCTTTTTTCCTTGTTTTCCTCCCCCAAAACTAAGGTGCGTCTTATACTCCGAAAAATGCGGTACTTTTAAAATATTCTCTCCTACTACTAATCTAGAATGCCGTGTAAAAAATGGTAAGCAAATTGATAACTTATGCTCTGTGCTGTCTTGCTTTCTCGTTGGTCATTTGAACATTGAAACAAAATGTGTAAAACAGTCAACTTTTGGAGTTGTTGAAATATTTCATTTGTTTTATGTACACACACAGGATACATTTAAGAATGTCAGCATAAACCATAAACACAGAAATGGTATATCAGAAAAATGATAATTATTGGGCGAAAAGTGGTTTTTCCTATCCTCTATTCTGCCTCTATTTTTTCTCAGAAGAAAGATTAGTCAGTTCGTTGAGCCTTTCCATTAAACAAATCTTTTCCTGAAATGATTTGTTTTTTTTCCAAAGTTGAAGCATCTCTTTCAATTAGCCTTTATTTCCAAACTCAAAGCTTACAGGACAGGTAGACCTTAACTTACGAGTGGTCACTTAGCGAAGTTACAACATACCCCTGTCCCCAAAGCTACTTAAGTTCCAGTGTCATCCCTCCCCCACAGTCATGTGACCGCATTTTGGGTGCTTGGCAACTGGTCACATTTGCAGCTGTTTACAGTGCCCCTCAGTCATGTGATTGTGATTTATGATGGTTTTGCCAGAAAGTTGTGTTTATTTCTGGTATCTGGCAAAAGCCAGCCCATTGCAAGCAATGGACTTGCTTAACAACCGTAGCATTCACTTAATGACCATTGTCATTATTGTGTTCACTTAACAACCACTGCCACAAAAGTTGTAAAATTAAGTTGGTCATGTGATGACCCACTTAATGACCAAGACTTATGACTGTAATTGCTAGGCTCACATACACATACACAAAACTTTCATAGTAAATGAAATGGAAATAAATTTAGGCCAATTTTCCAACTGTTCTACATTTACTTGTTGGAGTATGGCGAAGGTGCAGCAAATAGTTAGGATCCAGTCAGTTTTACCCATTTTACATTTTAGGGGAACTTTACAAGATTAGATACCCACTCTTGCAAATAATAAGAGTTGTGGAAGCCAGAATGAAAGAGAATTCAAAACTGGATTTTCCTCTACAAGTTTGCAGAGTGATATGCTCCCTGTCTTTGGCCCAAGGATGTTTTTCTGAGAAATGATAAGATGGTTCCATGAGCAAATATAATCACATGTCATTTTCATTCCATCCTTTCTCAGCCGTCATCATCTTTTTCCTTTCCACATCTGAAACAACTCAGCCAATTCAGGCCCTGGAGATCCGGCTTTTGGTTAAACCTGGACTGCATAGATTCTGCATTGATGGACGGCAATGTACAAATATTTTTTGATCCTAAAAAAGTAAACAGAAATGGTCATTTTTAACTATTACAGCTCAGATAACTAACTTAATGTGCTGGAATGTCAGGGATAGGGGAGGTAAAAATACATAATTTTGGATTTAGTCGATGTGTGTTAGTCCTGTAGACAAATTGCAGCACTTATAAACTTGACATTACAATTGTTCTCTCAAAGTGGCTGGATGAATGTTTGCTTAAATAAGAATCACTTTTGCATATACTGCTGTTGAATTGTTCTCCTCTTGTGGAAATATCAGTTTTAAAAAACAACTATTTTTAAGTCTTTGGAACTGAATCTCATTTAATGGGATCTTTTTCTTCCCATTGCATGTATTTCAGTTTTATTTTTTCTTCTTTCATCTTAATACCACAACCATGGTGACTCTTGTAAAGCAACGGGAAAAATCAATAACAAATATACTGGTCTTTCAGAAAAATTGCTGCAATAACTTTTGTTAGTGTGTGTGCTGGAAGGGAGGGAAAAGCATTAATAAAGATTTAATGACAAATCCCGCATGCACCAGGTCTGAATGTTGTGTTAATTTCTAATTTCAAAATATTCCTAAAATGTAGAGATCCTTGATTTCTAATATGAAAACATGGGGACTCTACTGTCCACAGTACTGCAGTTTATTTTGCAAATGGTCAATACCTGAAACATGCAATAAGGGTTAGAATTAGGACTGGAGTGGACCCAGGGAATTAATTTAAAAAATGAAGGTACACATAATCTACACATTTTCGTTGCTTTCCTACATATGTGTATTTAATTGTAACAAACAGCAATACTGAATTATGTCAATTTGGAATTTTTACTATTCTATCCTGATTTCTGTAATGAAAGAAGGGAAAAGGCTGGTAAAATAAATAAAAAATATGTTCCTAAGTCTAAAAAAATTATGAAAAGATCAGTTTTATTCCAATAGAGAACATCGAAAGCTACCGTATTTTTCAGAGTATAAGACGCACCGGAGTATAAGATGCACCTTAGTTTTGGGGGAGGAAAATAGGGGGGGAAATCTACCTACCAGGTATTCATCTGGCTAGCGTCCTTAGTCTGTTCAGCTTCAGCACATTATTTTATCCCCTGGTTAGGGCTGAAAAAACCTTTTTCAGAGGAGTAGGAATGAAAACAAGCCTGCAAAGATTTAGGGCTGGTAAAAAACTACTTCAAGGGAGTAGGAATTAAAAAATGTTGCAAGCCGGTAAGATCCTTAGCACCTTGTTAGGGCTGAAAAGACCTTTTTCAGAGGAGTAATAATGAAAACAAGCCTGCAAAGACGGAGTAGAAAGCTGGGAAGATCGTTAGCACCTCCTTAGGGCTGGGGGAAAAAAGCTTCGGAAAAGCTACATTCGGAATATAAGACGCACCCAAATTTTTAGCCTCTTTTAGGGAGGAAAAAGGTGCGTCTTATACTCGGAAAAATACGGTATCTAGATGTGGCTTCCAGAGGAAGTCTCAAAGGCACTTTTTTTTCCTCAAAAGGCAACTGGCCTGCTTTTTCCCTGAGGAAGAAGAACAAAAACGTTTCGCTTCTCATCCAAGAAGTTTCATCAGTTATGATGGCGGGGGAGGGGGAATGGAAGGATAAGTATTGACAGTTGAGACTGGATGGTGGGGAGATGGAAGGATTGTATTTCTTTGCAGTCATCTGGTTGTTAGCACTCTCCCTGAGAGCTCTTGAGGCCACTTGAGGGTTTATCTTTGCCCTCAGGGTCGCCTGAATCAGAGTGCAACTGGTTGTAAAAGCTTCTTGGAACCACTGCAAGGGCTGCATTGCAGACTGGAGATAGGTGGTGTCTTATACCTCCTCCTCCGTTGAGAGAAGGATGCTCATAAATGGCCTTTGTACCCTTCTTTCAATCCAATGACCCTCTCTCCAGAGGAAGGAATGGACCAAAGGCAGCATCACTCCAACACTTATGGGAGATCTCAAGTCCTCTCCCTGTCTGGAGAGGAATAACCAAAAAGCCCATTGCCTGCTCTTCATCCCACAGCAATCATCAGCTCTGATGACTGCTGATAAAATGAAGAGCTGATTGACTGCTGTGGAATGAAGAACAGAATTGGATCCACACATTTCACAGCGGATGAGTTTCCTTCAATCCTTAGTGAGGGAATGTTTTAACAAGTTTAAGAACGGTTTTTTTTTAAGTTTGTAATAGATAGCAAAAGAGTGACGCTTGTTGATGTTTTGAAGAATCCTGCAAAAAAGGACCAAAAAAATGAAAAATCAAGCTATGACATTATTTGAATGGACTAAAGATTAAGATTGTTAGACATAAAAGAAAGGAATATAAAGTTGATTTATCTGATTAAGGTTGAAATAGATATGTTATTATTTCTGGCAACAGTTAATAAACTTTTGCTGACAACGGAACTGAAATGACAGTGCTTTATGGATCTGTTTACAGGTAAGAGATGGGATACGGGAAGAAGAGATTGTCATATTTTAAGAGGAAGTGATAAGTTACTAATATTGTTTATACTTAGGATGAAAATGGGAAGTCACTTCTTTATATGTTTTTCTTTTTCTTTACTATATTCCTAATTTGCTTTCTATTTCTTTTTTTCTTCTTTGCATCTTCTGCTCTCTATTCTTCTGTCCTTCTTAGTCTAGTTTTTGTAATTATAATCTTTAATAAAATTATTATGTAGCAAGCTAATGAGATACTTCCGTCAATAAAACATTTAGACCTAGATCTTGGCTTGGTTTACACATTGTACTAAGCATGGTTTGTTTGGCTTTCATTTTACGTGTTGCAAGAATTTCAAATAGTTATTTATAAATCAGGGTAATTTTATGCCATTGCATATTGTATAAAGTAGCCTACTGTGATTTATTTAATCATTTAAAAAAAAAACATGGCATGGGGTAATGTGACTGAAGATGAGTTTTTACAAGTGGAGTAGTCCATTGGATTCAACTGAATTCTTGCTGGTTTCAGTAGATCTGCTCTCATTATGCTTGCTTAGAGCCAAACCTTTAAACTTACAAAAGGAAAAATTAATGACCTACTGAAGTTACTTGTCTGTTTGCAAAATAATCAAGGAAGATGACCTTCTTCAATAAGATTTCATCTGCAAAGGGCAGCGGGATGCTGTTTTGTCTAGACTAAATTCAGAATAATTTTGAAACTCACAAAAAGCAGTCAGTGAAGCCCAAATACATATAATCCTTTTTAGTGCTGTTGGGATGTTGTCATGTTACTTGAAGTGACATGCACTGATTACGGTGAGAAAGTCTGTGTTAAATTTCGGTAGGAAAATAATCTGAATCCCTAGGCTTTCTTCTGAATGGATTCTCTCCAATGTTTAATAATTAACATTTCATTTTATCTCGGTTGACACAGTTCACAGAGAATTGGAGCAAGCCCATAGTATCTGTAGCTGTGTTTCAAAAGCCCTGAACTGCATTATCCCACTGTATTTACACGTGTACAGATATACACAAAGATGTTCAGTGATAAGTGAGTATTGAGTATGTTTGCAAAACAAAATCAGGGTTGGAGAATAGTTGAATGGCTGTTCAAACACTTTTCATTCAAATTTGTCTGCATGGAATAGTAATCTTGTTCAAAATGATACCAAGGTTCCAGCTCACATTGAGCCATATTGTTACTTCGGGATTATTCTACAGTATATCCTTGTTTAAAACAAATGGTGGCTTAGCAGGACCCGTGCACCAGCTTATTTTGTAAATCCTTACTTGTTTATATGAACAAGTTCCAGCCTTCCCGAACTTCCAGTAGGCCCTTTTTTTGCCCTCCCCGAGCCTCCGCGCACGCCCTGCACTTACCTGCATCCAAAATAGGCTGCGTGGGGACTCCTGGGAGGGGCGGGGTGGGGGTGGCTGGGGCCAGTCAGGAGTGGGATTTGGGGGTTCTCTGAACTGCACAGAATCTTAGCTAGAGGTTCTCCCGAACCCCCAGCAGCCCACCCCTGCATTTATATGCCACCCACCTCACTACCCAGACCAATTCTGGGTGGCTTATGAAGTAGAATAGACAAGCATTCTGTAGAATTTGAAACAAATAATTCTGGAACATGATGAAGATAAAATTGGGAGCATTTCCAACTCTAGAATTGGTGTTTTCTTTTAAATAGTTGGAACCCTAGTCATATATTTCAGTTTCTAATGTGTTTAGATTTTGCCTTTTTATTCTTTCATGGATTAGCATCCTGCAAATAAAAGAGCTATTTATTTAGCAAAATAGGAGTCCTGAGATATCCGAAGGATTGGCT
Organism: Diadophis punctatus similis; assembly: GCA_023053685.1. Classification (NCBI taxonomy): domain Eukaryota; kingdom Metazoa; phylum Chordata; class Lepidosauria; order Squamata; family Dipsadidae; genus Diadophis; species Diadophis punctatus. Next base: position 16,433,614 of record JALIGW010000003.1, on the reverse strand, counting down.
TTTCCTATATGAACCTGTCAGAAAATCAACGTATGGCTCTGAGCTTTTTAGTCAACTGCAGATATTATACCTAAACAAGGTAAACAACACAAGTAGCTAGTTTAGAGAACTATGTGCAGCTACAGACTTTGTCTCTTTGTGTTTCCAGTTGGAAGAGAGAAAGCGTGTTAAAGCAAAGTTTCTGATTGCATATAATTTTTTCCTACATTCAAGCAGATACACATACAGTCCCTGTGTAGAGTTTCCCACTCGATGAGGGGAAGTTGGAGATTATAGACAAATATGAACAAGGTAAATTGACTCTTAGGGGTATTGCTGTATGCATTCGGGCAAATACAGGTGCCAGGTTTCTGTGGTTTTGCTTTTAGACTTTTCCAGACATTCTCATTATTATTATTTTAGCATTTGGTTAAGATTGATTAATTTAAATTGTCAAGTTTTAAATTTTATTTAGGAACAGCTTTTATTGGTTCAGCTTGATTTTGTCTTCATGCTATCTATCCCAATAAACATATGCCCTTATTTCCAGCATTTACAACCTTCGTATATTTTATTCTTTAATTCTATTCTCTGATTATTCATTTATTTTTGTCTGCTTTGAAAACACCATACCCTTGAAAAATCAGGCAAAAAAAATCTATCTGGCACCTAATCATAAACTGGATTTTAAGTGAAATCCTCCAGCATGGTGCCGTCTGAAAAATATAGTTTCTTTTCCTGTCCATCTCCCAACTGGCATGGTTAACATGGTTAACAAAGTTTAGCAAATCTGGGGATCATTAAGTTAGATAAGGATGCTCTCTGTGAAAACATCTAGATATTTATTCATCCTCTTTTCTTATATTACCTGGATCTGGTTAATCAGATTGCCTTTAAGATATTGCTTATAGGTGTCATTAAAAATGTGCAAGACAAGTAGAATCACAGAAGATCTTTTCTACTACCTACAACTTGGCCGAGAACCATTGGAAAGGATAATTGAGTGTAGGAAATGGTGTGGTAATACAAGTTTAGTTTTCTTCAAAGGTGAATCATCCTTGGCCTGTTGTACAAGTTCTGCCACCTACTCTGCTGACAAAATTGATATTTTAGGAACTTCTGATTTAGATAGAGAGCTAGAGTTTGTGGGATGTAAAATTTCTTTTTGATCTGTTTGTTTGCATTATTTTCATAGAGCAGGGATGTCAAACTTACGTTGTCACGGCAGTGTTACGTGATGTATCGGGACATTTTTCCTCTTTGCTAAACCGGGCGTGGGCGTAGCCAGTGCATGACGCATCCGGCCCACGCGACGGGAGTTTGACAGCCCTGATATAGAGTTTCACCCACTGATGAAGGTAGCATGCTTGATATGAGCTAAAACCTACATTCATCCAGATCTGCAATCATCAGCAATTTAGTTTCAAGCTATACATGCTGTCAGTTTCCTTGACTTTCCATCTTGGGCAAAATTGTTGGGTCTTAGCTAGATGAATCAGCTGTATGTTAATTTTTGTGGAACTGTGTCTTGGACCCTGCTATCTGACGTGTGTGAGCAGTTTCTAAAGACATCTGAAGCTTCTTTCTATGATCCTCACAGGGTTTTGGTTTCAATTTTCTCAGACAGCATCTTATCCGTGCAATATTGAACAATTAGTTGAAGTTTTAAAGGAATAAGATGTCAGTTGTAGAAATAAAAACCAAACCTATTAGTAGGCTGTTGACCCAATAGCATCCTTTTGGCATGCAGAAAGTCCCGGGTTTCATCCGTTTCCAAGTAATAACAGAATAATAACAGAATAACAAAGTTGGAAGGGACCTTGTAGGTCATCTAGTCCAGCCCCCCCACCCAAGCAAGAGACCCTAAACCATTTCTTACAGATGGAAATCCAATCTCTTCTTGAAAGCCTCCAGTGATGAAACTCCCACAACTTCTGAAGGCAAGTTGTTCCATTGGTTGGTTGTTCTGTCAGAAAATGTCTCCTTATTTTTAGGTCAAATGTCTCCTTGATCAGTTTCCATCCATTATTCCTTGTCTGGCCTTCATATGGATTAGGCAGAATTCCTGCCTGGAATTCTTGAGAGAGCCACTGCTGCTAAGTAGCAAGAATTATGGGCTCGATTACCTAGAATATGACTGTGTAAGGTAGCTTTCTCTGGTCCTCAATATGAAAATCTTCAGGTGAGGCTTATCAGCATTTTGCACCTGAGTCGCATCCTAGCAAAAACAGATGGATATGTATACTTCTTCTCTAACCATCACTTTTTGCTGTAATTCCATTGAGAAAACAGAGACATATATTTTATTCCCTGTGATTATAGACAGATCTAAAAGTGAAAGAAGTTGCAGCAAAATAGTGGAATTAAGAAGTGCCTTCAGTTTTTCCATTCAAAATCATCCTCCCTTCTGTTTTTGTGTAGAAAAAAAAACCTATTGGCAGTTCCATGAAAACCACAGATTTCAAATGTCAGTTTTGCTCTGGATTTTTTAAAAAATTATTTAATTGAAAAGTGTATTGGGGTTCTTTCCAAACTATATGATCAAAGCACATGGACACTCCTAGCTGTAGAACTTGTTACCTTTGCTTGTTAAAACAAATCTTAGATAATCTAAACAGCTGCAGGGGTAGGCAAAGTTGGCTCTTCTATGACTCGTGGAGTTGTTCAACTCCCAGAATTTCTGAGCCAATCATGCTAGCTTAGGAATTCTGGGAGTTGAAGTCCACGAGTCATAGAAGAGCCAACTTTGCCTACCCTGGAGCTAGGGGATTCTCAGGCACAAAACTATCTTTAAATGTTTTGGATAATTGATTTTTTTTGCCAGTTAGCTTAAGCAAAGAATCTTCTCTTTTCTTTCTGTTTCAGTGTTGTCTGCAGGCCAAATTAGCCCCATCTCTACTGATCATGGTCAACAGGAGATTAAACTATTGGGATTCTGATTTTGAGGATGAGGTCATCAACATCAATGTTGGGGGCCTAAGAAGGAGACTCAGTTCGAGTGCCCTCTCCAAATTTCCTGACACTCGGCTTGGGCGCTTGCTTTCCTGTGACTCTGAAGAGTCCATCCTGCAGCTGTGTGATGATTATGATGTGAGTGCCAGGGAATTCTACTTTGATCGGAATCCTGGCTTCTTCCTATACCTGCTCCATTTTTACCAGACTGGCAAGCTACATATTATGGAGGAACTGTGTGTCTTCTCCTTTTGCCAAGAGATAGAATACTGGGGCATTAATGAATTCTTTCTGGATTCCTGCTGCAGCTATCGCTATCACGAAAGGAAACTGGAGAGTCATCATCACAACTGGGATGAGGAAAGTGAAGTTAGCAGTGTGGATACATCCCCAGATGAGATATTAGATTTCAATCATGACCTGCTTCGCTATAGTACGCTCCGCTGCGGCAATCTGCGCAAGCGCCTTTGGCTCACCATGGAAAATCCAGGATACTCCATCCCAAGCAAACTCTTCAGCTTTCTGTCTATCAGTGTTGTGCTGGTTTCCATATCTACTATGTGTATTCACAGCATGCCAGAGTACCAGCAGCTTGACGAGGAAGGCAAGTTGAAGGATGACTCTGTGTTGCAAAACTTGGAGTATTTCTGCATCTCCTGGTTCACATTTGAAGTCACTGCCCGCTTGCTTTTGGCTCCAAACTTGAGAAAGTTTTTCAAGCATCCCCTCAATCTGATTGACATTATCTCAGTGTTGCCTTTCTATTTCACCCTCTGGGTAGATGTGACCACGAAGACAGATTCAGAACTGGGAAATTTGGGAAAGGTGGTGCAAGTGTTTCGTCTTATGAGGATATTCCGAGTGCTGAAGCTGGCAAGGCATTCAACAGGCCTGAGGTCTTTAGGAGCTACCTTGAAGGTAAATGAGCTTTAGCTCATTTATTTCTATTTCATATTTCTAAGGTGGGGGGGAATCAAAAGAGTAGTAAAAAGCACCTTTGTCTTGTTTCAATCTTAAATTTGTATCTGATTTCAGCCTGGTGAAACTACTCATGCTTTTGAACTTTTTAAAGCTCAATTACAATGATGTAATTATGTAATTATGTAATTATGTAATTAACAATGATGGACTATTGTGTGATTATGTCCCATCAAATCATGTTGACTCTCAGTGATCACATAGGTATTCTCCATGATGATCTGGCCCTCACCTGTTCTTTGAGGTCTTCCAATGCTGCAGCCATGGCCACTCTGAGTCCACCCACCGCGTTGCTGATCATCCTCTTTTTTTTCTTTTCACTTTTCCCAGAATTAACTTGACTTTTGCTAATTTTCCAAAGTATAATAATTTGAGCCTGGCCCTTTGTGCCTTCAGTGAGAACTCTGGGTTGGTTTTTTTTTTAATGATCCATTTGTTTGTTTTCTTACCTGTCCACAATATTCCTGGGAGCCTTTTTCAACACCAAAGTTCAATAGCATCATTACTCTTCCTAGCCTGCTTCTTCAAAATCCAATTCTTTCCCTTCCATAGAGTGCCACGGGGAATATCATTGCCTGCCTTATTCTGATCTTTGTAGGTATAGACTCATCACAGCACCTGAGTATCTTTTTCAAGGCCTTCATAGTTGCTCTGATACTCTGTAGTATATTTTCTGATGGCTGATCCCTTTACTGTTGATTGTTGATCCTAAAAGGTAGAAGTTGTCTAACTCTTCAGTATCTTTGTTATCAGTTCGAAAACTGGTTGTCGTACCAGGTAATTTTCTTTATATATATTGTTAGCCATATTTTTCACTTTGCTCTTTGACTTTTATTGCTAGACTTTGTAGATCCTTTGGACTTTCGGTTTTTACAGTGGTGTCATTAGCATAGCACAAGTTATTGAAGTTACTCATCTTCTTTCAATCCATCTTTCCTTAATATATACCATGTAGGTTGAATAAAATGGAGAAAGTATACAGCCCTGCCCCACTCCTTTGTCACCTTGAAGCCAGTCTGTTTTGCCATGTGTTGTCTATACTGTGGCTTCCTGACTTCTGTATAGGTTTCTCATGAGCACAATAAGATTTCCTGGGATTCCCATTTTTCTAAGCACATAGTGATCTCACTCTGGTATTCTTTGGCTTTCTCAATTATACAGCATGAATCAGCAATAATGTCTCATCTTCCTTGGCTTTTTCTAAATCCGGCTCAAATGCCCGGTTTCTCTTTTTCCATGTAGGGCTCTAATCTGTGTTGGATGATCCTGAGCATTATTTTGCTAGCACGTGAAATTATAGGTTTTGTATGATAATTTACATACTCTGTTAAGTCTCTTCTTTGGTATTGGTATTTAGATTGACCTCTTCCAATCAGTTTGCTGCTATGTCATTCTCCAAATTTGCTGGCAGTTACTGGCAAATTAGCATGCAGAGTTATAAAGCCCAAATGAGTTGGAAATCCAATATTCCTTGCCAAACAGACAAAACTATCTGTCAGGGTTCCAAATAGCATCCAAAACCAAATCAGAGTCCGAGACAAAGTATTCCTCAAAGTTCCAATTTATCATCAGAGCCATGTTGGCACATCTGTGAGAAACCCGAATCTAAAGCTACGAGGGTTTCTCCACCCAGTTTAAAGTTCATTCCCTTGTTCCCACACCCACAAGTTCATCATGTTGACCAGTCTCCTTCTGCCAACGTGTCCGGTCCTCCCCTCAGCTTCCGGCCAGGTGCTGGACAAAGGATGACCTTGAAAACCTAAAAGGAATTTGTTATGGCTACATGCTTACAGTGCTCATGCAACAGCCCCTCCCAAATTCCCACAGTAAGAAGAATTTCTAAAGCATCAAGTGTGGCAGGCCAAAGTCTATACTCAAATATGGCTTCGGCCTGACACTATCTTCTGTTTCCATAGTAAAAATTGTTCCTATCAATAATTCCCACCTATTCTCAACACCTACATTTCCTTCAATTTTGTTCATACATGTATCTATCTAGCATCATCTCCACTGCAACACTTCCCAAAACAGAATGGAATCCTAGGATAGGATAGGATAGGATAGGATAGGATAGGATAGGATAGGATAGGATAGGATAGGATAGGATAGGATAGGATAGGATAGGATAGGAATCTGTACAATTATATCTGTCCTTGCCTCTATATATGGAATTAATGTGAAATATTCCTGTATTCTGTCTGGCCTCCAAAAGGTTTCTTTGTTTGATTTATGTAATGGCAAAATTAAGCTCTTGGCATGGAATATGGGTTAACATGGCCTGTTTTAAATGCAGTATTTATACATATTGAGCTCCTATACCCTGCAGAATTCAGTGAGAGGTTTCTATTGTGGTCCTCTGCAGTTGGCTGTGTTTATGTTCAGGCTTTTGCTTCCTTACCATAAAAAAAGAAGATTTGGAGGAGGAAAGCAGACAGCATTGAAAAAGAAAAAAAATATCTTACAAACCTTGAACTTTCCATTTTGATTCCTAAAACTTATGTTATTTGTTCAGCTTGGTTGATTGTAGCTCATTTATTTATGGGCTTGCTGCCAGGCAGCCTAAGGCTAACCTTCAAGAGCACCATCTGGCACCAGGAGTTTCAGGGCCAGCTGATGTGTGCACGTGACTGGTTGTCAGAACAGGTGACTGAGAAGGGTGATCTCCTAGGGCCCGGAGCAGATTTAAGGGACTGAAATTTGTTTTGCTGTCTTTATTTTTACTCTTTGCTTGTAATGTTCAGTAAGTCTAGAAAATGCTTCAAAGAATGCTAATGAATTCTGAGAGAGAGGCTCTAGCTAGTATAGAATCCAGATATTATGCATAGAAGGCTAATACGCTGTCTCTGGCATTCCAGAAAATCCCAAGGGATTGCTGTAGTCTGGGGCTATAAGCATCAAACAACTCCAAAGAATAGCTATGAATGTCTGACTTCAACTCCACAAGCTCTCTCTTAGTCTCTGAGATGCCTCCAATCTTGATAAAGGAAAAAAATTGGTTATTGCTAGTTCACATTTATGTTCACTTTGTGCAATTTGTTGAGCAATGCCCACTAAATATTCTCCTTTGTGTAGTCTCTGATAACCTGAACTGCCACTTCTTTCACCCAATCATAAACCTGAAATTCTTTTTTTCCCCTCTCTCTTTCTTTCTCTCTTTCTTTTTTCTTTCTTTCTTTCTTTCTTTCTTTCTTTCTTTCTTTCTTTCTTTCTTTCTTTCTTTCTTTCTTTCTTTCTTTCTTTCTTTCTTCTTTCTTTCTTTCTTTCTTCTTTCTTCCTTTCTTTTTATTAAAAATTTTACATAAAGTAAAAGTCAAATCTAAAAAATAAAAATAAGAAAGGGAAAAGAAGGAAGGAAAAAGGTGCCAGAAAAGAAAAAAAGAAAAGAAAATCAGTGTACAAAATGTAATGGCTTCTGATCTTCTCTTCAACAGAGAATTACAGTCTTATAATTTTCTCTCCCCCTTGAATGTTATACAAATGCCTTGAACTTCCAACTTTTAATCTTCAAACCCATAAATCATCATAACATTTTTTTTTCTTCTTTCAACAAAAAGTCCTTGTAAGGTTTCAGGTCTTTCAGAAAAGTGTGTTTGCTTATTTATTTATTTCTTAAATGTATATGTTTCTTGTTATTTTTCTCTCTCACCATATATGCCTGCAGTTCTGATTGCCTTCCCATCCAAGAAGGTTAGTGGAACACCATTTCCAAAACGCATCCACAGAACATAGAAGCAGGACATGAAACTGCAGGCAGCATACATTGCTTCCCCTTTAAATGCCAGTTGGAGCCCCACCCCCATGTGGGAAGGGAAGCCAATCTCTCCTTCTCTAGGGCAGAATTCCCCAAACTTTTTGGCTTTGCGGACTCGCGGGGGGGGGAGAGGGGATGGTTCCACGCAAGTGGCGAGGACACCCATGCTCATAGCTCCATTTGCAGGAGCAGCAGGCATGCGTGTCTGCCACTTGTGCAAATGGAGTATGTGCACATACACGCTCCCCCCCCCCGTTCATGCAAGTCCCTCGGGAGTTGGGCAGCATACAAATCTATTAATAAATAAATAATAAATAAATAAATAAATAAATAAATAAATAAATAAATAAATAAATAAATAAATAAATAAATAAAGTGGGAATTCTGCAGGCACACTTTCCCACAACTTCCGTGGCCCGGTTCCAAAGAGCTCAAGGTCCAGAGGTGGGCCGCAGCCCTGGAGTTGAGGACCCCTTCTCTAGGGGACCTTAGAATTACAGTAAATATTCACCAAAATGTCATGGACCGTTGTGAATTAGAAATGTTCATTGCCCTTCTTGAAGGTGGAGGGTGATTTTCCCAACTCACTTCCCCTAGTGAGGCTGTTAAATTTTATTAAACTAACTTTTTTCAATAGTCGGTTTTCACAAACCAGATGGAATCAACATCCCCAAGCCCAATGTCTGTTTGATAGGCTATCTAGAGCGCGATATGAATGGGGAAAGGAGCAGATGGGAAGCCATGCCACCTCTGTTTAAATCATGCATGAGCCATATGTTCTTCATGGAAAGTGATTAGTGCTTCTGCTTCGTTTGATTTGGAAGTGGGGCCTTTAATGGGGATAGTTATAGTATGGAAATTTGAGTGTCTTTCCCTATCAGTCTACTTCTCAGCCATTATCCTCATTCATCAGTTAACAAAACTGCCTAAATGAGAGAAAGAACATCTTTTAACCTTTTTAAAAAAATTGCAATAAACTGCAACACTGAAAATGTATGCTCTCTCCTTCTTTAATCCTGGTTTTGAATAGAAAATGAAGTTTTCTCTTACTCAATTCAGTAAGAAGGATAGGTCTCCCTTGATTCTATTTATATACAAGAGCTGTAAGCTGCTTTACATGTTTTGAAGTAAGAAAGCAGAACAAAATACTTTAAAGGACTGTGCACTAAACATATGATGTACACATTAATCTGGGTGAATATCAGTTTGTGATTGGGATAAGAAAGCCCTTAAATCAAACTCTGCTCCTAGTGAACATATCTGTACATTTTTCATGCAGGATTATGGAAGTGATTTGCCATTGCTTATTTTTTTAATTGGGTTTCTCAGTCTGACAGCTCTGGTATTCCCAGTTGTTCCCCTATCCAGTCCTAGACAAGATCGTTTGGAGCTGACAAGGGTTGTGAAAAATGTATGGGATAACTTCCTACATATAACTAAAACAAAATGAAAAAATGTTATGATAGTTTAAATGCAGACTGGCCCATGCACAAACTGGGTGGTATATCCATTTTTAAAACAATAACAATTCCTTACTCCATTCAGGTTTAAAAATAATTTAACCAAATATATAGTGGCATATGATCATATGAATGCACATAACGTGAAATAAGAGCATGGATGTGGAAAAGCAACACAAATTGTTTATTGTATTTGTTTTGCATAGATTAGAAGTCAGAGGACTTTGTTACTGTGAGAGCTGCAGCAGCTTAGAGCACAGTAGAGATTTCTGCCCCTTGGACTCAGCTCTGCAAATCATTAGGTTCATCAATTATATTCAAACTACTATTGGGATATTAAGAAAGGGTAAGTAGAAATATCCCATGTATAAATACGAGGTTATTAATAATATTAAGTCTAGACTTCCTCATATTTTAACAAAGACCTTTTTCTTTGTGTTTTTAGTTTTCCTAAAGAGGATAAAATACTTAGTAAACAGTCATATAAGAAAGGATGCCATAACAAGACAGGTGCAGTCAGAGGTGAAATGCTACTAGTTCAGACCGATTCGCTCGAACCGGTAGTAAAAAAATGCTACCGGTTCAGGCGAACCGGTATGAACCGGTATATCCAACTATCAGCTGTGCGACAATCAGCTGTGCTGCACAATCTAGATTAGCTAGAAAGCAGGATTTTTCTACTTACCTTTGCAGACTCTAATGGCTTCAAAATGCTCCTTTTTCAGCACGTGCAGTTCTTTGTGGTGCGCATGCGCGCGCAAAGCAAACCAGTAGCAGACTTCAGAGGATTTCACCCCTGGGTGCAGTACATTGATCCCAACCCTAATCAGGATACAGTATTTACATAATCAGTGTTGATGGTTTCAATATAAATTCGAATATTGGGGGAAGAAAGTTAATAGAAGATAAAAGGATGCTAAGGATAATAGGATAAATGTCTTCTCTTCATTGTAACATCCCAGTTATTGAATTTCCTTCCCAGGAAAATGTAATATGCAAAAAAATGTTTGCTTATTACATTTCTATGCCACCCATCTCACTTAATGCAGCAGCTCTGGGCGGCTTACAATATAATAAAAGTTAAAGATGCAAAAACAATTAAAATTAGAATAAAAAGGTTCAAAGTTAAGAATCAAGATGATGGGCAACCTGGAGGGTGAGAATCTTCTCTACCCCGTCAGCCAGCCCTAATGTAGCAGGCCAAACAGCTGAACCAAGTTTTTTGGCTCTTCCAGGAGACCAGGAATGCGGAGCCAGATCTTACCTCTGCTGGGAAAATATTCCAGAGCAGGGGTCTCTAACCTTGGCAACTTTAAGACTTGTGGACTTCAACTCCCAGAGTTCCTCAGCCAGCAAAGCTGACTGGGAGTTGAAGTCCACAAGTCTTAAAGTTGCCAAGGTTGGAGACCCCTGTTCCGGAGAGAGGGAGCCACAGCAGAAAAGGCTCTTCTCCTGGACCTGGTTGGAGTTGTCTTTTAAGCACCAGGCAATGTTTACACTTTGGGAAATGCATTATGACTAGTTTAAGTCTTTAGATTTAACATAAACATACATAAATGTAGCTACATACAGCTAAATGTCATCTCATTTGTTATTTACAACTAAAGTTCAAGTAAGCAGCCAAGGACTCACCAGCTGCTTTGAAGGGCAGCTGTCAGAAATCATTGACCATGTTAACTAGGCTGATGCAGAGATGGGTTTCAGCAGGTTCTGACCAGTTCTGGAGAATCGGTAGCGGAAATTTTGAGTAGTTTGGAGAACCGGTAAATACCACCTCTGACTGGCCCCACCCCCCATCTATTCTCTGCCTCCCGAGTCCCAGCTGATTGGGAGGAAATGGGAATCTTGCAATAACCTTCCCCTGGGGTGGGATGGGAATGGAGATTTTACAGTATCCTTCCCCTGTCAAGCCCACCAAGCCACAACCACAGAACCAGTAGTTAAAAAAAATTTGAATCCCACCACTGGGCTGATGGGAGTTGTAAACACAAAAGAGTTTATTATATTGCCTATCCCTGAATTACAGGTTTTAAGTCAAAGGTTTTGTGGAATATGAGGCATTGGATAAAAGAACTGATTATGAGAGAATATGAGGCACCGTATTTTTCAGAGTATAAGACGCACCTTTTTCCCCCCTAAAAGAAGGTGAAAATCTGGGTGCGTCTTATACACCGAATGTAGCCCCGCCCAGCCTCTGAAACGGACCTTTGCAAGGCTAAAACAACCTCTCAAACCGAGCTTTGCAAGGCTGAAAAAGCAGCCTCTGAAATGGACCTTTGCAAGGCTAATATACCTGTTCCAGGCTGTTTGCTAAGGACTCTAGCCAGATGGATTCTGGTAGGCAGAATTTTTTTTTCTTATTTTCCTCCCCAAAAACTAAGGTGCGTCTTATACTCCGAAAAATACGGGTATGTGAGAAAGAGAAACAGTAAGAGAAAACAGATTTGGGTGTTTGAGTAATAATTTGTTGCCCAAACCACTGTCACATATTGTTAAAGTATTAAAACAACAAAAATGTTCTCTTTGCTCTCTTCTTTTCTCTCTCCAGTAACTAAACTCACATCCAGCACTAAGCAAAATTATGGTGTCTTTGACTATAATTTAGTTTTCTGTATGAACCTCGTCATTTTGCTAACAAACACATGCTGGTGATATTGCTCATAATATGATCTTAAGCAATCCAGTTTTAATAAACCTTTGTTAAACGAATTATAGACTAGGGCACTGTACAAATCAGATCAATGCCTCATTTGAAGGAAGCTCTCCTTCCTGCAGTAAGTAAGACACAACCTTGATTAGACCTAGGCAATCATCTTGGCACTGATACTTGCTTGTGGTCCAGCTGTAGTAGGTGGCCAAGAGGGGAGCTTTGGTTTGCTGTTAGGTTTGTTTTGATTCTATGGGGCTAGGAGTGAGCAGCCCACTTCCTTCCCTTACTAACAAATGGCTTCATAAAGAAACAAAGGGAGTTAAATTGCTAACTCTAATTAATATATTATGCTTGGCTTCATCAAATAATCCACACTGTTTCAGTAGAGACACCAGGAGTGCTGGAGATGCCACTGGCAAGTTATATTGAGATCAAACCACAGGCTTCTTGGTAGAGAAAGTAGAGAGAATGGAGCATCTGCTTCCTGGGCAGTGCATTTCTTATTGCTGCCTTAAATGTTGTAAGAATGTTTTGGTTTATTGCTTTCCCTTCAATTCAAGCAGCCAGTGAAGTGAGAGGATGAAAATAAATGTTAAAATAAAATAAAAAGTGGGAAATGTATTATTGATCCAGAGGCCTGCAACCCATTCTATTCAAGTGTAAACTGCACATTTCGGTCTGTGCCTAATTCCTTTGTGCACATCATTTTCTCTTTATTCAAAGCACTGGACTTCCTAGCCCTTAGCTAGTTATATTATTTTACCTTCTTGCAGCTTAACCATATTCTCTGCTTCTTTCTTACGTATACTTTTAATGAATACATTTTGACTGCTCCTAGGCTGTCTATAGGCTGTCATTTTCTTTGGCAGCTTCATTTTGTGCCTGACTGTACTGTGTTGTCTCTTTCTATTTGTCACTTGTGCCATGCCTATAAATACCCAGCTATGACAGTCCTTGTTCTGCTCTGGATTGAGCCTATCTACTGGGCTTCTTGTATATTTTTTAAAAGGAATTTCCATTTCCCACCTACCACGCCTGCCTAACATTGATTGATCATCTTGGCATCTTTTGTCAATGGCCTTGGTTATATCAGCCTCACTTCCAGCAACAGCTTGTCTCGATCTTCTTGCTGGGCTTCCGAACAATTATAGTTTGGTATCTGTTTTGGACAAATAGCAGATTTTTGTGCAAATAGGTCTTGCAAGTGTAGGAAGTTAGCACCCACCCCTCTCCTAGGAAATGAGATATCCTAGGAGATATTAAAAGGTAGAAAATATTCTGTGGAACACATCTGGAAACATGCTTTTAAACAGACAAAAGACTCCTCTTGGAAACCCCCACCCTTTTGCCAATGGGTCATTGGGGGCTGGGCCCAGCTCACATATTCCTCTCACCTGGACTGGAAGTCTTCTGCATAATAAAACCACAATAGGATTTGCCCAAGGCCCTTTCATTCAGCCAAAGCTGGATTAGACAAAAGCCAAGAGTTGCCCCAGCATGCCCCTGGGGGTCTGAGAGCCAATGGGATACATTTCTATACAGGAACAGGAAACTAAGAGGTGGGACCCAACATAGACTATAAAACAAGGAACTCAGCATCTCTTCTCTCTCTTTTTCTCTTCACCCACACCTGGAACCATGTAAGCTACCTTTTCTGTACAGGGGCTCATGCCATGTGCTCCTGTCCACCATTAAACCTTCTTTCTAAGCAACTTTCATGAATCCAGTGTCTTTTTCCCCACTTGGAACTGAACCCAAAAGGATATTCCTTACAACACAAGTTACAAATCCAATCAATTCTGAGCCTGGATTTTTTATACATATGCTAAAGGAAATGTCTGTGGGTAAATAAAAAAGGAAATTAAGATTGTGACTCTTAAAACCCTGTTAAGATTGAAGTCTGGAGCTGAAGGGCTCATGAGAGTGGTTTGCCAGGATAATTGCAGTGTTCTTCTAAAAAGCTTCTGTCTTCCCTAATCACATGCTTTGAGGTGGTTGTGATTTTTATGCTACAGGGAAAGCAAGGAAGGCAGAAGACGGACTACTTGTCAACAACAAAGAAAGAAATCTCCAATGACAGCACAGTTGTGATAAATAATTTTTTGTTTGGGACCATAGCAACTAAAGAAGCTTGATACCTCTGTCTGACTCAGGAACTGGAAGGGCTGCTGCTTCTGATCCCGTGTCCTGAGAACTGGCTCTGGATATTCAATCACATTGCATAAAAGGGATAGACCACGAGAAAGATTGCCAGATTTGATCCAGGAAAAGGGGAAGCCTATGGAAGGGGACTGTCAGAGTTACGCAATAAATCAGAAGCTTCAAAAGATAACTGCATTTTGCTGATTCAAATAACTTCTTTATAAGTAGAATAAAACATTAACAATACCACACTTTGTTTCAGATCACATGTTGAGATGTTTTCATACTGGAGTATAATGGTGGACAGAGTAAACCACGCCCTTCTTCTTGCTAAGTTTCTGGACATGCTCAAATAACACTTCAGCCAGATTGGCTGACTCAATCACATGGCTCTCCCAGTCATGAATATTCCAACACTCCTCCCTTCATTACTGGGAGAGACATCAAACCTATTGGATTTAAACATTTCCTATAATGGACACCACCCAATTGTTTGGTCATCATGTCTGCTAAATTATCCTCTGAAGAACAATGATGTAAACTTATTAATTTTTCTTTTACAGCTTCCCTGACATTACAATACTTAATGTCCACATGTTTACTTCTGTTCTTCACTCTGTCACCTGTTGCCATTTTTATACAAGCAGCATTATCTTCATAAACAGTTACAGCTTCATTTACATTTACATTTAAATCTTGTAACAACTGTACATACCAAACTACTTCAGAACATAACTCAGACAATGCAATAAACTCTGCTTCCGCAGTTGAAATAGCAACCGTTGTTTGTTTTCTGGACTTCCAACCAATTAAAACCCCTCCAAACATTATTACAATTCCAGAATTAGACTTTCTGGTTTTTACATCATTTGCATAATCACTATCAACATAACATTTCAATTTTAATTCTTCAGTGACCTTTATTTGAAGACCCAAATTCACAGTTCCCTTCAAATACCTGAGAATTCTTTTCACACCCATCCAATGCAACTTTGTAGGTGTAGCAGTAAAGCGACTTAGAATGCTCACTGCACAAGCTATGTCTGGTCTGGACCACTGTGACAGATATAACAGACTCCCTATTGCAGAGTGATATATCTCCTGATCACAGGCTTCACTTTTATCCTCACCCAAACTATTGTAAAAATCTGTGCTCATAGGTGTAGGAGCAATATTACAATCTTTCATGTTATACTTCTCTAATAATTGTTCAATTTTTCTCCTTTGACTGAGAATATAACCCTTTTCTTCTGATTGCCTTTGGAATATGTACCCATGCAGTACTTCCAAATATTTTTAAATGTGCTAGAGAAGGCTTTCTCCCATATAGCATTGCATATGGAGTATTATTGATGGATGAACTCCACAACCTATTTACTAAATAATTGGCAGTCAGTATGGCTTCACCCCAATATGACCTGCTCATACCAGAATCCTGCAGTAATGAGTCTTTCATTGTTTGCAAAACACCATTCCTCCTTTCAGCCACTCCGTTCTCCCCCGGTGTGTAAGGATTTGTGCGCCTGTGTCTTATTCCCAATTGTCTCAACCATTGTTGAAAATTTGTTGACATAAATTCAGAACCTCTGTCAGTTTGCAACTGACATACCTGTTGTTTGTACCTTCTCTCTACAAAGCTTAACCATTGCTTAAATTGCTGTAGCACCTCTGTTTTACTCTTAAGTAAGTAGCAAAACCCAAACCTGCTGTAGTCATCCACAATGACCAGCGCATACTTTGCTCCTCCCAAACTGGCTTGCATAGGCCCAATTAAATCAGCATGCACCAGTTCTAGAGCTTTTGTGGTTTGTCTTGTGCTAAACTTGCTAACTGGGAATGCTTTGGATTTCGATGCTTTGCATACTGCACAATCCAAATATGCCTTACATCCCTTCAAATCTAATCCTTCTGCAAATTCTTTCATTTGTTGAACAACCTTAAAATTAGCATGACCAAGTCGTCTGTGCAGAAGATGAACACACGAATTGTGTTCTGCTACATTTTTAAATATCTGGGAACAATGTGGGACCTTTTGTCCCTGCAATACATAAAGATTATCCTCTTTTATGCCCTGTGCACAAACATTCCCATTTCTTTGGATGATACACTTCCCATTAACAAATGTGGTTTCATAACCTTGCTTGTCTAAACTAGACACACTTAACAAATTATGCTCCATTTCAGGTACACATAACACATCAGTAAACCTGGATTCCAAATATGGAATTTGCACATCGCCTCTTCCAATGATTTTAGCCTTTTGACCATTGGCTAAGGCCACTTCTTCATGGTTTCCTGGGAAAAATCTGGAAAATAAGTCAGAATTATTAACAATTGTTTGACTAGCCCCACTGTCAATCAACCATTTGTCTCTATTGTTATAACAAACTTTTGCAACTGCAATCTGTCCTTGCAAATAATGTCTCTTGTCTTGCATATTTCTTCTCTGTGCACAGCTTTTCTGCAGATGATTGGTTTCTCCACAAATGAAACACGCTTTCTTAACTTGCTTGAAGAATTGTTGCTGTGTAACTTGATCTCTCCTGCCTCTGCTTTCCTCTTGTCTGCAGACACCTCGGCTGTTGCTAGAGATAGGCAGCCTGTGGAAAATTTTGCTGGAGACTTGCTGTAAGTTTCCACTGTACTCCTTGTTGGGCCCCCGCCTGTGGAATTTTCCATCAGCATGGCTGAAAAGCCTTTTCTCATATTCATTCAATAAACACGATTTCAAAGCCTCCAAATTCAAATCTGCTTCTGGCTTACTTTCAAAAATAGCTGACACAGTCTCCCAGCTCTGATCCAAACTATTTAACACTAATAAAACTTTCTGGGACTCTGGAAACTTTACTCCACGTTGCTCCAATTCTAGAAAATTAGACTGCATTTTCATTAAATGATCTTCCATAGAATCTCCTGTCTGCAAACTCATTCTGAAAAGCTTTCTTGAAAGTTGGACCACATTACACGCAGAAACATTGACATGTACTGCTTTCAATTTCTGCCATATTTCTTTTGCAGACTTTAATTCAGCTACATTTAAGAATTGATCATCCCCCAGACTTAACAGAAGATAAGCCATAGCTTTGTCATGAGCCTTTTGATCTGCTGCTCCAAGCACACCTTGTGGGGGGTCTGCTACGATGTCCCATAATTCTTTTGCTTTCAAAAAACATTCCATTTTTGCAGCCCAAATTAAATAATTTTTCTTCCCCAATTTAGGTATTGGACTGTCTTTAAATTCCATAGCAGCAGCCATCCTGCTTTACTTTTCTTCTCTGCCTGTTCCTTTAACAACACAGACAGCTTCTTATCAGCTTTAAATTACAATGCAGTTTTTAACTTTACTTCTTGAGCGATTCCTGGGCCCATAACCTGTCAGAGTTACGCAATAAATCAGAAGCTTCAAAAGATAACTGCATTTTGCTGATTCAAATAACTTCTTTATAAGTAGAATAAAACATTAACAATACCACACTTTGTTTCAGATCACATGTTGAGATGTTTTCATACTGGAGTATAATGGTGGACAGAGTAAACCACGCCCTTCTTCTTGCTAAGTTTCTGGACATGCTCAAATAACACTTCAGCCAGATTGGCTGACTCAATCACATGGCTCTCCCAGTCATGAATATTCCAACAGGGACAGCAGAAAAAAACATTTGTTCCTCAGTTATTTATCTCTTGTAAAATTATAGATGCTAAATCTGAAATGAGTACATGTCTTGATTTTACTTGCAGCTGTGTAGGGATCATATTGCATACTGAAGGCACTGAGTAGACATCCCCGTTTTACATGTCTGCTCTAAACCTATAAAATAGGCTAATGAAAGATATTTATTTGCCACTAAGATAACTGTCTTTCTGCCTGCCAGATGCAGATCTTGACTCAATACAAACTGAGATATGTCTGATAGCGCCAGTCTAGAGTTCAGCAACAGCCTTTGTCCTTAAAAGCAGATATTAGAGTGATTATTGCCATCACCACATTCTGTCCTTCTGACCTTGGGAACCAAAGAAGCACCAAAGCATTAATAAGTTATCTTATCTGGAGAGTTTGCAGTCATCCCAGAAATGTTGCACAGAACAATACTTTGTTTTCTATTCTGAGAGATGCTAAAAAGATCATTGATCTGGAAAGTTGCCTTGCTTGAGAAGAATATATCAAGAATATAATATATCAAGTGGTGCAGTAGGGAGCAGAGTGGTCTCAAGCCTCCATTCAGTTAGAATGAGAGAATCCCACTTAAATAAGTGAGAATTACAGCACACTCCTATACATACCTGCTCAGAAGTAAGACCAAATGAATTTGTTGAAGGTTACTCCCAAGTAAAGTGGCACAGAGCAGCAGTGATGAACAAGCTATAAAACTATAAAAATCTCAGCCATCCTCGCGCACTGCAAGTAATATTATTCAAATATTACCATTGTAAAACTTTCAACTGTGTGGAAAAAAAAACGGCGTTTTTATCACAATCCAAACTCTTCAGGGCTGAAAGTAATAGGAATGGATGGAGCCTAGAAGGTGATTTCTGTCTGGAGATCACTGACCTTTGATCTTTATTGTTTATTGATTTATTGGATTTCTGTGCCACCCATCTCACTCATATAGTGACTCTGGGCAGTTTACAATATAATAAAAGTTATAAAGTGCAAAAAAAAAACAATTAAAATAGAACAAAAAATTAAAAACCAAGATGATGGGAGCTGGGGGTGAGAATCTTCTCTATCCCATCAGGCCAGTAGTGGGTTCTGAATTCGTTTGCGTGCACGCGTGCGCGACGCTTCTGCGCATGCGTAGAAGCATCCTGGATAGGCGGAGCCTCCTGCTGCCGCTGCTACCGGTTCTAAGAACTGGTCCAAACCGGAAGCAACCCACCGCTGCATCAGGCATCCCCAATTTAATGGGCTTCTGAAAACTGGCAAGCCGTGCAGTTTTTGTAACAGTGACGTCACATGCTGAAGCTCTGTTGTATACTTACGTTTATATGGGAAGTACTCAAGGAACAATTTAATAAATAATTTTAACTATGTTTTTGGAGTCACATCATAAAGATGGAACTACACATGCTACTAAGAAAAATGCTTATATGAGATGAAGTGGTAAGTACAGGTCAAACATGGTGAGAAGGTGCTTAAACCTTATTTTGTATACCATTCTTCCTTGCAAAGACAATGTGAGTGAATTGTAATTTATCTGTTTCCCCTACCCCTCAATTTTGGCTCTGAAATGTTGGTGGTATTAGTGGTAGAATTGATGATATAGGCAAGATCTCCTGGCTTCCTTTTGTTAATGCAACTCAATGAAGGAGTATCTCTATTTTGAATGCTGAATTTTTAGAGTCTACCTGCAAGTAATCTGTTCCTCAAATTCTGGAATAATTCTGCCTGCCACAATAAATGAACACTAGCTATGCCCAATACAGAAGTGTTCCAGTGAAACCTCCAATGTTTTCAGCATGGGTCGCTGACTGGGGGTAATAGGAATCGCAGTCCAAGCATCTGGAGGGCATTAATCCAGATGTGTTTATGCACATACCATTGAAAGAAAATTGATAAATAATGCTGGTGTTAAAGTACTCTTGTTTCATCTATTTTTTTTAATGAAAGAGATTATTGGAAACTTGCTAAGGCAAAAATATTGTTCTGTTCTAAGTTTCAATCATGATCTTAGTCAACTGTGGTCTGATATTATAGAAACAGTAAGGGGTAAAACTCAAAGGGTAGGCAATCCAGCATTGAAACAATGAGGTCTCTTTTCATACTATTTTTAGTTATTGATCTTAACTACCTACCTCCATATTTTTTTCTTTTTTATCTTTTCTTTTTCAGCATAGCTACAGAGAAGTGGGAATTCTTCTCCTATACTTGGCTGTTGGGGTGTCTGTTTTCTCTGGAATAGCCTACACTGCAGAAAAGGAGGAAGATGTTGGCTTTGACACTATTCCCGCTTGCTGGTGGTGGGGGACAGTTAGCATGACAACTGTAGGCTATGGGGACGTGGTACCAGTGACTGTCGCCGGCAAGCTAGCAGCTTCTGGTTGCATCCTGGGTGGGATTTTGGTTGTGGCACTGCCTATCACTATCATCTTCAATAAGTTCTCCCATTTCTATCGCCGGCAAAAGGCCCTTGAAGCTGCTGTGCGGAACAGTGACAAGAAGGAACCGGAGGACTCTGAGAATTACCCAAGCCAAGAATCTGATGCTTTCAGTGAAGTTTACCAGAGAGATGAAGATCTCACCAGGAACATCCTTCCAGTCTACTGAATGATTGGGAATTGAAGACTTACGTAGCTGGTGTCAGAAAAAAAAGGCAAATTGGTAGCAAGATGATCAACAAAACCCTTAACTACACCGTTATGGATTTATTCATTAAAATTGGTCTGTTCCAAAAGCATGTATGAAGTAACCTCTTCCTGAGCCATTGCAGAATATGCACTGACCTTATGCATCTGGATTTTCAGCATTCTTCCAAGCCAGTATACATTATAACTAATTCAAATCTCAGTCTGCGAAGAGACATCTGGAGCAAAATCGACAAAACAGTTTAAGATTCCATCTGTATTCCATGCCTTCAACGCAACAAAAGGTTCATCAACACAAGCTTTTCTGTCTGAGTATTGTACTGGCAATAATAGTCCTAGCATCCCACATCCCACAGTGTAATTTACAGGCAGACATCCAAGTACCGGAATTGGGCTGGAAACTCAAGTTTGGAATCTAATAAATATGCAAATTATACTTCTAAAAACTCAGCTTTATTTCAGCTGACATTCAGTAGCTGCAGCTAATCTTCATCACATATCCTGAGTCTATATGCAATCAATTATTTCCACACTGTATGTTAACTTTTTCATATTCAGTATTGTTTTCTTCCCCCAGACACCTCAATGTTCTGATTCATAATTTATCTTCAAAGATTGCCAAAGAAATGAAATACTGATTGTAAAGTTATAACAAATAATGTTTGTGGCTTCCACAGAACTGAGATTGTGAAAGAACTTCTAACTTGCCTTATAAAAGTCTGTCTGATGGAAACCATGGAAGCCACCAGCATAACCTAGAAAGATTTTAAATTAATCCAAAGCTGATAGAAGATAAATAGGAGAGATTGTAATGGCTGATGTGCTGAAGAAGAATTGGAGCACAAGTCATGATCATGTTACATAATTCTCTATGGCTGATTTTGCACTCCCAACTCTTAACAAATCTATGCATGATGTATAGGATGGTATAAATATTTTCCTTCCCTTTCCTGCTCTCCCATTTCCCTCTCCACACCTTGTTCTCATTGCCATCCAATAAAATTCTTTGATGGTAAGCTCAGGGTACAGATTAAAAGGTTGTGCTTCTTCTATTACAATGCACTAATTTGGGGATCTGATGCTACTAAAAGTGCAATAATAATCATTGGAAAAGAAGTAAAGTGCTGACAAACCCATAAAGCAAGATAGATTTATCGGTATTATGATTTACTTTGTTGATGAGCTTCCTGGAAATATTTGATTGCCTACTGTGTGAAAAATACGCTGAATGAGCCTTTAGTTTGATCTAACTGGTCTTGTATCCCTCATGATTATAGTCATGTAGAGTAAGACTGGAAGATACTGATCATCCCAACACCTGTCATGTTAGGAATGAAGAACTAGACCTCCCAGATGTTGCTGGATTCCAATTCATTCTACTTAAATCAGGATAATGCTGGCATTTGTAGCCTAATATTTAGAAGGACATAATTTCTGCATTTTTGTAATCTATCATCTCCACCAATGTATGCTCCTGTTTCTAACTTGATTGTTATTCTACATAGAACAAGACAACTTGATAAGACTCAGCAGGTGTCCAGCTTGTCTGGGTTCAAAAACTAAGCAGAATCAGGCCTGGTTAGTACTTGATTGGGAGACACTACCAGGCATCCCAGGCCTCTAAACCAAACTAGACAGACTACACAGGCTAGATAAGGAAATACACAGATATCCTGGAAGAAAGTAATAACACATCCTTTCATTACTATTACCAAAATGATTAGATGGACATGTCCATGTATTCACCAGGAACTAAGTGACTGTGCTACCTTTCCTTAATGAAATACATTTAGTTCATCACTGGAGATGTTTAACCTCCCAGTACTCGTTATTTATACTGGAAATTTCCTGCCTGGGGTGGTGGGGGGGAGGAAGTTCCTTTCTGGTTTCTTCCCTGGGCATTCAATGGGAGTGGGAGAGATGTCAGAAGTGAGGTAGACTGAACTTTGGAGACATCAAAGTCAAGATATTCATACACACCTTTTGGCTAACCCTGTATTTATTAACTGCAAAAACCTTACCCTGCTACCAATGAAAATGTCTCCAAAATTCTTACTTGTTTTCAAACAATTTCAAAGTGAACGCTTGTCTAAATTGAATATTTATAGAAAGATATGCACAATTTTTTATACTCTGCAGGAAGGAAAGAAGGAAGGAAGGTTGTTACTGTGAGTTATAAAGCCCTACAGTCTACCATTTGCAATAATCTTAAAATAGATTAGAGGGTATATGCTGATTTAATGAATTTAAACTATGTCAATGTGATGGATGGGAAAAACGTTTCAATTTCACTTAAAGTAATTAGATGAAAGATGTTTGGTTTCTCTCTCTTCACAAATATGAGCCCTAGAGTTATGTAATTGTTTACTGATCAAAATAGAAAGAATTTTCTCCCTTCGTTTGTAATTGCTATGTGCTGCAAAAAGTGCATATTGCCCATTGAAAATAAGTGTTCTCCATAGTGGGCGGAGCTAGCCTCCAAGATTGGGATGATACAATCCAACAGCCAATCAGGACTGAGTCTGACTATATAAAAACTGTTCCCCTTGCTGAGAACCCCCTCTTTCGACTCAGTCCTGTGTCAAAAAGGATTGTGTCACCCCAACCTTTCAGACTATCTTCTTCACATCTTCAAAGAGTGAGTGTCTTCCTCCCCACGAATTACACCTACGTTGGGGAGGCTTTGGATACTGTTGCTGGCCCCCTTCCCTGGCCCTTGGGCTATTCGGGGGGGTGGTCGATTGTCTAACATCCCCTTGCGGCCTGGCAATCTTCCTGACCATCGAAGAATTGCCACAGAAGCCAGGCGCTTGCGTGGCCGCCTGCCAGGGTGGCCTTGCCACTTACCGCCCTTCAGAGAGTGGACTAGTCGGCGTTGGAAAGACCACAGAAGCCTAGCGCTTGCGCGGCGTCCACTCTCATTGTCCAGCTGGGACCTGTCAAGTAGCTGGGCCCCAGGGGATCGTTGCGCCGCCCGCCTTCGGCATTTGGAGCGGCTGTGAGGATCGAGCGGGAACCGGAGGGCGAGAAGGCCGTTCCCGCGCTGGGCTCCTGTCAAAAAATTGAGCCGTCGGCCATTGTAGCTGCACCAGGAACGCCCACTTATCGGCTCGCCTCTTCTGCCTGGTAACAGCTCGCCTCGAGCCAGGAGCAGCCCCCACCATTGCACGGATCTGCTCGCGCAGGCGCAGAAGAGAGCCGCTCGACAGCTGATCGAGCCACGCCCTGTGGGCGTGCAGGATCGCCCCGCCCGACCGTTCTGAGCCTCGGTGCCTTTGTATTACCGTTTGAGCCTCACTGTCTTGCCCGATGGCCGATAAAAGCGCCAAATTGGGCAAGAGCAAGTCCAAATCGAACAAGGACGGCAGGGAAGCCAAAGGGAGGGCCAGACGTTCGGCCACGCCTTCCTCGGACCGCAGGGACCGTTCCCCCCACAGAGGGGCGTCAGCGGAGCTCCCTAAAGCACCGGCGAAGGGCTCTGGGGGGGAGGAGCGTCAACGGACCAAGGCAGCTGATAAGCCTTCGTCCAGGGCCCATTCCCCCCCCCGCTCGGTCTCTGGGTCCCGTTCATCAAAGGAGGCTACCACCCTGCCCAGGTCCCGGCAATCATCTGGTGCCATCTCCCTGGACAACCCCGACCTCCGGCTGGGGGGGGGGTGACATTTGGGAGGACACCAGGCCCTCGGAAGGCAGGGCTTCGAGCCAGACACCGGCCACGCCCTCTCCTTCTGTGGCTGCCCAGTTTAATTCACCTGAACTCCAAGCCATGATTCAGGCAGCAATTGAGAGGGGCATTGAGGCAGGGATCAGACGGGCAACACCAGGGACTTCCAAACAACCGGCCCGCACCACCCCTTTAGCTACCCCTAGAGGGGCATTGCTATCCCTCGAGGAAGACCAGGGTTCGCTCATTGAGTCACCAGGGTCTGCCCTGGAACCTGAGGACCACCGGGGGCAGGAGCTCGAGCTGTCTGAGGATGAAGATATCGCCCCAGAAGCCCCTGTGGTTTCCGGCCTGTTTAACCCGGCCTTATTTAAGTCCTTACTTCATAAGGCCAAGGCCGCTGCCAAGGTGTCCTCCGCTGACCCAAAACCAACGGAGGAAGAGGAGGTGGACCCACTGTTTGAGGAAACCACCTCTCAAACAGAAGTGATCCCTGCCCCCAAATTGTTCGTAGAGGCGGTCTTGAAACAATGGCAGAACCCACAGGCGGGGGTGGTCCCTTCCCCTCTCGATAAGAGGTATTTTAACGTGGCCCAGGGCATGGCCCAACACATGCCAGTACCACCCATTGATCCACCAATAAAGGCCCTCTACTCTACAGCGCAGATGCCTGGGGATTCCGAAGAACTCCTGCGACCAGAGGACCGCCGGACGGAGCAGGCGCTTCAGCGAGCCCACCAGGCGGCAGCCTGGGCGGTCAAGGCCTCAGCTACTGCGTCATTTTTCTGCCGCACATCTATCCGCTGGCTGAACCTGCTCCAGGACCACACACCCTCCTCAGATGTCCGGGCTAGGCAGGACATAAACAAATTAATTGCGGCAACGCAATTCACATCAGATGCTACCTTGCAGGCCGCCCGCTTCGCCGCCAGGGCTATGGGTTCGGCAGTGGTGGCGCGCCGGATGCACTGGCTGCGAGGCTGGCCGGCCGACACCCGACACAAATGGCGCCTCGCCATCGCGCCAGTTAAGGGTCAGTCACTTTTTGCCGACGCCTTGGAGCCATATCTGGTGGAATCCAAGGACAAGAGAAAGATTTTGCCCAATTGCACACGCAAGGGGCAAAACAAGGCTTCCACCTCTACCGCCCCGGCCACCGCCACCACGCCATCATTTCCCCGGCGTAACTACAGGGCTCCCCCTTACAACCAAGGCAGGAACCAGTACGGCGGGAGGCAGAATCAGGGGCAGGATAGACGTAGAGATACCTCTAAGCGGCCTTTTCGGGGGGCAGGTGGTCGCCCCTACCGCCGCTACAAGTAGATGAGCCCGGTCCTCCCATTGGGGGTCGCCTGCGCTTCTTCGCCGGGCGATGGGAGGACACTACCACCGATGCTTGGGTTCGCGAGACCGTGACATCTGGTCTCGCCCTGGATTTCATCTTCACCCCCCCGGGGTTCTTTCTGAGGTGCCCCCAGTCCTCTAATCCCCGGAAACGGTCCCTCATGTGGGCCGCCATCCAGCACCTTCTGGACATTGATGCCATCAAGCGGGTGCCGGAGGACCAGCGGGGCCAGGGCTTCTATTCCATCTTGTTTCTCGTAGAGAAGTCCTCGGGCGGGTGGAGAGCTGTCCTCAATCTCAAGCAACTTAATAAATATTTGAAGTATAAAAAATTTAAGATGCACACGTTGCAGTCTATTCTTGGTGGGATCCGGGAAGGGGACCTCATGTCTTCAATTGACCTTACGGAGGCCTACCTCCACGTCCCCATACGACCGGCTCACCAGAAGTACTTACGATTGTGTTACCGTGACGATCACTACCAATACGTGGCCCTCCCCTTCGGGCTGTCATCCGCCCCCCGGGTCTTCACCAAGATCCTGGCGGCCCTCGCGGCTGCGCTGCGGGCTCGCCCGGTTCGGGTTCAATGTTATTTGGACGATATTCTCATTCAGTCGTCCACGCGGGCACACGCAGAGACAGACCTCCGGATTACCCTAGAGGCCCTCAGCGACCATGGCTTCTCAGTTAACTTCGAGAAGAGCCAGCTGCTTCCGGCTACCAGGATCGTCCACCTGGGGGCGATCATTGATTCCCTAGAGTGCAGGGTCTACCTTTCCCAGGAGCGGCAGGATGGCCTGGCCGATCTCGTTCAGCAGGTCCTCTGCCAGCGCAGGATCCCCCTGAGCATGCTATCCTCACTCCTGGGAAAGATGGTATCCGCAATTCACATCACACCCTGGGCCCAGCTGCACTCCCGGGATTTACAGTGGTTTATGTTGCCTTTTCAGCGGGCACACCAGAGCGCATCTTCCATCAAGGTCAGTCTGCCGGCCTCCGTCCGCCGCTCCCTCTACTGGTGGCGATCTCCGGCGATCACCAAGGGCTGCCCCTTCCTGGACCTTCCCAGGATCACGGTGACCACCGACGCCAGTCTCCAGGGATGGGGGGCACACACGCTGTCGCATGTGACCCAGGGCACCTGGTGGGCCTCGGAGGCGGCTCTCACCATCAACCATCTGGAGTTGAAGGCAGCCTTCCTAGCGCTCCAACATTTTCAACCATTTCTGGCGGGTCAGCATGTCCTTCTCCTGACCGACAACATCACGGCGAAGGCCCACGTCAACCGGCAGGGGGGCACGGTCTCCCGTCGTCTGATGTTGGAGGCCAAGGAGCTGGGCCTGTGGGCGGAACGCCATCTCCTCTCCATACGTGCGGAACACATCTCCGGGGTGTCAAACCGCACTGCAGACTGGCTCAGTCGCCACGAAGTGGACCCCGCGGAGTGGAGCCTGGACGACAGCCTGGTTCGGGAACTCACCTCTCACTTCGGCCGCCCGATTGTCGACCTCTTTGCGACGCCTGGCAACGCCAAGCTGCCGTGGTACCTGTGCCGTTACCGGTTGTACGGGGCGGAAGGAGTGGACGCCCTACGGTGCCCTTGGCCCAAGGGCCTCCTATATGCCTTTCCCCCTCTGCCGTTGATTCCTCGCGTCATTCGGAAGATCTTGGCCGAGGAGGCGGAGGTGATACTGCTGGCGCCCCATTGGCCGAGGCGGCCCTGGTTTGCGGATCTCCGGGCGCTGTCCATCTACCCCCGTGGCGGATCCCGCCGACAGAGTCGTCGCTCTCCCAGGGGTCAGTGCGGCATCCAGATCCACACTGGTACCAACTGACCGCCTGGCGCTTGAGCGGCGCACCCTACAACACCGAGGGGTTCCAGAGAACATAATACGAACGCTATTGTTCTCCCGGAGGGCCTGCACGACACGCATTTACGCTTCCACCTGGACGACCTTCTGCGACTGGTGCTCAGCGGCCTCGATCTGTCCCGTAGATCTCAACATCTTACAGTTTTTGCAGGCCGGCTTAGATAGGGGTTTGGCGCCCAATACCTTGCGCCGGCAGTTGGCCGCGCTGTCAACAGTGCTCTCCTGCCCGATGACTGAGCAGCTCTCGGCGCACCCTTTGGTACGGCGGTTCCTCAAGGCGGCTTCCAACATTTCGCTGCCGGTGGTTCATCGCTACCCGACATGGGACTTACATACTGTCCTTCAGTCGCTCGCCAGGCCGCCGTATGAACCGTTGTCTACGGTTTCCCTCCGCCTGCTTACCCTGAAAGTGGCATTCCTGGTGGCGATCACATCAGCGCGGCGCATTTCGGAACTGGCCGCTCTTTCGGTGCGTTCGGATCTGTGCATCTTCTATCCGGACAGGGTCGTCCTCCGACTGGAACCGGGGTTTTCACCCAAGGTGAACACATACTTCCACAGGGCGCAGGAGCTGATTCTCCCTGCCTTCGAGGACGCCCAGTCTGCAGACCAACGGGGTCGGTTCCTCGACGTGCGGCGGGCCTTAGAAATATACATTTCTCGTACGGCACCTTTTCGACGGTCCGAGTCGCTTTTCCTGGGCTTTCACACCGCGTCAATGGGCAAGAAGGCGTCCTCCGCGGTGATCGGTCGTTGGATCCGGGCGGTCATTGCTTCGGCTTACGAACAGCAAGACCTTCCGCAGCCGGCGAGGCTTACGGAGCACTCGACGCGTAGTGCAGCCACGACGGCGGCATGGACGACCAACGCCTCTATTGAGGAGGTGTGTCGTGCAGCGACGTGGTCGTCTCCCGTGCCGTTTGTTAGACATTACAAGCTGGACGCTTATGCGGCTAGGGATGCGGCATTTGGCCGTCGAGTTTTGCAAACGGTGCTTTCAGCACCAGGGCTGGATGAGTTGTCTTGACTCCCTCCCAAGGGGATTACTGCTTTGGCATGTCCCAATCTTGGAGGCTAGCTCCGCCCACTATGGAGAACGGGGCGTTGTTCTTACCTGAACGCCCCTTCTCGTAGGGCGGAGCTAGCCTCCAAGTCCCGCCCGTTGTTATGCTGTTCATTGTTCTGGTAACGGCAGTTAATAAAGTTTTGGTTGGGGAATGTGACACTTTGGGTCTGACTTCGTCCTTCGTCTCAAGAGGGGGTTCTCAGCAAGGGGAACAGTTTTTATATAGTCAGACTCAGTCCTGATTGGCTGTTGGATTGTATCATCCCAATCTTGGAGGCTAGCTCCGCCCTACGAGAAGGGGCGTTCAGGTAAGAACAACGCCCCGTTTTCATTTCTGTTCAGATACTTCAGATTTTGCCCCTTTGACAAGAGATTCAAATATCTACCCTGCATATTTCCTACCTCCTTTTTATGGCCCTATGGGTTAATATTTTTTTATTACATTTATATAGCCTCCCCCTCACTTCACAAAAAGTGACCCTGAGCAGCATAACAGAATGAAATAAAACAAATGCATAAAAACAATCATTCAAAATAGCAATAACAATAGCAATAGCACTTAGACTTATATACCACTTCACAGTGCTTTACAGCCTTCTCTAAGCGGTTTACAGAATCAGCATATTGCCCCCAACAATCTGGGTCCTCATTTTACCGACCTCGGAAGGATGGAAGGCTGAGTCAACCTTGAGCCTGGTGAGATTTGAACAGCTGAACTGCAGACAGCTGGCAGTCAGCAGAAGTAGCCTGCAGTACTGCATTCTAACCACTGCACCACCTCAGCTCTTATAAAATATAAAACAGTCATTAATTTAAACATACATAAACCACCAGGCACAGAAAAGAGTAGATATTAATAATGATGGAGCCATCTTAAAATTTCAGACTCCCCTGGGACCCTCAGGCCTGCTGACATACCATGGTCATGATTCATGAAAAACATAGTTTCCTGCTAGCCTGAGGTGGCAAATTGAAGCCTAAGCCTTAAAATTGACATACAGGTAGTGCTTGACTTATGACCATTCATTTAACAATCATTCAAACTTACAATGGCAGTGAAAAAAAGTGATTTACAACCCAGTCATACTTATGACCAGCAGAACATCCCCACAGTCACATGATCAAAATCTGAATGCTTGGCAACTGACATGTATATACAACAGTTGTGGTGCTCTGGGGTCAGATACTTGCCATTTGCAACCTTCCCAGAGAGCTTCCAACAAGTCAATGGGTAAAGCCAGACTCGCTTAACAACCACATGATTTGCTTAACAACCACAATGTTTCATTTAATGGCCACAGCAAAAAGATTGTAAAATTGGGCGGCACTCAGTGACGGCATCACTTAGTGATAGAAGTTTTGGACCCACTTGTGGTTGTATATTGAGGACTACCTGTATCACAGATAAAAGTAAAAACACATGCACATCAATTTTTCTTCAAACTACCACCATCTGCATATATCACATGCCTTCTCCCTGTGGCTCTCTATCTCATTGCCTGCCAAAAGATGGCCTCTCTCAATCTAAATAACTAGAAATGGAAGAGCCATATGGTAGCCCTCTACTTATTAGTAGCTTACATTTGGATATAATATAATAATAATAACAGAGTTGGAAGGGACCTTGGAGGTCTTCTAGTCCAACCCCCAGCTTAGGCAGGAAACCCTACACCACTTCAGACAAATGGTTATCCAACATCTTCTTTAAAACTTCCAGTGTTGGAGCATTCACAACTTCTGGAGGCAAGCTGTTCCACGGATTAACTGTTCTAACTGTCAGGAAATTTCTCCTTAGTTCTAAGTTGCTTCTCTCCTTAATTAGTTTCCACCCATTGCTTCTTGTCCTACCCTCAGGTGCTTTGGAGAATAGCTTGACTCCCTCTTCTTTGTGGCAACCCCTGAGAGATTGGAACACTGCTATCATGTCTCCCCTAGTCCTTCTTTTCATTAAACTAGACATACCCAGTTCCTGCAACCGTTCTTCATATGCTTTAGCCTCCAGTCCCCTAATCATATTTGTTGCTCTGTGAGGATATTTTGCTCTGATATCTCATTCTGGATTTGGTTGATTGTTCGCCTTTAATAGCTACAGTATATGGCAGAGAGACTTTAAAGTAGAGTAACTGAGTATAATTGTTTGAGAGGAGAAAACTTGTCAGGAAATATATTCTCAAAGAGTTAAGTCTTCGGAGTCCGACAGAAAACAGAAGTTGCATATTTCTTGAACCACTGAACAATTTTGGTGCAGTATATTTTGAGTTACAGATAGTCCTCAAATTACAACTGGTTGCTAAGAAGTTATAGCCAATGCAGTTTTTCACTGGGTGCCATATTGGTTTAAAAATAGTTGTATAAATGTGTAGAATATCTTAAAAGCAGGTATTCTACACATTCTACACAAAAACTCAGCAAGAAAATTAGGCCAGTTTGTTGGCAGGTAAGTTTTTGTTTCAGTCTCACTGCTTTGTAATATATCAGTTTTTGTTTTTGTTTTCATATTTGATCCATCTGTGTCTCAGTCACAATATTTGCAGCAAAATCATCTTTCAACACATTTTTAATTTAGAATTAGTCATTATTTAATTCAATATATTTCACTAGAGGAAAGCCGTTGTTTAACAAAGTTAAGAGGAACAGATTAAACTGTATGAGAAATGCCAGCAACAAAATCAGTGTTAAACTGTTACGATCGCCTAGACAGATGCAGGCTTCAATAAAGTCCTTTATTAGTCTGCTATCCCACAACAAATGGCCCTACAATGGCTGGTAAAGCTACACCCCAAACATTCCCACAGAATGCAGCACAGTCCCACAAATTAAAGCCAATAGTCACCAGAGCTGCTTCAGAAGGCGAGGAGGAAGTCCATAGTCCAAAAACAAGATGAAACGTCCACAAGGCAAGGTCCGTAAGTCATAAACATGGTTCAAGGTCCACAAGGCAAGATCCATAGTCCCCAAGCAAAATCAGAGACCACAGGACAGAAACATGATCTGAAGCAGAAACATGATCTGACATGGTCGGGCAAGTGCAGGCCAAAGCAAAACAATTGTTCCCAACGAAGGCACCCTCCCCCAGCCTGATTAAATCAGCTCAAGCCAGATGTTCCTTGGTGTTGATGTTCCTTGCCAGCAGCCTCACAGACCTCCTCTGACCTTCCCTCTGCTCCTCTCTCTGTGCCCTTGGCACAGAGATTGGGGGAGGCAGCTGATCCTCATCAGAGGGGATCTGCTGCCTGTCATCACCACAGCCGATCCTCCCCGTGTTTGTGAAGGCAGGCAGCTCCCCTTCCAGTTGACCATCTCCCCCAATGCTGGAGGGCCCTGGGACAGCATCATCTTCAGCCCCTGAACTCTCCAGGGGAGATGTGCCATCCCCGTTGGATGAACTCCTCCTCCATGCTGGGATCCAATGGGGCCATGACAGAAACTTTTGTCAGCAAAAAAGTCTTTAGTTAAAGGTACACAAAAGTAAGCTGGATAGAGTTGCCAAGGATAAACCCAAGTGAGGAATTACACTTGGAGTTACACAAAGAGCCGTGGTAGTACAGTGGTTAGAATGCAGTATTGCAGGCTAATTCTCTTGACTGCCAGCAGTTTGATCCTGACTGGCTTAAGATTGACTCAGCCTTCCATCCTTCTGAGGTCGGTAAAATGAGGACCCAGATTGTTGGGGGCAATATGCTGACTCTGTAAACTGCTTAGAGAGCGCTGTAAAGCACTGTGAAGTGGTGTAGTGCTACATTGAAAAGTATTCACCAATTATCAGTCTTTCTAAGCCTTTCTTCACTTGCACCTAACCACATTATTAACTTACCATAGCAGTCTTGTCTTTTTTTGCCATGTTCACTTAATATTGTTTTCATCTTATCCATAATTCTCAACAGGGCAGCTTTAAGACATCTAGGCCCTGTTCTTCAGGGCTGTTTAAATTTGGACAGGAGGAGAATCTAGTTCTTTCAAACTAGACTCTCCCTCTGTACTCTGCAAATCTTTCCCCAGGTTGGAGATCTGGATCGTTTTAAACTGCAGCTGTAAGGACCTGCCCCAGTTAGTCCCTCAGGAAAGGAAGACTCTTGACTCCATTGAGCTGAATCAAAAGAACTTTTACTGAGGGAGTGTGGTTGCAGTAAAGTCAGGTGAAATCTGAAAAAGCCCGCACAAAGTACAAAGCAATTCGTTCATCCCCAAACCCCCTGACCAGTCCACCACCAGCCAATGTGATGCCGCAATGTTGTTTTGAGAACTCCGAGGTGCTAGGCAGATAATGGTTCACTCTCAGGGCATGACAGCCTTGGAACTGGCTGAGAGGGAGTCTGCTCCATCTCCAAAGGCATCCCCCCTCTGTAATTCCCAAGCAATTATTCAGCAACAGAGTGATCAATGCCTGGAATGCACTACCTGACTCTGTGGTTTCTTCCCCAAACCCCAAAAACTTTAACCTTAGACTGTCTACAGTTGACCTCTCCTCGTTTCTAAGAGGTCTGTAAGGGGCGTGCATAAGCGCACCACTGTGCCTACCGTCCCTGTCCTACTGTCCTATTGTCCTCTTTTATCGTTACTTTTTACTTATGTTTATACAAATTACTACTATCCTATACATGTTTGACAAATAAATAAATAAATAAATAAAAAATAAATTACAGCAAAAGCATGCAAAAATGGCAGCAAGCCATCCTTCCGCTCCCACTTCCAATAGAATGGCAGGACAAAATGTGGACCTGACAGAAACTGACCAACAGTGGAGGGGCATATGATGAAGCTGGGGATGAGGAGGGATGCGGTTTAGTTTCTGTGGCTCCATGTCTCTCAATTATTCAAGTTGAACACAGAGCCAATGCTCTTCTGGAATACTGCCAAACCTTCTCATAGTTGAAACATAGGTTTAGTAGTCTGCATAGCACCATATCTATGTTTAGCTCAATCTGAATGTAGAAATCCAACTATCAGTTGATTGGTTCACTTTGCACCTATCCAAAATACTTGCACAAAAACAGAGTTAATTTTAAAAGCTAAGCTATCATAGGTGCCAAGCTATCTGTCAAAACATGTTTCCCCCTCCAGTCCCACATCCATCCCATATTCTGCTGGTTCGTGATATTTGGTGGATGGGGATGAAAATAAAACTGGGGGAATCCACCAATCGATTTCTTTAACATGTTCTGTATATTAAGTTAGCACCATTTGCTATCTTGTATTTGCTGGCATTGCCTACTGCAGCAGAGGAATTGCCAGTAGGAACAGAAAATGTTATGGGAATATGATTTTCTGCTGGCTCAAGAATTGGTGACCAGCATTTTATATCAACAATAAGGAAGAGCACTTAGTGGTGGGCTAATGAGTGAAGCAAGACAAATAGTACAATCCAGGTAAATGTCTCAAAGACCTGGTTCATGCAATTGTTTCATCTCTTTAAAAAAATTATGTATTTAATGTGAGAGACTATACACACACAAAAACACAAATCCTCTTGTATGTTTAAGTATTAAACTTTGGACCTTCTAATGCAGTGGTTCCCAACCTGTGGTACGTGTACCACTAGTGGTACGCGAGGGCCTTCCAGGTTGTACGCGAACACCTTCGGGGTCATGAACGATTTTTAGTTAGTTATTTTTTACTTCACAAAAATGTTTACTGCCTAACACAAGATAATCTGGCAACGCTTTGCAACTGTTGCCACACGCCACCCACCTGGTCCCAGCGGCCCGAGAATCCAGTTGCTGGATGGGCGGGGCCAAAAAAGGAACGGTACAATTATGGAAATAAAGTGATATCTGATCAAATTTAGTTTCTCTGGAACCAGGTGGTACGCGGCGACTGTACGGGACCTCCAAGTGGTACTCAATCACAAAAAGGTTGGGAACCACTGTTCTAATGCATTGTTGTATTAAAAGGGCATAAGCTTACCCACCATGAAAATAATGGTTCCAATATGAGTGTGATTTGAGGCAGAATATGGGTTGGGTCCATCATCAATTTCAATTTCAGTGGGTGTACTCTCTTTATAACTACATCTTGATCCAGTTCAATATGCTTAGTTGATCAAAATCACACATTAGTTTCCACATGCAAGTTGCCTCTTCAGTCTCCTAAGTCCTTAACACACCAGGTCCTCCATAGTTTAGGATCTTTGTTACCAGAAAAACCTGGTTGTGGTTTCCCAGCCTAAATAGGGGGGTGAGCAAGGTAGTAATGTAAGTAGTGCATCTCATTATCATTGTATCCCAAATAGCACAGTCCTCATTACTCAAATCTCATGTGATAAGTCACAGACAACTGCATTGTACCTGCAGTGTGTGAATAAATCTGACCCCCTTGGGTGTCAAAGGCAAATTACATAAATATAATCCAACAGAACTGTAAGTCATAATAGGGTCATTATAATTTTATCCTCAGTGATTAGAAGCCATCATCACCACAGCAAACAAAATTAACTACCATATTTTTCGGAGTATAAGACGCACCTTAGTTTTGGGGGAGGAAAACTAGGGGGGGGAATCTGCCTCTGCCTCCCAGCAATTTGCCTCCCAGCAAACAGCAAACAGTACAGATGATATACACTGTTTGCTGTGTATTTCTGTGCATGTGTGCCTGACCCATAGAAATAGCAAAGAATTGGAGAAATGTACATTATGGCAGTATATTAATGCCAGAAAGTTTTCTTAAATGTAGTCACACTAACTCCTCCCAATTATTTAAATAGATCTACTCCAAACATGATTAAGTCAGGGTTGAACTCAGCTGCTTATCTTAATACTAAACAGGACACTGTTACATTTCAGATTATACTTGTACAGATGCTGTTAAAATTGATGTGGCTTTCTTAAAGTATACATTATTCTCTGCTATTTAAAAGAAGATACTGGGCCTCTTCAGATCAAGCTTCTTTATTTTGTTAAGTTGTCTAGAACAATAATAGTCTTTAAAAATAAGTCTAATAATTTGAACATTCTATAGACATTTATAGTTATTGACTTACCTCCTTGCATCCAGTTTCAGCAACTGATTAACACAAGAAAATAAAATTCTGCCTCTGCCTCTCCCTCCAGCAATTTGCCTCCTTGCAGTTTTAGTTTCACTTTAATTTTAGCACGTGGGCCTGCCTGCAAGCTTCAATCAGCTGCTGGTCGGGAGGCCGATAATCAGTTGCTTGTGCTAATCAGGCTCTGCTTGCTGCAAGGAGGTAAATTGCTGGGAGGCAGAGGCCAATGGGTGGGGGTGGCTGGGTGGGGCTACATTTGGTGTATAAGACCCACCCAAGTTTTCACCCTCTTTTGTGGGGTAAAAAGGTGCATTTTATACTCCGAAAAATACAGTTAAAAATTAGTTTTAAAGATCACCAAAAACTCTTGAAAATCAGGCAAATCAATAGAGCACATTTGCCTGTGCAGGCTCCCCTCTGTAATTTACACTTTCTTTTTCTGCTATTCTTTCTGAGTATTTCAATTATTATTTTTCAATTATTTGTTAGTGTTACTATAGCAATAAAAAGATGGAGGGCTTGCTTTGTATGAAACTATTGTTCCCAAATCTTTACATAAAATGATTCTTCATCCTTACATTCTTTGGTATTCTCATGGTGGAAGTTAAGTTCGATGATCAATTTCTAAGGCCACTTTCTGTGACCTCCCAAATGCAGGCAAAGCAATTATACTCATTTATTTAATATGTTATCTCTTGCCTGCCTATAAAAGCACAATTGAGATATCCATCAAAACCTAAATGAAGAATAAAACTATGATTAGAACAAAACCATTAAAATCAAGAGAACGAGCCATTAATTTACAAAGCCAGATGAATCTACAATAATGTTAAAAGCAACTTTGATTTTTAACTTTTAACTTTTATTTTATCTTTATTTTTAATTGGCTCTCATTTTCCTGAACTTGGTATTTATTATGTTTCTATATACTTTTTATGCCTTTATCTATAAACAACCCAGTCATGCTGATAATCAAAAAGGGGGAAATCTGGAATGGATAGATAGATAGATAGATAGATAGATAGATAGATAGATAGATAGATAGATAGATAGATAGATAGATAGATAGATAGATAGATAGATAGATGATAGGTAGGTAGGTAGGTAGGTAGGTAGATTAAATGATAGATAGATAGATAGATAGATAGATAGATAGATAGATAGATAGATAGATAGATAGAGATTGATTGATTGATTGATTGATTGATTGATTGATTGATTGATTGGATGATAGATGATAGATACACACACACACACACACACACACACACACACAGAGAGAGAGAGAGAGAGAGAGAGAGAGAGAGAGAGAGAGAGAGAGAGAGACTGAATGGAGACCTTTGCTGATTGAAGAAGGCAAGCAGTTATATACTTTAGCAAAAACCCATTTGAGAAGCTGTTTCACATTATGGATGCTACTACCACAAGTGTCCTATTATTTAAGCCAATCTGCCATCAGGATCCGGTAGGTAGCAAGTTCT
Source organism: Diadophis punctatus similis (assembly GCA_023053685.1). Lineage (NCBI taxonomy): Eukaryota > Metazoa > Chordata > Lepidosauria > Squamata > Dipsadidae > Diadophis > Diadophis punctatus. Next base: position 16,396,994 of record JALIGW010000003.1, on the reverse strand, counting down.
TTGGGAAAGGGCCAATTAGAGTTTTAGAGCTTTCAATTGAATCATGAAATAATAAAATGATTAAGCAAGAATTAAAAATAGCAGCTGTAGAACTCTATAAGGGAATAATTCCAAATGTGATTTATGCTACCCAATATTGTAGCATGTGCCAGTAGGTTTCAGCACGTTACAAGCAGGCTTATCGGTTGTGTTAATGTTGGCATTCTACACTGTAAATCACAGGCATGATTGTTACAATCCCATGTTCTGAGGAGCAACAATTGAAAACCATCACTTCCCTCTCCTGCTTGTGAGCTTCCAGGGTATGGGATGCTGTGTGAGACAGAATTCTGGAATAGCTGGATCTTTCACCTAAATTGAATGTTCCCCTAAATTGGCTCTTGTTAATTTGTTATGAGCTTTTGTCTTTTCATGGTTAAGCCACAAACATGTCTCCCTGTTATTAAACAAAGCACGGGATGGTTTTATTATGTGATGCTATTCTCTTTTTTGCTTTTCACCTAGCAGCGCAGTTGCAGCCCCATCTTTTTCCTCTGACCAAAACTTCAGAATTTTTGTGGAGGTGTAGATCAACACAATTCATTGATTGGGAAAGACAAGTCTGTCCTGATATGTCCCTGGGGAAGTCATATAAGTTACTTTGCCCCAGGCTTCTGCCTTGGGTTGTTCGACCTCTGAAAGAAAGCAGACAAACACAAACCCTTTCCTAGCAGAGGAAAAAATATTTTTCTTTTCCTCCTATCTGGTTGAAATGCTTGAGTAAGCCTAGATGAACAATAATCATATTATGATTCACCAAAGCCTTGGACTGTTGCTTATAAAAGAACAGATTGCATAATGGCTTCTGTGATCCATATCTAATGCAAACTTTTCAGAACAAAATAAAACTATTTCTTCTAGGGAACATTTAGATGCTCACTTAGGATAGTCTCTTTTTGCTTGGTGCTGCCCTGATTTAAAGAAGCAATGTCCGCTATTCTCCTAATCCCCAGGCACTGCTAGTGGTGCTTAGTTTAGTGAAAAACACATTTTGCAAGTAGACATCCCTGGCACAAACTTTGCTAACTTCTTGCAGGGATAGGGAAGATCTCAACAGTATCAATAATCTGAATATAATCTGAATCAACCAACAGTCCGCTTCAATGTAAGGCAGCTTCTTCTGCTTCTAAATAAACAAGACAATAGCAATAGCAATAGCACTTAGACTTATATACCGCTTCATAGTGCTTTACAGCCCTCTCTAAGCGGTTTACAGAGTTCAGCATATTGCCCCCAACAATCTGGGTCCTCATTTTACCGACATCAGAAGGATGGAAGGCTGAGTCAACCTTGAGCCTGGTGAGATTTGAACAGCTGAACTGCTGAACTAGCAGTCAGCTGGGGTAGCCTGCAGTAGCTGCATTTAACCACTGCGCCACCTCGGCTCCTAGACGAGGGAGAGCCCTAGATATTTTAGTCTTCCTGGAGTCTCTTTTGATATTGAAGAAGACCATCCAATCTTTCCTAATTACTCAAGTGATTATCCCAAATACAAATCCTCACCACTATCAATTCACAGTAATAATTTGAAAATCCATGATACCTAGTTGCTCCCTCATTATATTAATACTGGATTCTTCTAGAAGTATCTGTACTATCTCCAATGCAACAATTCCCCTAGTCCCAAATTGATTACCTTACAACTTCCCAAAAGTAAATGGCAATGGATGTGACTTTTAACTAGATTCTTGTGCCATTCTCATGCAACTCAGCATGATCTGAGGCAAGAAAATGTCTTCCTACTCATCACTTCTATTATGTAGAAGTACATAAAAAACATTGTGAGAGAGGAGGGGGTCAGGCTGTTCTCTATGGCACCAGAAAGCCAAACAAGGAATAACGGATGGAAGCTGACCAAGGAGAGATTCAACCTGGAAGTGAGGAGAAACTTTCTGACAGTGAGAGCGATCAACCAGTGGAACAGCTTGCCAGCGAAGATTGTGAGAGCCCCAACACTTGCAACCTTCAAGGGGAGACTGGACTTCCATCTGTCTCAAATGGTGTAGGAACTCCTGCTTGAGCAGGGGGTTGGACTAGATGACCTACAAGGTCCCTTCCAACTCTAATAATAAATCAAAAATCAAATCAAAAATGTAGTGGGCTTCAGTAGGCAAGAAGATAAATATAAATGTTAACGGTCAGGGTAATCTAAAGGTTAGTTTCACTTTAACTTCTGTCCTCTACCTGCTCAGAAGCAGTTGTATTAAACAACCTTTTGCCTTGTTGCCTATAGCAATTAAAAATGGTCTCCAGGCAACTGGGCAGAGATACTTTTATAAACTGGGAATGAGTTGGTCCTTCATACATTGCCGTCTTTGTTTTCTTCCTTTATGGTTTCTGACATGCTGGAAATGACAAAAAAAAGCTTCTTTTAATGATAGTAACTGAAGAAGAGCTAGTTAAGTTACTGGAAAGATGATGAGTGGGTGAGAAGTGGAGATGTATGATACTGTGATGCGTGTTGATTAGGGCCAGGGAGAAAAGGTTCACTCCTTCCAAACAAAGCAGTAAATGTTTCCCTAAATTGAACTCTTTGGAGAGAAATGGTTTTGAAGAGAAGTCTATTGCCTTGATCATTTTGAATGGCATAGATGGCATGCACCTGGCATTGCTTTCTGTTTTTACTTAGTTGTAAGAAAAGCAGTTTCACCCCTTATATCAACGGCTTACAGACATCTCTCTTAGAGCCTTTATAAGGCTCTGAGAAGCCCAGGAATGGCATACATATCTGAGCATCTCTCAGCACTTTTTTTTTCACCACTCACTATGATTTATTTCTTTGTTATTTTCTTTTCCTAATGAAATCAATGGCCCAGTAAATGGGACAGAATGAAAAATACTGAAATAACTCCTGGGAGTAAATTAGAAATGTTCGGGGTTTTTTCTGCCTTCCATTTAAAAAAAATGTGAATTCTTCCAACTGTTTAAAATATTGAACTTTATTTATTTTATTTTTAATTTATTCATTTATTTTGTCAACACATGTACAAGATAACAGGTATGATATAAAACATAAACAAAAGTAAAATATGTATAGGTAAATTTAGACAATAGGGCAGAAGGACAGGGATGGTAGGCACCATGGTGCGCTTATGCACACCCCTAAAAGACCTCTTAGAAATGGGGTGAGGTCGACTGTAGACAGTCTAAGGTTAAAGTTTTGGGGGTTTGGGGACGAAACCACAGAGTCAGGTAACGCAGAAGTCTCCAACCTTGGCAACTTTATGAGGTGTGGACTTCAAATCCCAGAATTCCTCAGCCAGCCATGCTGGCTGAGGAATTCTGGGAGTTGAAGTCCACACCTCATAAAGTTGCCAAGGTTGGAGATCTCTGAGGTAGTGCATTCCAGGCATTGATCACTCTGTTGCTGAAGTCGTATTTTCTGCAGTCGAGTTTTGAGCGGTTTACATTGAGTTTGAATCTATTGTGTGCTCGTGTATTGTTGCAGTTGAAGCTGAAGTATTCATTGACAGGTAGGACATTGTGGCAGATGATTTTATGAACTACATTTAGATCAGATCGAAGGTGACATAGCTCTAAGTTGTCTAAGCCTAAAATTTCAAGTCTGGTGGAATAAGGTATTGTGTTGCGAGCAGAGGAGTGGAGGACTCTTCTTGTGAAATATTTCTGGACTCTCTCAATTGTATTAATGTCCGATATGCAGTGCGGGTTCCAGACTGGTGAGCTATATTCAAGGATTGGTCTGGCAAATGTTTTGCTTTGGGTCAGTCTTCCTCTGGTGAGGGGCCAAAGGCACTTGCCTTATTACCACCTTAAAAGAAAGTGCTTTCTTTTGTAAGGGATGTCTAGGCTTCTGGCTCATGATGATGACTAAAGGAATAGCTATTGTCTCAATGTCCTCCTTTAGGAACTTTCTGAGTTACTAAGGTCAACCTGTGGGACTGGGTTGTTCAAGAGAGCTGATTTTTGATTCAGGAAAGCCCTTCCCAGAGCTCCCTTTGCATTCACTAGCAGTGCTCTGCCAATGCCAACTGAACTTAAAAATGAAAAAAAGGACATCAGTGGATATATTGCAAATCCACTGGGCAGGGAAAATAGGTGATATCTAAAGAATTAGCAGCAAATTTCAAGAGCAGGAATTGGAATCACAATGGATCCAGTTTGTGAGAATATGGGAGGGAGTATTCTGGGAGTTGAAGTTGGCAAAAAGAATCAGAACACCAAATACAAGCTGAATAGACAAGACCTTGCAGACGACCCTCACTCTGTCAAAGACCTTGGAATACTCATATCAAATGACCTAAGTGCCAAAGCCCACTGCAACAACATTGCCAAAAAGGCTTCAAGAGTTGTTAACCTAATCTTACGTAGCTTCTTCTCCGGTAATATCACACTACTAACCAGAGCATACAAAACATTCGCCAGACCAATCCTTGAATACAGCTCATCTGTCTGGAACCCACACCGCATATCAGACATAAATACATTAGAAAGTGTCCAGAGATACTTTACAAGAAGAGTCCTCCACTCCTCTACTCGTAACAGAATACCTTACGCAACCAGACTTGAAATCCTGGGCTTAGAAAGCTTAGAACTACGTCGCCTTCGGCATGACCTAAGTGTAGCTCATAAAATTATCTGCTACAATGTCCTTCTTGTCAACGACTACTTCAGCTTCAACCACAACAATACACGAGCACACAACAGATACAAACTCAAAGTGAACCACTCCAAACTTGACTGTAGAAAATACGACTTTAGCAACAGAGTGGTTAATGCCTGGAACTCACTACCTGACTCTGTGGTTTCATCACCAAACCCCCAAAACTTTACCCTTAGACTGTCCACTGTTGACCTCACCCAATTCCTAAGAGGTCAGTAAGTGGCGTGCATAAGTGCACCAGCGTGCCTACCGTTCCTGTCCTAATATTCCCTTTTATTAGTACCCATCTTATGTATATAAACAATGTTATATCTATGCATATCACCAATACGTACTTGACAAAACAAATAAATAAATAAAATAAATATATTAAAAGTTGCTAAGGTTGAGAAACACTGCTGTTTATCAGGGAACTGGCTATTGTCTAGCACCCAGAAAATGTCAGAGAAAGATCCAGGACTGAATTTTAACTGTAATATGTACAGCTACAAGATCTACCCTGTTTAAATTGAAGCACTAAAAGCTAAGCGTAGATCACAACAAATCTATTTTGTGACCTAACCAGGAGGAAGCTGGGAATAAAAATGAAAGGGAGACGTGGGAAGAACAAATTCAGTAAAATGTCTATGTTGCTACTCGGGTGCTTCTCCAAATACATATTGGAAATTGAGTGGATGATTCTTTGCCACTGCTAATTTGAAGGTCCGCTTTTAGCAGAAACCTGTGCCAAAAGGTCATTTCGTTTCCTGTCCATGGATTCTCACTGTTGGAAATTTCTGCAGCTATATACTCTCTGGACTTGGAGTTACAAGTTAACATTAAGCAGGAGATAAGCAAATGGAAGGGAGGAGAGAGAGTAGATCTTGACCATATTCTACCCTCCCATTTTCCCCCCTGCAATGCAATCAAAATATATTTAGAATCCCAGCTGGGAGCCAAAAGCGCAACACAATTTGGGGGTAATAGGTCGCAGAAAATCTACTCCTTCATTTAATGATAGGGCAGGCCTTTTTTCATCAGCTGATAGCAAGCAAATATGGAAAACTAATGCATCTGTCTCCAAGAGCTGTGAATGCTAAATGGATGGAGAAAGTGAGAAAAGTCCAAATGAATGTAAGCGTTCTTGTTCCAAGTTGCCAAAAATTGCATTAAGCTACAATATTGATGACCACGAGTAGCTAATGATCCTGAAACCATCCCCAAACGAGAAAAGCGAGTTAGAAGTGATCAGGGTGAACACTGCAGTTCAGAATGGAGAGTCATTCTTCTTTGTAAGAGTGATGAAAATTGCTTTGGCTTTTATCCTTCGGAGTAAAAGCTTTGAGCTCCAAGGCTGCATGTACATAAACAAACACAAATAGTTACATCCTACTGAAGTCCAAGCACTGGAAATAATGAATATGTACATACACGCACTTACCCAGAAAATCATGTATCCATTATCTATTTATTTTGCATGAATGGAAGGAAATTCTACCTGCAGGTCAACTCTTTCATGCATAGCTAAGCTTCTTGGTCACAATTCTAATACCTAATTCTGGATTATCTAATTTTCTTTTTTGCAAGTATCCCTTGGTTACGTGGCTAATCGGTATATTTAGTTATACTTACCATTATCAGGCAAGGTTTTTATTTGTCCAAACTTGTTTTTTCAAGCAGGTCATGGCTTTTTAAATCTGAGATCTGGATCTAATTGCAGACAGAACAGAGGACTCATCTGTATAATTATCTGTGTACCGCAAGGTATCTCCTCTGCTTTTTATATGGGTCTCTTATCAATAATATCACAATGTGTTCAGAAAACAGTCTTGGTAGCCCCGGGTCCTTTCATAAGGCCCAGGTTTTCAGTCTGAAGAGCTTAGTTTTAACCCTAGCAGCACCATTAATGATAGCAAGAATGGAAAGATAAAGAGAAACCAAGACTCCAGTATTTGGATCAGCATAGATAATCTGATTCTGTGGGGCACATCTTCTGGTGGGAATAGCTCTTCTGGTGCAGTCCAGTCTCTCTATTCTACCTGACTTTATTTGTAATTTGGGGGGGGGGGTTAATGAAATCATAATTAAATGGAAACATGACATCCAGAAAAGCATTAGACATCATCTTAATTTACAGCCATTTTGTGAAAATGCTTGTGACATACTCTCAAAATTCAGATGTGTTTATTGACTCAAAAAAAAGATGTCTGATAGTCTAATGCTTGACTTGATCTAAAGCTGTTCAGATGCTGAACTGCTATCGATGCAACTAGAGCAGTGGTGGCCAGCCTTAAGCATACCATGTGCCAATTTTTTCACAGATGAGTTCAGATGCGCCATACAACTCAAGCACATTTTTTACCTTCTTACTTTCACATTTGGGGTTGTAAAATAGGGATAGGGGTAGGATCTGCTTTGCTTAAGGGAGGAAAAGGAATAACTCAATCACGCAATTCAATTAATTAATTTACGCCATTTCAAAATTTGACAAACGTAATATATATTTAATCTTGAATCTGTCTTTCAATCACTCTCAATACAAAAACCACGCTAGTACACTCAATAAAACACTGCTTCAAATTCCACACCACGATGGCTCACTCAGAACTGACTGACCATATCGAACGCTCGCCGCTCATTCGCACGTGACTTCAAACACATGATGTGTTGCTAGTGCGCGGTGTTTGCGATCGTTTGAGCAGGAACGCGCAATGGCAACACCAATAAAAATATTCGTACGTTTGTAAACCTGCCTAAAGTAACATCTCACAAGTTCCTTTCTAAATTTCAGACACCGAGAAGTTGAACATTACCGAAGACTGTACGAATTGAACTGATATCACTTTGGTGCACTGTTCCCTCTAAGGTGCGTGGCCGCACATGTAATGAGAGAACGCCATGCGGAAGTTTCTAACTTCCGCCCGGCATTTTCTAATTGCAGAAGCTGCTTTGGTGTTGAAATATTAAGATGGATTCAGTTATGACACCTATTTAAAAAAATAAGTAGGCGCAAGGATGCAATGCGCCACTTGTAATCATCCAATGCGCCATGTTTGGCGCATGCACCATGGTTTGGCCACCCCTGAACTAGAGGTTTGGGCAAACATGACCAGCTGTGTTGTATTAGACATTCAAGACATTTTGAATTGTCTGGATCAATTTTCTTCACTTTAGCAACTTTAAGATGTGTGGATTTCAACTGTCAGATTTCCCCAGCTAGCAATGTGGCTGGAGAATTCTGGGAGTTGAAGCCCATACATCTTAAAGTTCCCAAGGTTGAGAAACACTGGTCTGGATGAATCCTTTGACACATATCTAACCACACCCAGAACTAGCTATTATATATAATTCTGAGGGATCTAATTTTATACTTAGGTCAAAGGTGAGAAGCCTTTGGTGTTGCTAAACTATCCCTCCTGCCATCCATCACCACTGGCCGTGCTTCTTGGCTGTTAAGAATTAAGATTCTCCATCCATATTTATGTCAGCTCTGTCTCTTATGCAGTATAATCCATTTTTCCTTCCCTGCTTTCCCTCTACCAGTATCATTTTTCCTTGTTCATCTTATTGCTGGTTGCATCAGATGAGTGCAATAAATTATTTGTGACACTTAGGAGTGAGTCAAGTAGCTTTTATGGTTCTTAAAATGACACAATTCCTATGCAGTATTGTTTATGAGAATACTGGGGAAAATAGGCTCTTGGGGACTATATCATTTACAGAGCCGAGAAGGAAGGTAACTTTGCATGCCATATGGGAGGAAATTCCTATCACATTGATAAACAGCAATGCATTAAATAACAGAACACATGGATTTGTTAAAGAGGAGCTTTCTTCGTACTTCTGAAAAAGATTTAAAAGGCTAATTAATTACTTCAGCTGACTTAAGTTGTCATGATAGCACAGATGATTAAACTCTGGCTATGCCAAAGCAATTTATATACTTGTTTATTTATTTATATCCCATCTTTCCCCCAGGAGATCAAGACAGCAGAAAATACTCCCTTCTCCATAGTAATTATCTGTATTATATTCTTATTTCAGGTGATTCTATGGGATGTTATTGAACAATTGTATTGCTTCAATGTCTATTCACATGAATGCACTCATTACCAGTATAACAAAATAACAGAATAACAGAGCTGGAAGGGACCTTGTAGGTCATCTAGTCCAACCCCCGCCCAAGCAGGAGACCCTACACCATTTCTGACAGATGGCAGTCCAGTCTCTTCTTCAAAGCTTCCAGTGATGAAGCTCCCACAACTTCTGAAGGCAAGCTATTCCATTGGTTGATTGTTCTCATTGGCAGAAAAATTCTCCTTAATTTTAAGTTGAATCTCTCCTTGATCAGTTTCCATCCATTATTCCTTGTGTGGCTTTCAGGTGTTTTGGAAAATAGGTTGTCCCCCTCTTCTCTGTGGCAGCCCCTCAAATATTGGAAGACTGCTATCATGTCTCCACTGGTCCTTCTCTTCACTAGAGTAGCGATGCCCAGTTCCTGTAATCATTCTTCATATGTTTTAGCCTCCAGTCCCCTAATCATCTTTGTTGCTCTTCTCTGCACTCTTTTTAGAGTCTCAACATCTTGTATATAGTGCGGTGACCAAAACTGGATGCAGTATTCTAGGTGTGGTCTTACTAAGGCTTTATAGAGTGGTATTAATACCTCACGTATTAATCCCTCTGTTAATGCATCCCTCTGTTAATGCAATTTAGTATTACAAGTAGTTCTAGCCTTACATTGTAATCTATCTGAAATATTATGAAAATAAAAATACTAAAATTACTATTCTTGAGTTTGGAAGGAAGACAACAGCCATGTGACTAAGTCTTTTTAAAAGTAATAGTTTTTAAAAAGGTAAAGTATCCAAAGATCCTTAGCTATTATTGATGTGAAAACTGCTGGTCATAATTGCTGTTACCATCTCTAAATGTTCCAAATATGTCTTTGCTAACAATGACCAGGGAATGAAAATTTGGTAGTTAAGCTACCCTTGCAGATTACAGCCACATCTTCCTAAAAAGGAAGCCATGTTGCGTTCAACAGAAGTCATTGACAGCATCTGGTTCAAAACAAAGATTATTTGAAGAAGTTCAGACATGTAAAGAAACAATGCATTATGCCTTTCTGATAAAGCTGTTTAAAAAACGACCGAGGAAATTTTTCCAGATCTTCACATTAGATTCCAGTCGTTCTAGCTTTCATTTTCTTGGAGTAAACAGGATTTTCAGCATCCATTTGTGGACTGCTTATATTCTATATTTTTCCTCATCTCTTGGCATTTTTCTTTAAACTGCTTTATGAAAAGATCAGTCTCTTCTTTTTTCTGGTTGTTCTCAAGTTGTTAAATAAAACATTATATATCTTGTCTAATCTGATTCTGATATTTTAGAAAACAGCCAGAAAAGACTTGACCACATAGTCATAACCTGATGGCTTAGGTCCACGTTTCCTTAGATGTGCCTCATGTGGTTTGCAATTCTGTTTTTTTTAATTTAATTTTATTTATTTATTTATTTATTTTGTCAAACATGTACAGGAAAGTAGTTGTTTGTATAAACATAACATAAGTAAAAAAAGTTCCGATAAAAGAGGAGAATAGAACAGTAGGACAGGGACAGTAGGCACAGTGGTGCGCTTATGCACACCCCTTACAGACCTCTTTTTTTTTTTTTTTGCAATTCTGGTTTTTTTTTAATGTATATGCACATTATCACTCTTGTGGGTGTCTATTTCCAACCATACCAGTAGTGGATTCTAAAACCTGTTGCTACTGGTTTGTGCGCGCACTTGCGCCCAACACTTCTGCGTATGCGCAGAAGCGTCCCAGTGGGTGGGCGGAGCCTCCCTCCGCCACCACTACCGGTTCACAGAACTGGGCCAAACTGGGAGCAACCCACCGTTGAACCATACCAACCCCTTAGGAATGTGGTCATTAATCTAGGTGTGCAAATACCACTATTTTTCTTGCAGCTTGGTTTTTAAGAAACAGGTCTGGAATATAACAGGCTGTTTAGTCTCAGTTCTTAGTACAATCATACCGTGCTAATTTCAAGAGATAATGTTGAGCATAAAAGCATTAACTAGTGACATGAGTCATCTGTTATTGGTTTACTGGTCTGTTGCATCTTGTTCATCTTGATAGAGTTTAACTTCAGAAAAAGGATGCTACAGATCTGAATATAGGAGTTTCCTCTTTCTCCTAATATGTTCTGGTTAATTTTGGTTAAGCATGTTGTGTGAATTCAGCCATTCTGGTTGTAGAAATTATTTGGCATTAAATGTGAAAATGAGTTGCATGCTGACTACTTGGTTTTACTAGCATGCCAAATATTTTCACCATTCACTCTCATTTTGTTTAACATCCAGCCTAGGGTATAGCACTAAAGCACTCATTCTTTTGTGACATTTGGCTGTGTTGAATATTTGCAGTTACAGTTACAAGCTTTCCTACTGACAAATGTTCTCTGTTGATGTCAGTTAAAAACCATTATATGCAGAGGTGGGTTCCTCCTGGTTCGGACTGGTTCACCCGAACCTGTAGCGACCTGCTGGTGATGTCATGATGATATCACAGAACTGGTTCGGTCGGTACCGGTTTGTGGGCGCTGCCATCTTTATTTTTATTTTATTTTATTTTTATTTTGAGCATGTGCAGAAGCCAAGTTTCTGACATTGTGCATGCGGTGGCCATCTTGTTTTTGGGCTTCTTTTTTAGTTTTTAGTTTTTATTTTTTAATTTATTTTTTTATTTTTAAATTTTTTTTCCTTCTGAGCATGTGCAGAAGCCGAGTTTCCGGCACTGTGCATGCGGTCGCCATCTTGTTTTTGGCTCCCCCCCCCTGGATTTTTAGGTACTGCGCATGTGCACACGCGCAAAGTGCACACGCACCCATGCGCCGCACCCACGCGGTGCGGGAAAAAGCAAACCGGCAGCGAGGTAAGTTAGAACCCACCCCTGATTATATGTAATCCTCAAATGTTAGGAAAGGCAGCCTTCTGCATTTCTCAAATGCATCTGTTTATGGTCATTCTAGGCTGCATTTGGGGGGGGGGGCAGCAAATGAGTGGAAAAAGGAATATTTAGTGTCATGGTAGTTATAAGCCTCTTTCTATCAGAAAGGTATATACATAGTTTGGGGTTGAATTGGTGGGATACTGATTCATTCCTCACATACATAAATCCAGAACTAGCAAAAGAATTTGTTGCAGCATTACTGCACCACATAACCTGAAATATCCAGATTCATGGAACTCACTGAGCTTTATCTTACTACCTTTTAGCTCAAGGGACAGTTATACCAGCAAAGCAGGAAACCTTTCATGGATCCACCTTACAATGACACTGTTGTGTTCTGACTGACTTATAACTGAACCATAAACTTGTTTTGACTAGACAACCTCTGGCTGAACTGTAAGTCGTTATGTTTATAGTTGAACTCTACCTGAACTGTTGTTGCCACCCTGGTCATGTGTTTGAATGCTCATACGCTATTGGTTGTTATGTCTGACAGCTCCCTATAAAAGGCTATCTGTCAGAATGCAAGTTGCTGGTTGCTTGAGTGAGCTAATAAAAGAGCTGTTCTGAAGTCTGTCTCCTGCGATCTTTGCCCACAATTTAACAGACACCTTCATCATCATCATAAAACACACACACGAGAAAACAATACCACCTTTAAAGAAAGAATCGGATTGAGGATGATAATATCTTGTCTAAACAGCTTAGTACTGAAAGCTTCCATTGGTGTTCTAGAACTCCATACAGTGTTTTAGACGGACAATAATGATCGTTCGTATCATTCTGGGAGATGCTTTGTTTTAAATTATGTTTTGAATTTACAGAAGCATAGGGAGGGGTGTCATTAATGTCAAAATGGTGGGCAGGCCTGGGCTATCAAAGTATCACCTCTTTTTACATGCATTTAATATGTAGCACACCTGCTAAAAAAGGGAGGTAGGACTTTGATGTACTCATTTGCACCCATAATTATTTTTGCGTCATTATCTTCCTCTTGTGAATTTGCCTCCACTTTGTTTTGTTTTTATTATTAGCTTTAGTTGTGTATCACTTGTGGGAACCAGATGAACTGAAAGGGGATTTAGATACACTTCATATTCAGTAACATCTGTTCAGATAATTGGGTTTCAGTATACTCAGTATAATACTCAGTATAATATGGCAACACCAACTGGGGGTATTGCTCTGTTGTTGCCTATGATATCTCCCCGCTGGCCATTATTAAGAAAACACAATTATCTAAATGTCATTAATTTCAGTGAAAGAGAATTACGGTAGGTACTATAAATTAAAAGAATGAGTACTGTGCTTGAATCCTGAATGATCCAAAGTACAAATGAAAATGATTTTTTACTGAAAGATGAAGTGTATAAATTCTGTGCATAAATGTTCTTGGTTGCTGCCTATGGTTCTGTACAGCATAAGATAAAGTAGGTAGCCATCCACAGAATCAAATACCGTATTTTTCGGAGTATAAGAAGCACCTTTTTCCTCCCTAAAAGAGGCTGAAAATTTGGGTGCGTCTTATACTTCGAATGTAGCTTTTCCGAAGCTTTTTTTCCCAGCCCTAACAAGGTGCTAACAATCTTCCCGGCTTCCTATTCCCTCCGAAGAAGGTTTTTTCCAGCCCTAAGTCTTTGCAGGCTTGTTTTCATTCCTACTCCCTCTGAAAAAGGCTTTTTCAGCTCTAACCAGAGGATAAAATAATGTGCTGAAGCTGAACAGACTAAGGATGCTAGCCAGATGAATACCTGGTAGGTAGATTTTTTTCCCCTATTTTCCTCCCCCAAAACTAAGGTGCATCTTATACTCCGGTGCGTCTTATACGCCGAAAAATACGGTAATCAGCTCAACTTAGAAATGTAACTGTTCTCTTTGGCATTACTGAACTGATGATACACCCAGCCATCCAAGATAGCGTGATGCAGCTGCTTGACAGTACAAACCTGTACAAATCTACTTAAGGGCGCATGTATCTATATTTGGCACAACAGCCAAAGGAACTATAAAAATGTTGCTAATTATTATGCAATGTATTTTATAAATGCCATTGAGGTTCTTCCAGGTATGCTGATGAATATGGGTATGAAGAATTTTGCAAGCGGAGCTGGGGAAGTTTAGAGCAGAGATTAAATCATGCTTTTCCTAGAATAAAATATAGTCAAACCTGCTTCATTCTGATTCTTTTGTTTTGGTTAAGTGGTTTCCATAAATTCTAAGTGCATCATCACAAACTGCTGGAGATAAGGAGCACTTTATTTTTTCTTCCCTTGTATTGTTTATAAGAGGATCTCTGGTTTACCATTTGTGATGCAAAAGAAAAAAGAAAATATTATACTGTTTAAAACTGCTGGCATCCTGGAAGAAAATATCCAGTAGTTTACGATCTGCCATTCCGTTCAAGAAGTAACGTAACCAATTGCATTTAGCTACAGCCTGTGGGAACCATTCTGCCCTAATAATAGAAAAATTAAAAACAACAGCAAGCATCCGGAACAGCTGACTGTGGTGCAGTTTTGACTTAATTAAAGAAATACTTTATATTTGATTAACATTTGTTAATATTTTCAAACTTTACCTATGATTTTGAAGCTAATAGTTTAGAAACATTTTTAAATGATATAATATTTAATGCTTACTAAAAATAATTTTAAAAAATCCGCACCAGATATTTTGTACATTAGGCTCTTTGACAAGTGCTATCTTTCCTTACTTCTGGTATATAATTGTTTCCAGTATGAGATATGAAAAATTGAAGATATAACTTTCTGTAGCTACACAATATGCTTTACCACTGACTTTGCAATGCACTGCTTACTTATCTATATTAAGAAATCAATTGTCCAATGTAGGGTTCACAAGGACCCAGCAGGGGTGGGTTGTGAATTGTTTTGCTGCCAGTTTGCTCAGGGTCGCGCTGGACGCGCATGCGCGCATCCCCGCAGCAATCAGAAAATAGCTTCTGCACATGCGCAGAAGCAAAATCCAAGATGGCGGCACCAACAGAACCGGCTCCGTGACATCATCACCGGTTTACTAACGGTTCTAAAGAACCAGTTAGAACTGATGGGAACCCACCTCTGGGACCCAGGAAGTAAATCATGCAATCTGTTTCTGGAATCTTTCAGTAGGATTTTTACCTGCAGAAATAAAAGGTGCCTTTGAGGGCATCAACATCGACATTTCCATGTTTCAGATCAAGGTTCTTCTGGAAAGTTACAAGAAATATTATATTATTATATTATATTATATTATATTATATTATATTATATTATATTATATTATATTATATTATATTATATTATATTATATTATATTATATTATATTATATTATATTATATTATATTATTATATTATATTATTATATTATATTATATTATATTATATTATATTATATTATATTATTATATTATATTATTATATTATATTATATTATATTATATTATATTATATTATATTATATTATATTATATTATATTATATTATATTATTATATTATTATGTTATTACATTATTAATACAATACAATACAATAGTCAAACTATAATTGAGAATAATATAATATAATAATATATTTTTGTCTAATCCTGCAGATTGATCCCTCAAGAATCATAGCTTATGCACATTCTCTAATGAAGTGTAAGCAAGACTTGGGAAATCATGGTAAGTTTAGTGACAGTATAGAGAAGGGGTGTCAAACTCGCATCGTCATGACAGTCATGGCAGTGTCACGTGACATATCGGGACTTTTTCCCCTTTGCTTAACTGGGCAGGGGTGTGGCCAGCACATGACGCATCCAGCCCACGGGCCGTGAGTTTGACAGCCCTGGTATAGAGCAAATACTCCATAAAGAAATTTGCCAGTTTTAAAAATCTAAAAGGCATTCTTATCCCTTGGCTATATTTGTGTAAGATGCTTAGTCATGTTTTATCCAATTAACTGATAAACAGATTGCCTTTGCATGAAATACTGGACTACAATGTGTTTACTCATTTGATTAAGTTTCTCTCTTTCTATTGAATAAAACACTGGTGGTTTTATCCACAAAATGCAAGAAATTAACCATAAAAATTTAAAAAAAATACTGTAAAACAATGTTATGGTTAGGCATGTTATATATGAACACAGCTATAGATTCAAAGAATTTATCTGTTAGCATGCAATCCACCACACCCTTCATCCACAATCTGCTTTACAACCGGTCTTTGGCAATATTTTTTTTAAAAGTTTGATTATTTGGCTCACTGCCATACAAAGCATCAGTGATAGATTTCAGCATCATTCTCCAAATTGGAATTAAAAATACTGGTATAGCAGTTGGGTGAAAAGTTCATGACTATTTTCTTCTATATTTGCCCTCCTGCCAAGTTTTCTATCAGACACTCGTAATTCATGTTGTCATAAATTTCCCTGGAGAATATACAAGAAGGTTTAATTCTCTTGTGACTGCTTTTACAAAAGCTGGAGGAAAAAATGTATTTTATTTTGAGAACTAAAAGTGATATGCACAAGAAAAAGAGAAAAACAGTATTGCCAGAGCTGTGCAGTGTATCTTTGGAAGCTCAGCTGCTTCCAAAAATGTATTCAGCCATGCACATTATAACAGAATCACCAGTCCTAGGCTACAAAGCACTGGATGACCACTAGATGGCAATGGGCAGGCAACATAAGTTGATATATTTATGCTGCCACTTAGTGGTAGTCTAGATACTGCACCCAACTCATACTTCATAAAGTGCTTCAAATTATCCAAGGCAGTGTCATGGATCTGCCCCATCCCCACTCCTCTCCAGATGCGAGTTCAGAGTAAGAGCGTAAGTTTGAATCTACAAAGGAAAGTGTGGAGCCGAGTATTGGTCAGGATCAGGGCTCAGAGAATGCTAGTTGGACCAGTGACAGGCTGAACTAGGCGAGCTGCAGCAAGTTGGCCAGGAAGGTCCAAGTGAGGACAGGGAGCAGCTGCCTCCCATTAGCAATGAGGAGGAGGTGGAGTCTACACCTCCTCCTGATCCAAGGACACATAGAGCAGAGAGAAATCAGGCACAACACTGGTCAGCTAAAGTACTTATGAGGAGGCAACTTCACCTCTCATGAAGGGCTGCACCAGCATTGCCTACGGTACTTAATCCCATCCTGAAGACTTGAGTGTTGCTGGAGCAATATGCCCAGTTCTGTGCCTTGTGCCATGTATCCTGCACTGTTTGACTCCTGGACTGCTTTCCTGGACTTTATGTGTGCCCATTGGATTCTTGCTGTACAGAGTTTGAAATTTGGCCTGTGGGATGCTTTCTGAGGATCTGTTCATTTTGGGGGGGGTTGGGGGTTGAATAAACATTTGTAGAATTCTTATTGTGGGTGGGTAGCACAGTCAGATAGAGACATTAGTTCAACAAGGCAATCATGTGACCATCCCAACTAAAAGTATATTTGAGTATAAATTAGTGCAGAGTATTAAAAATTGTGCATATTTTTCTATAAACAATTTTAGGCAAGCATTCACTTTGAAAATTGTTTGAAAACAAGAATTTTGGAGACATTTTCATTGGTAGCAGGGTAGCAATTAATAATACAAGGTAGCTAAGAGGTGTGTATGAATATCTTGACTTTGATGTCTCCATTGCTTCTGACATTTCCCCCACTTCCATTGAATGCCCAGGGAAGAAACCAGAACAGACCAATATCTTTATAAAGTTCTGGGAAAGATTTTTCAATAATAATTCAATTATAAAGTCTCTGGCCACTCTACCAAAGTTTGCTAAGGAAATCCCACAGTACCCTCCCCCCCTCAAAAAAAACACCTTTATTAAGATTTAAAATATACAAATACTTCTATGACGTAAATACGTCCATAATGATTGAACAATTCAACATCGTTATGACAGTACACAAATCTTGACTCTATTCTTATATTCTCAGATATTCCTATTTGATCAAATATATGTAAATACAATTTATGTCTTATTTTGATCTATACAGTATATTTCCTATTTTTATTTTTTATCCATTGATACCAATTTCCCATGTTGAGTAATATTCCGAGTCTTCCTTATCCTTTAATTCTATAGTCAGTTTGTCCATTTCTGAACATTCAAAAAAATTTCAAATTATTACATCCTCTGTCGGTATAGTGGACATTTTCCAAGCTTGTGCGAGTACAATTCTCGCTGCTGTAGTAATATGGATAATCAAATATTTAATCTTTTTAGAATATTTCCCTTTAATGATCCCCAGAAGAAACAATTCAGGCTTCAATTCTATTTGGCTTCGTGTAATTTCACTTAGCCAATTTTGTATTTTAATCCAATATTTTTTAATTTCTGGACAAAGCCACCATACATGAAAAAAGGTACCTTGCGCTTTTTTACATTTCCAACAATTAGAGTTTAAATTGGGATACATTTTTGAAAGTCTTGCTGGGGCTAGGTGCCACCGATAGAACATTTTAAGGAAATCCCACAGTATCCTATATATGCTGTAAATTTATGAATTATGTAAAATGGAATCATCCATGCTTTTAAAATGATGTAAATGTAAAAATTCGCATAAATTGAACTGATACATGTACATCAATTGATAAAAATACACAAGGGGTTTGACACTATATTCTTCTGTGCTATTTTGGGACTTTCTAGTCAAGTTACAGCTCTGATGTTTACCAATAGTTTTCCATCAAAGATAGGCATATATACCTAATCATAATGATATTGAATTGACAAAATATGCATTGTGACATCATAATGCAAGCCCGATCATATCATGCTATCTCACACACCTATGTGAGGAAGAAGTTATTATGGCATCATCACTCATGTTTGTCACTTGCTGCCACCACCACCTTTATGCTTACCAAAGCAATTTTACTTAGCCTTTTTTAGCTCTGTTAGGGGTCAGCAGGTGCAATCACATACAGATAGGCTTTAAAATGATACATATAGAATCATAGGACTGGAAGGGATTTCAGAGATCTAGCCCAACCCCCTGCTCAAGGCAGCAGTCTTAGACCACTTAGACCAAAGCAGGAGTCTTTGACTTAGACCCAGTCAAATGGTTGTTCAGTCTATTTTTGAAAACCTCCAGTGATGGAGCATCCACAACACCAGGAGGCAAACTATTCCATTGATTAATTGCTCTTAATGTCAGAAAACCTCCCCTTACTTCTAAGTTGAACCTCTCTTTGACAAGCTTCTACCCATTATATCTTGTCCTGCCCTCTGGGAATAAGCGAATCCCCTCTTCTTTGTGACAGCCCCTTAAGTACTGGAAGCAGTGGTGGTATTCAGCAGGTTCGCACTGCTTTGGGTGAACTGGTTGTTAAATTACCCATCCACCCCCACTATCAAAGTGGATCCTGGACGCTGTGCTGTGCTGCAATGGAGAAACGGGCAACGGAGTGGCCGCTCCGTTGCCCGTTTCTCCATTGCAGCGCAGTGCCCAGGATCCACTTTCATTGCGAGGAGGGTAATTTAACAACTGGTTCGCCCAGGGTCAGGTTGGCTGACACGGGAGGCTCGTCCCGCATGTGCGGCAGAGCTGGAGGGCGGGAATGGGCCACGCCTCCCACGACAGCCAAATTGACCCTGGGCGAACCTGTTGTTAAATTATTTGAATCCCACCACTGATTGGAAGGCAACTATCATGTCCCCCCCAATCCTTCTCTTCGATAGGGTAGCCAAACCTAGCTCCTTCAACACTGTTCTCTAAATATTATTTGGTTCCAGTAATCAGGAGAGCTATAAATGGGGAGGGGGAATTTGGATGTTGATATAATTTACACTTCCTGCCATCTGCTGCAATTGCGCCTTAGATAAGACCTTTTATTTTGAGAATTAGCAAAATTCTGCACATAACTAAGCTACAGCTTTTTCTCTGCTTCTAATGGCTACAGATTAAGGCACTTTTGAAAGCACAGCTGTGATGATGAAAAACTAGGCAAGACTATTCTGTTACACTTTTATCAGGATAGGAACTAAAATGGAGAGTTCACTCTGTAATGAAATAGCATGTAAGGTGGAGGAATGAGCTCCCTCTTTGCCAATCACTTCTTAAATAAGTTGTTCTTTCTGCATTACAGAACATTTTGTCTTTTATTACAAGGAGAATGTAATTTCAGTGTCTATCATGAAAGTCTCAACACTAAAAAAAGAGTACTCAGAAATATATCACCTCCAGCATGGTTTCTTTGCCCTTCTTAAAAATGGATTACCTGCAGGCATTGTGGGAATTAAAATCTAAGCCCAGGAAATTCTCACTTGACATGGAGGATTCAATAATCAGTGCCAGCTTCTTCTTTGTCCCTGAGAGTCTGCAAAGTAAGACTCTCTCTTCTGGAGAGAAAACTCCTCTTGACAGATAGGAATTTTCCTATCAAGAGGCGATATAGGATCTTGCTTCCCTGAAGTCATTCATACTTAGAAAATAAAACCGAGATTCAATTCTAATTAACAAAATATTTATTTTAGTACAAAAGTAACAAAAGAATAAACCTTTAATAAGCTACATCTTCTCAGCTAAGGATTCACGTCTGCCTCGGGCGAGGCTTCGAAGGAGAAGGAGGTAGGAGGAGACAAAACTCCTGGAATGCACGCATGTGTAGTAAAACATATCACATGTCTGCTTGATTAGGAAATACAGTAAATCTAGAAATAGTAGAGATGCACAACTGGCAATTATTCACATTGTGACACCTCTCTTCTGGAGAAACAGAAAATATCAGAGGGTCTTCTCTTTCTCTTCTGGAGAAACAGAAAATATCAGAGGGTCTTCTCTTTCTCTTCTGGAGAAACAGAAAATATCAGAGGGTCTTCCTTTACAAATACTGTAAAACTTTTGTTCTTTTTCTGATACTCATTGAAGCTGGCTGATTTCATGCAGTGTTGAGGGAACTCGGACTTCTAGTTGATCAAATGTGTTTAGATAAAAGAACTAAGAAGAAATGACTGCTGTAATTTTAGCTAATGACCAATTAGGGTTTCTTGCTATGGCTTTCATTTTTGGAAGATATTAGGTCTCAAAAATCACCTCCTTTTTCACTTTTGTTATAAGAGGCAGACATACTAAGCCCTATTTATCATTGTTGCTTCTAAATCATCTTCGTGATAGCTGTTCGGGAATTGCCCAAAGGGGAATGAATCATCCTTTGCACCAAATCAAAATGAGTTGCCCCACATTTTCACTTTGTCTCAGTTTGGTCATAAATAGCTCAGCCTGCTTCTTTTTCATTTCTTTATTTCTCATCAGTTTATACAATTGGGAAATGGAATCAAACGTTCAAAGAAAATATTATTCCCTCATCTGGAGCTGTCTCTTGTATGACCCCAACCAGCGTGATTAGTTTGATTCAAAGTGTTCTGTGAATCCAGAAATTGAGTTAATTTGTTCAGTTAACTACAGACGGCGTATCCTATGAATACAGCAAAAAGGATGAGCTGATTCAAAGAGTAATTTAACCATAATATGTTACAGGCTGGTTTCACAAATAACACAAAGCCATAAAGCATCGTTTCATTCAAAACAGTTGGATTTGGGCAACTACTCAAAACCAAAATAAAAAATCACATCTCATTATATTGTAATGCAATCTCTGAATTCATCAATGCAGTATTTACTACTTTGTTCCCTGGTTTTCCTTCATTGCTTCCTCAAATATCTTTATTTATATAAAAAAATAAGACATTTCAAAATCTGTATTTTCATGCCCTCTTCCTACGTGAAAAGGTTTGGGTCAGTAGTGAGTTCTAAAACCCGTTGCTACTGGTGAGCGTAAGCGCGCACGCGCACACACAACACTTCTGCGCATGCGCAGAAGTGTCCCAGGTAAGTGGGCGGAGCCTCCTGCCACCGCTGCTACCGGTTCGCAGAACCGGGCCGAACCGGGAGCAACCCACTGCTGGTTTGGGTGTTCCAAGGAAAGTGTTTTTCCCCCCATTCTTCATCCTATTCCCTCGAGGTTTCAAAGGAAAAGGGAAATACAGGTAGTCCTCGACTTATGACCACAATTGAGCCCAAAATTTATATTGGTAAGCGAGACATTTGTTAAGTGAGTTTTGCTCCATTTTATGACCTTTCTTGCCACAATTGTTAAGTGAATCACTGCAGTTGTCAAGTTAGTAACATGGTTGTTAAGTGAATCTGGCTTCCCCGTTGACTTTGCTTATCGGCACAGGTTGCAAAAGGGGATCACATGACCCCTGAAACCATCACAAATATGAACCAGTTGCCAAACATCTGGATTTTGAGCCATGGGGTCAAAGCAACGGTCAGAAGTGTGAAAAACAGTGATAAGTCACTTTTTTCAGTGCCGTTGTAACTTCAAACGGTCACTAGATGAACTGTTGCAAGTCGGGGACTACTGCACATTTTTCCTATTTTGTCTGAAATGCCTTAATAAGATCAGGGCTGTCTTATTGCATGGGTCTGATGGACACTTGCCCGTGGGCCCCACGAGCATAGGGCCCCCATACTAATCTGTCTATGTTAACTCTTCAATGCACCTTGTATCATATAAATACAGCAACACATTTACTACATTTTACTGCATTTTTTATTAATACTAACATGCAAATATATGTTTAATTTTATCGACCATTTACATTTTTATTCCTGTGAGTAGTTGTCGTAGGGACCCCAGTACAGTGCTTTGCCTGGGGCCCATAATCCTGTTAAGATGATACTGAATAAGATCTTCCAGGGATGACCCATGGAAATTCTACTTAGAGAGAAATTTTACAATTCAGCTTTCCCAAAATGGTGCTGAAAATATACTGTATACTGAATTGATGACTAAGGATTATGAGAATTGGAATCCAACATATCTGGAAGGTTGGGATGGATCCTGTAAAGTGTAAATAGCAATAGCAATAGCACTTAGACTTATATACCTCTTCACAGTGCTTTACAGCCCTCTCTAAGCGGTTTTACAGAGTCAGCATATTGACCCCAACAATCTGGGCCCTCATTTTACCCACCTCGGAAGGATGGAAGGCTGAGTCAACCTTGAGTCTGGTAAGATTTGAACTGCCAAATTTCAGGCAGCCAGCAGTCAGCAGAAGTAGCCTGCAGTACTGCACTCGAACCACTGCGCCACCATGGATCTTATCAATGACCACACCATTCCCACCATGTTTCCTTGCCTTGGTTTCAATGGGGACAGCAATTTTCACGTTTTATGCTGATTCAAGATAGGATTTGAACTTACTGTAGCTGTGGGAAAACTAATGTACAGTTACATTAGTGCTTCGTTTCCATGGTTACTGCCCATTTCTTTTGCTCTCTTCTATGGACTGCCACTCTTTTTAATGGCAGTTCTGAAACAGATTTATTTATATTGCTTCTGGCACTAGAAGTGCTCATGTTGCCTTAAATCAGTGGTTTTCAACCTTCCTAATGCCGCGACCCTTTAATACAGTTCCTCTTGTTGTGGTGACCCCCAACCATAAAATAATAAAATTATTAGGAAACTCAGGGGTGGGTTCTAACTTACCTTGCTGCCGGTTCGCTTCCTCCTGTGCTGTGTGGCCGTGCCTTGTGGACACGTGGGCGCTATGCACGTGCACGCATGCGCAGTGCCGATTTTTTTTAAAAAAAAATTGCAAAAAAAAAGCCCAAAACAAGATGGCAACGCATGTGCAATGCCGGAAATTCAGCTTCTGTGCATGCTCAAAAGTTCCCATGGTACAGATTTTTTTTTTGCAGTAGCCTATTTGCATGTGGGTGGACCCTCCTGGAGACGGATAGAGAAGCAGTGTCTCGGTTCCTAAGACCATCGGAAATATGTGTTTTCCTATGGTCTTAGACGACCTCTGTGAAAGGGTCGTTCGACCCCCAAAGGGGTCACGACCCACAGATTGAGAACCGCTGCCTTAAATAATTTCATCCATGCTTTTCGGAAGTGTTTTAAGAAACCATGTTAAAAATTAAATACTCTCCTTTTTGTTTGTCATATACCACAAGTCTGAACTGATAGCATTTTCAAATTAAGTTATTATAACTTATACGATATATGGTAGAAATGTTAACCCTCCTAACAGTAGACATAGCAAATGCCAGCTATACATTTTCTTTATTTTTTACCTTTTTCAATCATACAGGATGTTTCCTGAACATAAACATTGAGTAGAGTCATATATATTTTCATTAGAGATGCTGCAATTCAATTTACTACTTGTGTATGGCAAACTAAGAATTAAGGTTTCTCTTCAGTGGCAACTTGCAGCATCTTCTAATGCAGAGGTCTTCAAACAAGCTGAAGTCCACAAGTCTTAAAGTTGCCAAGTTTGAAGACCCCTGTTAACTGAGCCTGTGCTCATATACATAATAACTAAGGCTCAAATAGGAAAACTTCTCAAAAGTTTCTTTCCCTTACTTCACCTTTGGAGATTTTCTTGAAGAACTTTAAAATTATATACTTTGGTGCCAAAGTTTAGTAGTACTGACAGGGCAGGTGCTTCATGCATTTTGCATACTTGCCCTTCTACAGAACCATTAGCATGCCATATTGCAATCACAGGAGCCATAATCCTAGCTGTTACATTTAACAAACAACCATTTGCCATTTTAAAGTTTGCATTGTGACTAGTGATTAGAGTTTAAGAAAGATTAACATTCCAAAAACATGGAGAAAAAATTATGTATGTGCCGGTTGAAACCAGTAGACAAATGTGTGTTATGTCCCCAAAGCAATTTCTTCTGCTCTTCCTGTTTTCTCTGGCTACCTTTGGAGACAAACAATGCAGAGAAAGGTTCAGTGTGGCAACATAGCAGCTGTCTGTCTCTTCTTTCAGACCTTATATCTGAAGAGACACAAGCAATAGAAGCCAAGAACGCTTGCATAGTTTATAAACTAGATGCCTCAATACATTTCAGGAACAATATGTGAGAATTTGGCTGATCCAAATCTTATGAACAGACTCCAACCCATTGATCATCACCAGAGCAAATAAGGCAACACTTTCTAATAAACACGATAGCCAGATTAATCACTTCATAAGGAACAGGTCAACTGGCCAACATACCAGTAAAATATTCAACAGAGGAAGCTTATAAAAGCCAGCAAGGTGACCTTGGGCCAGTCACTCTCTCTCAGCCCAACTCACTTCACAGGGCTGTTGTGGGGAAAGCAGAAAGGTGTGTCGGATATGTTCGCCCCCTTGAGTTATTTATAAAAATAATTAAGGCAGGATACAAATAAATAAAAATAAAAATTATGGTAATTTCAGTTTTAGTTTAGGTCTAGAATAATCCTGTGGGAAGATATGGGGAGTATACATACACTTGTGATTTGCAGGGAATACCCATCATTTTTTGTGTGACCTAGCAGAGTTGCAGTTAAGAGATAATTCCAGGATACATTTAGTTTAGAATATCTTCTTTCTCACTTTCATTCTGGCACACCGGCAGGGCAACATTCCCTCTTTCTGCACCACAGTCTTTCTTCAGAGTATTTAGTTTCTGGCTGGTTGGTTCACTGCTTGGATGATGATTGACAGTGTTCTTGAAATTCCCTGGCTCAAATAACATGGAGCTTCTTCTTTCCAGATGTCTTTGAACCCACCATGTAGGGGGAAAAAGGCAGCCTTTCATCAAAAGATTAGATAGGATGGTCAAAATATACAAGTTTCTGAAAGGGCTACTGAGATTATTGTAGAAGGCCATATTCTTTGACCAAGGAATGGGTTAATTATCTTACATTTTTTATTGATTCATTTATTTGTATCCCCCTTTATTATTTTTACAAATAACTCCATACACACCTTCTTCCTTATTTTCCTCACAACCCTGTGAAGTGGGTTGGGCTGAAAGAGTGTGACTGGCCCAAAGTCACCCAGCTGGCTTTCATGGCTAAAGCGGGACTTGAACTCATGGACTCCTGCTTTCTAGTCTGGTGCCTTAACCACTAGAGTAAACCGGCTCTTACAAATTACTGGTATCTTACAAAAGGAACTTTGTCTTATCATTCATAAAGACTTCTTAATTATTCCTATAGCTCAGTGATGGCAAACCTTTTTTGGTTTGCGTTCCAAACGGGGGGGGGTAGCGGGGGGGGTCGTGCATGCATGTGCCCACACCCATAATTCCATGCGGGCCCCCTCGCTCCCGGCACACGATGGCACACCCGTTTTTCGCTCTCCCCAGGCTTAAGAGCCTTTCTATGTGCCTGGGGAGGGCGAAAATGGCCTTCCCCACCCCTCCGAGGCCCTCCAGAGGCTAGAAATGGCCCGTTTCAAATTGGGAGCTTGCGGGCCCACCGATATGGCTCTGCATGCCACTTGTGGCACGCGTGCCATAGGTTCGCCATTATGGCTAGAGCTATTCTGTTTTCTACCAATGATTATTCTCCTTTGCTGCATTAAGTTCCTCTCTGATCACATAGCTGAGTATTTTCCTTTACTTCAATACTCTCTGTGTGTGCCTATTTTGGATTGGTTATCATGCCCCTGAAAAAATAGATTATGGCCCTTAAAGATTGTATTATATTGGTTAATATTCAAGGTACCACAAAACTTTCCCGTGTTGTAACTTTAATGGTGTGGACTACAAGAAGCACTGAACGTAATTTCCTTTTTCTATCTCCCTATTTATTTTTGTTTTAACCATTGTTTACATTATTGTTTATTGTTATTCTATTTTGATGCACAAGATTCCATGCTTTCTGGTTGCTTATAATCACCAAACAACAGAAAACCTCATAAATAATCTTTCAGTGGTCAGGTTCTGTACTAACAATGTACAGATGTACAATGTATTGTACAAATATACATTGTACAATGTACAAATAGTACAGCACAATTTCATCCTATGATCCGTTACCTATTATTCCAATTATTAATACTGTATAACAGCTTTATTCTGAAGTTTTTCTTCTTAACTTTCAATACATTTGTGAATTTGGTCCTGTGATTTTGGTAAATTGCTGATCATTAGAGAGTTGAATAATTAGTAATGAATACTGTTTATTACTATGCAGGAATAGTGGAGAAGGCAGATTAGTACAAGGGCTCTGCATCTCAGTGCATCTCTTCAGCTAAACACTGTGGCTGTAGAAAGATGAAAGTACAAAATTCTGTGTGAAATGGAAACTGCCAGCCATAACACATTTATTTATTTATAATACCTACAAAAATGATACAATTCACATGAAAAAGTCATGTTACTTATAGAAAATCTCAGAACTGGTTCAGAGCTGAAAACAGACCGAAGACTGCCAGTGAATGATGATAGCACCGTGGTGTAACTCTTGGGAAATCAGTTCCAGAGAATGCCATCATATATTTTAGCAACTAGAAATTGTATATGCTTTCAATTGTGCCTGGAGTGCCTTTATACGTGTTGTTTAAGCTTTCTTATGTGGAGTTTTATTAAGATTAAATACTTTAGGGGTTCTTGATTTAAGCCTTACTTTATAATATAAGAATTGTTATTCTAATAATGAAAGGAAAGATAGTTTCCCTCAATGTAGTTCATCAGAAAAACTCCCAGAATGTAGTAAGGACATTACCTGATTTTTTTAAAAAAATGAACTCTACTGATGTCAAGCGTTAGTCTTATCCATTCAGTCTGATCTTCATCATGTCATAGTGGAATATTCACTTTCTTTTGGAGAAAGCTGAACCAAAATACAGGTAGTCCTCAAGTCACAACTGTAATGGAGGTGCCCCATTACAGTCGTAAGACATAATGGACATAAAATGGATCGGTCACACGACCAACCTGATTTCACAATGTTTTCTGTGACGGTTGTTAAGCAAACGCACAGCCATTAAAAACCCCATTATCATTATGGAACAGTTTTGCTGAAAACTGGAAGTGACGGTTTTCAACAAAACCATTGCAAAATGCAGTCATGTGACCATGAGTTGCTACAAGCAGCCATCAATGCAGCCATGTTGCCAAGTGCCCAAAGTTCTGTCGCACAAGGAGAAAATGGCCAATGGGACTTCGGATCTGGCTCACAAGTCCTTTTTTTCAGACAGGCTATAACTTTAACCTATTTTGTATTTTATAGTTTTGTAGCATTCTATTTATATAGTTTTATTTTTAATATTTTCAGTTGCCCAGAGTTACCTTGTGGGAAGATGGGCAGCCAATATATTTGATAAATAAATAAAACCTATCAATAAGCAACTGGTCATAAATCGAGGACTACCTGTAGGTGTTAAATAACTCTTTTTGTTGCCTTTAAGATGTCACTATTTTTATTGAACAACTATTACACTATTTCTTTTTCTGTTATTTTTAACGTATCCAATGAGACATTTCTGTTACTTTTTGCATCCTATGGTAACTTCAGTTTACTCTGAGCTTTCACTTTCCTAACACCAGTTCTATAGGCTATTTGCCTCTATTCTTTGTGACCACTTCCTCTTCCCATTTCCTATGCCTGCCCTTTTTTTGTTTGCAGATTATCTGGCTTTTTTAGTCATATTGGTGTCTTCTATTGTCCTTTCCTCCCCAATAGGTGAAATTGTTTGCAATTGTGGTTTCATATTTTCTTCTTTATGAACTCCCACCCATTTGGATTCTTTTGTCTGGATTGTTAGTTGTAATTGTAACCCAAATAATCACCAAAACTTTTCAATATTAGTTCCTTGCATACTAATGACTATATTTTGAATCTCTTTCAAATATCCATCATTTGTCCTTGCCCTAACTTGAGCATTAAGAAAAATAAATTTGCAACCTCAAGTATTGGAAGACTGCCATTATGGCTCCACTTTAGCCTTCTCTTCTTTAGGCTAAACATAATAATCTGTTCATTTAAACATTCTTGTCAGGATTTATAGTCCAAGCCTTACACCATCTTTGTCACTCTTCTCTAGAATCTTTCCACGTCTTCAGCATCCAAAACTAGGCAGTTTCAGGTGCAGCCTGACCAGTACGAAGCAAAGCAAAACCATCACTTCCCATGGTCTTAACATTGTATCTCTGTTGACGTTAACTCAGTTCCAGTCTGCATTGGCTCATTCTTAATTTGTGGTCTATCACAACACTCCGAATCTTCTCACAAGTACTATTGCCAAGCTACGTACTACCAAAGTGTACCTGTGCATCTGTGGGAGTATTTTTCCCTATCTAAATGAAAAAAACTTTAATTTCTTGCCATTGAACAGCACAATTTAAGATACTGTCCAACGTTTATTTATTTATTTATAGGCCGCCCATATCCCGTAGGACTCAGGGCGGCGTACAACAAAGAGAAGAAAAAAACAATCAATAAGAACAAAAGATGACAATTTAAAATAATACAAAAATTAAAACACATCTTCATTCATACCTGAGGCATTAAGTTCTATTCTCACCCCGCCTGCATGTTTTCACGGCTTTACGGAAGGCCAGCAGGATAGGGATAATCCGGATCTCTGGGGGGAGTTGGTTCCAGAGAGACGGAGCACCCACAGAGAAGGCTCTCCCCCGCGGTCCCACCAACCGGCATTGCTTGGTTGATGGGACCTGGAGGAGACCAACTCTGTGTTCAAGATTATCAAGAATGTCCACTGAACACTGAATTCATTTTCTTAGGTATTAGCCACCCCCATTTCCAGTACTGTATTATCTGTAAAACTCTCACTTGAGTTATTTACCAAAATGTTGAAGACACTAGGTCTGGGACAGAATCCTAGTACCCGTCTGTATAACTTTCTCCATATATAGACCCATTAAGGGCCACATATTGTGTACAGTTGTTTAACTGTGAATCCATCTGACAGTGGAACCATCCATCCTGTTAATCAATTTTATCAAGGAAGACTATGGTCAGTTTTATCAAATGCTTTACATCTCTTAACTGGAAAGGCCAGTGTCTACGTGCCACCAAAGTATGGCAGCAAAAGAAGTACAACCTGCAGCTGTAAAAAGCTTTCTACCCTGCCAGTGTATTTCTTGAACATTCCCTTCCCTTTATTCCAGATTTATAGTTTGCATTTAAAAAAAAAAAGCAATGTTGGCAAAATGATTGAAAGCCTCTGATGTAATTATTTCCTATTGCTGTCTTTTATGTATTCTACAGGATTTTGTTCATGCATGCACATTAATCATGAGATTTAAAAATATACAATCCGACTAAAATAAGAGCGTTTCAAGGTTACATTTTGACCTGTGAATCATAAGACAAGTGGTGTGCAAAGACTGCTGATGCATTCTGCCCATCAGTGAAGGAAACTGCTACAGTGACCTATGAAAGCATGAATATAGGCTGTGCCCACACCTAACACAACTAAAATTATTCCATTTTATTTTCTACTATGTTGAATGAACTTAGATTTCATGGCTAGTTTGTGGTTCAGTGCATCATGTAATTCAACAAAGTTGGACTGAACAAATCAAGGTTAATTATGGGTAAGAGTGCTATGTAAACAGCCATAGCTTGCAGCTTTCATTGGTTTACGTACACAAAATTTCAAATAAAAATGTGCAACTGTAAATTGGGAGAAGCAAAATCCTGGGTCTCATTAGGAACAGTGGTACCTGCTGATACAAAAGGAGGATAATTGTTTTACATGCAGGAAATCAGCACATTATTTACATTGTTCCTGGTGCTTTCATGCAGAGGTGGGTTCCTGCCGGAGCTGCCCAGTACGCAGCTCCGGTAGGGAATGGCCGATTGCACAATTTGCACGCAACCGCTCCGGAGCCCTCTCTGCTGGTCCACCGCGCGTAGTCATTTTTTTCGGTAATTTTGGGGCCATTTTGCTTCTGCGCATGCACGGAAGCAAAATCGCGCAAAAATCTCACGAGGGGATGCGCGTGTGTGAGATTTCAGCAAGATTTTGCTTCCGCGCATGCGTGGAAGAAAAATCTCACCAAAATCTCATGCACGCACACATCCCCTCATGAGATTTCGGTGTGATTTTGCTTCTGTGCATGCGCAGAAGCAAAATTGCGCAAGGGGGCGCACGCATAGCGAGCGCCCCCCCAAAACTTGGAGATGCGCGTGCAGCGCACCGGCACCGGTAAGTCAGCAACCTGCCACTGCTTTCATGTATTTGGCAAGGAGATGGAATAGTTTAAAGATGAATAGCTTAAACAGGCAACTAGCAGCTGTGAGTTTAGGACCCCTAATGAATATATTTTCAGTTCATCTAGACTCAAAGCCAGGGAACTGTTGGTTTCAAATAGTATCCAACCTGCAGCCATTCCTGTTAAGATATTCATGAACTGGGAGAGCCATGTTAACAAAGTTAGCCAATGAATAGGCATAGCAACTAAGTCAGCCAATGGGAGCTAAACACATCTGAGTCTGTGCAGAGAATAGAAACTGAAAACTGAAGAAGCTTGAGGCTGGGCGTGGCTTAGTCCACTCTGTTCTCTGGTCCACTCTGTGCTTGTCTGCTCTGCTGAAATGACACTAATTCTCCTACTTATGTTTACTTGAAGAAATAATCTACTTGTGGTATTGTAAATATATATATTATGTTTATAAAGAAGTTTATGAATCCTGCTGAATCAGTCATGTGTGTGTGCTTCTGGAAAGTAATTAGCTGCAACAAACTCTGATAATTCCACATTATAGGTTTGGGCTTGAATGCTGCTGATTATAACTTCCAGACACTGGGAGCTCAAGGAATCCCAAAATAATGGAGCATGAAGAGCAAACCACAGGACCTGGGAGCAGAGTTTCCAAAATGCATTATCCAGTGGTGCTATAGAGCATTTAAATCAGATGTGCTCCAAGAAAACAGTTCTTATGACAGGTAAAGACAATATTTTACAATAAGCAGAATAGTTTATTTTGTCCTATAAAACAAATATTTAAATCCAAAACAAGTTTCTTGTATTTAGCTAAACAAGATAAAAAAATTATCTTCATTCATATACAAACTAAGGATTTAAACAATTATATACAAAACAGCCAGATCTCTAAAAAAAAGAGACGTTCAAATTACAGCGGTGTAACTTTTATTACAAAACATTAAAGCTACTGGCTTCACATTTAATTTCACACAGAACTAAAACTAGACAGTGGATTTAAGACTGAAAAA
Source organism: Diadophis punctatus similis (assembly GCA_023053685.1). Classification (NCBI taxonomy): domain Eukaryota; kingdom Metazoa; phylum Chordata; class Lepidosauria; order Squamata; family Dipsadidae; genus Diadophis; species Diadophis punctatus. The sequence goes on along the minus strand of JALIGW010000003.1, from coordinate 16,365,358 downwards.
AGAAAAAGGTGAGAGTTTACTCAAAAGACTTCAGTTGGTACATATGATCCATGAGAATGGAATGTATATATACTCTGAAAATACAGCCTGGAAGACAAATGAAGTGATATATTCTTGTAAAATACTCCAAAATAAGAATGAGAATCTCCTGTTTCAGCTGAAGTTACTGCAGAGAATAGGCATTCTGAACATAATCCTCAATTCTTGTAGTTTTCAAAGTTGAGGAAGGAACTAGACTGCTGTAATTGCTATACTCTTTCATTCCCTTGTTTTTTTCTACATTTTACCCACAAAACAAACTAGAATGTAGTTCTGTCAGGCACAGATCTTTTCTTACCATTGCCCGAAGTGAAGAATATTCACTGATTACTGTAGAGGGAAATATGTCCAACCAAAGGACCATCTTTTCAATTTACAAAGGATTATAAATGCATGAGTCACATTCTGCAGAAATGTCATTACTAAAAACAAAATGTCTTCAATTTAGAAGCTATTTATTTTAATAGTTTATTAAAAAAAATATTCCCATTTTATTTGGGTAGTGGAATTACACAGGAATGAGAACTCTTTGGGGGGAATTGTAAGAATAGAGATTAAAGCAGGGGTCGGCAACCTTAAACACTCAAAGAGCCACAAAGGTCCTAATTGGAAGCCCCCCACTCAATTCTGGAGCCGACCAGAAGTCCGGTTTCCCCACCATAGAGTCTCCTCCTAGCGCGGCATACTTTTCCTCTACCTGTCCTAACCGAAAGCCCTACCAATTGTGGAGCTGACTGGAAAACCCGCCCCTTGCCATAGAGCAGTGGTTCCCAACCTTCCTAATGCCGTGACCCACGCCCCGCCCCTGCGCCCCACCCGCACCCCACCCTGCCGCCATTTGGGTTATTTTACCCTCTGCGCATGCGCAAAGTGTTCTTCACATGCGCAGAGGGTAAAAGAACCCAAATGGTGGCGTCCGGGCGAAGTCTCCAGATCCGGGCGAGGTCTCCGCTCGCTTTGCATGTTGCCTCTGGGAGCTTTTCGAGCCCCATCACGAAAGGCGTGCATGACTTTGGCGGGGCCGGGACAGGCGACTGCCTGGAGAGAGCCATCCCCTTCGCAGAGTCTCTCCCGTCTACCTGTAGCATTCGGAGCAAAGGTGATGGCTCTCTCCGGGCAGCCGCCTGTCCCGGCCCCGCCGAAGTCACGCACGCCTTTCGCGACAGGGCTCGAAAAGCTCCCAGAGGCAACATGCGAAGCGAGCAGAGACCTCGCCCGGATCTGGAGACTTCGCCCGGACGCTGCCATTTGGGTTCTTTTACCCTCTGCACATGCACACAATGCTTTGCGCATGCGCAGAGGGTAAAAGAACCCAAATGCCGGCAGCGGGGTGGGTCGCAGTGGGGGCGCGGGTTGTGGGGCGCGATATGGCCAGGCTTGTGGCAGTGGGGGGGGGGAAGCTGAGGATGCCGGGGCGACCCCTGGGAAATGGTCATTCGATCCCCAAAGGGGTTGCGACCCCCAGGTTGGGAACCGCTGCCATAGAGTCTCCTCCTGGCGCGCCCTGCTTAATATCAATACTGAAAAGAACATGGCTTACTTAGAATTACCATTCTTCTCTGAGAAATAAGAAGGGAATGGCTCAACTCAACAACTTCCCACCTGTTACAAGATAGACAAAGTTATAGAAATGAAAATTTAAAACATCTCCTGAATTTGTGGACCAAACAGGATTCTTCTTCCCTGCTCTGTGGAAACACAAAACACAGTACATATATGCAATTTGGTGTGTTTAACTATCAAACAAATGTTTCCAGATCTTGAGCACCAAGGACATAATCATATATTTCCATTTTGTTCCAGTGGGAAGTTATCAAACTGCAGTGTCATAAATTATAGACATTCATCAGAACTGTTAGGCACAGTCTTCCATACACAAGTATGATATTTCAACCATTCTCTATGCATCCTCTACAGGTTAAAAGAACCTCTGAGGATAAACGTACTAGGCACACGAGGCTGTTGCAAGAATAGAAGAATTTCAAGTCCTTTTTCACATTCTGAACTCCACTTAACTATATAGACCTTTCTTTATAGTTTGGTTGTTACATTCCAATAGTTTCATATATGTTGTGGGTGGAAAGAAGGGAGATTTCTGTGGACACTTATAAAACCTGAAGCTGTCACAGACACATTCCATCATAAGTTTCCCTTAGTACAAATCCAACCTTAAGATTTTCACAAAGTACCGTGTTTCCTCGAAAATACGACCTACCACGAAAGTAAGCCCTAGCTTGATTTTTACATATGCACCCAATATAAGCCCTACCCCCCCCCCCAAATAAGCCTTAGTTAAGACCTCACCCACTCCTGGGTGCACGGGGTGGGGCGAGGTGCATGGGTAAAAAGTAAGCTAGGATGGGGATGGGGGGGGGTTGAGCTGCCCTACTTACCAGGCCTTGCACATCCCGACACCTGCCTTGCCGGCCCACTTCTGTGGCCACTTGCTGCCGCTTATGTGCGTCACCCCGGCCTTCGTTTCGCTGTCAGAGGCCTTCAGGAAAGGCCTCTGCAGCCAAGAAACAGGCTCCGGATTGACGCGTGCAGCGCCCCCTGGCCTCATTTCATCATCAGAGGCCTTCCAGAAAGGCCTCTGCAGTCAAGAAACGAGGTCCAGATTGTTGCCCCCAGCTTCCATTTCGCCATCAGAGACCCTTCAGGAAAGGCCTCTGCAGCCGATAACAGCTCTGGATTGATCTGGAGTTCTTTTATTGGCTGCAGAGGCCTTTCCCGAAGGTCTCTGACAGCGAAACGGAGGCTGGGGGTGATGCGCGCAAGCGGCGACAAGCGGCCGCAGAAGAAGGCTCCTGCTGGGCGGGGCTGTCGGTGCTGCCGCCGCGAGGTGAATCAGTGGAAGACAGCCCCCCCAAATAAGACCTGGTGCTTTTTTGGTGGCAAAAAAAATATAAGACTAGGTCTTATTTTCAGGGAAACACGGCATCTATTCATGAAGGCAACTGTTTTATCACAGATGTATTGTGGGTTTTTTTAAAAAACTAAATGGTATTTTGAAATTAATTTGGGTCTCAAGATCTTTACTTAGATCTTAACTGATGTTTATTTTCCCAAATAAAAGGAAACGCTTACTCCAGTTTAAATTCAAAACTAGTACCACAAACCTTAGACAAATTCAGCTTGAAGTAGCAAAGAATACAAAATCCACAATTCCTTAACTATTTTAAAAACATTATCAACAAAAGAGATACTCATTTTTCCTGAACTAGGGGGACTGACATTTCTCTGCTACCACAAAGTCTGAAAAAAGTACAGAAAATAAAAGATTTGTTATTTTTTTTTATCTGCTAGACATCACTGAAAATATATTAGCATTCATTCGGAGTTATGATTTTAGTAAAAATAAAAAACGAAGAAAAAATATAACACTGAAGAGTAATACTTTAAAAAAAGAAATAAAAAAGCATGGAGCTCTTAGAAGTTTCTAGGCTAGATAAAGTTCATATACCTTTTCAAATGCTGGAGCAGGACAGGTAAACTTGCTAATGAATCACTTCTCTTTTTTAACTCATTTCCAAAGTTCAATATACCAATATGGCAAAATGAAAGTAAGAATTGTTTAACATCAAGTGGTTGGTACATATCAAAGATGATGAATATTTTGGGATCAATTTAGGTAATCGATGAGTGTGTAATGACTCTGATTTCACAACATTTTTAACAGTTCAATGAAAAAGCAAAAATCTGAATTTTTATACTTCATCCAAGAACATCACATCAGAATTATTGTTCTGTTTACTTGGGTTTTTCATACAAAAGTGTACTATACATTCTGATAGATTATACTAAAATGTATATTGTTTGGAACTGAACTGAACTGTAAAAACGGTAAAATCTGAGTACCAATCTTATTCAAATCCATTTCCTACTTTTCTATTGATTTGTAATGTAAAGTTTAGCTCCCAGCTAAGTCAGGATTTCTCAAAAGCAACATGCAATGTATCTAAAATCTATCTACCATTCATACAAAGCATGATCACTTCATGAGGACTCCATTCAATGGCATACCTGAGTTAGAAAAGGTGCTATAGCAAATAGAAATAGAAATCCACCTACACAGTAGTCATAGAACAGTTTATTGTAGAACAGTTTATTGCAAGGAATGATGGACATCTATTCTACTGCCAGGTTTTCCTCAGAAGTTCTGCTGGCGTCTTTTCTTTGCTTCAATGGCATCTAGAATTGGTTGCCGCTTTGATTGATATCTTTGGCGAACCTCTTCTATCTCCTGCTCCATCATGGGATCGAGTGTCCCAAGTCGTCTTTGAAGTTCATCAACTGTCCAGTTCCTCAACTAAAGAAAAACATAAGGCAAAATAAATAAAATAGAGTGAACTTGCAACAGACAAAAAGGACAGATAGAAATGGAAAGATGGAACCAAACATGTATTACACTAAATGGTTTGCTAAAGAGTAACGTGGAGGAATTTACTTTTGGCAAATAAGCGTAATGAAATTTACTGCTAACTCTAGGACCAATTTACTGTTTCTACCTTTCTACTGCCTTGCCAAAAATGCATTTTTAATCATGACCATCATAATAAATTCCCAGGTATTTTCCCTTTATTATATAAGAAATGATGCACTACTTTGTCTTAATTCAGCAGAAAACAACTGCATATCATGTGCTATACTTCTCCAAGAGAAAACATTATAGTACAATGAATATCCTAAATTCTTAACTAATATTATTTACCGGTAAGTTCTTGACTTACGTCTGCTCTTTAACAACCTTCTGAAGTCATGAGGGCCTTAGAAAAAGTGAGTTATGAGCTGTATTTGCATTTACAGGTGCCCAGAGTCATGTGATCACAATCTTGAGTGCTTGGCAATTGGCTTGCATTTACTACTTTTTTCAGTGTTCTTGTGACTTCGAATGGTCACTAAACAAATTGTTGTAAGTCGAGGACAACCTGTAATTCATGTTCTCAAGATCACTTCACTCAATAACTTTAAAGTATCATGCATTATTTTGACCTCCAGAGACCATTTTATAACTGCAATATGGCTGTTTTCTCAAGATGGAATGGGAGAATTGCAAGCATTGCCAGAACTATAATAAAATAGAAGAGCAGGAAACTGAACCATGAGTGTGTGTGTGTGTTGCAGCACATAAGTACAGACCTCTCCAGATACAGATTAAATGACACTACTCCATTCCAAATATGCCATTAACATCTTCCACAGATTAAAATTTTTATATCATAAACTAGGTCCTGACAGAGGGCAGACACATTAGTCTATTTCCATTCTCTCAGTAGACATTATTCATACATAAGTTCATTCTGTCTGTTTCCACCCAGGAACAGCACAAAATATTGAGAAGTGTGAAAGTTAAACAATTATCTTACAACCAACAGAGAAATCTGGAAAACACAATAGCAATAGCACATAGACTTATATACCGCTTCACAGTGCTTTACAGCCCTCTCTAAGCGGTTTACAGAGTTCAGCATATTGCCCCCAACAATCTGGGTCCTCATTTTACCCACCTCGGAAGGATGGAAGGCTGAGTCAACCTTGAGCCGGTGAGATTTGAACAGCTGAACTGCTGAACTGCAGTGCTGCATTTTAACCACTGCGCCACCTTCAAAATAAAGCTCTTTACTTAAAACACAGACCAAATGTAATATCTGAGCACCTACTCTGGCAGTCAACTTTGTTAATTATAGGAGACTCTCGACTGAGCTAGTTGATAAGAAAAAGAAACCTAAAATTCTTGGTCAGGAAATAACTTTACTGGATCCCCTAAGTAAGGATATATTGGAAGAGAAGCTAATAGGCTGAGCTAAAATTGAAATCATGAAGTGTATGGGAAGATAGAATGAAGAAAAAGTTGAAGCTCAAATGAATTATTAATAGACCTTATAGTAGGCTCTGCCAGGGGTTAGGCAAGTTTCAATATGCGTGGGAATTTATCTTCATGCTGTATTGCCTGGGATCACAAAAACTCTGCTCTGAAGCATCTTATAAATAGGCTGTCTCTAGCCTAGCATGCAACAAAATTTTGAAGCCTTGGTACAATCTCAATAACACAGGTGTGAAGCAAAAACGTGTATTGAAAAGAAAATAACACTGCCTAGGAGGACAGGCATTAAGTTTCCACTATCACTTTTTATCCCATTGTCATATGAGGAAAAAAACTGCGTAAGAGTTGTAAAAAGTAATCCTATTTTTGGGAAAAACCTCTATAGGGAAATTTACTGGTTATATACTGTGTTTCCCCGAAAATAAGACAGGGTCTTATTTTCTTTTGATCCCCGAAATATGGCCTTGGCCTTATTATCGGGGGGGGGGGGGCTTATTATTTTGGAGGTCCAGTAGGCGGCGAGCGTGGAACTGGATGTCCCATCGCTGCCATCTCCCCTCCTTGTTCTTGGCGCTGGCTGGCCCGCCGGCACCGCCTCATGGAGGAGGACTCCGCAAGGCTTGTTGTGCCGTTGCATGCACAAACTACAGGACTGCCATGAACTTCATCATATCAGCACAGCTGGCATCCTGCAGCTCGCGGCTATGCTGGTATGGTCGAACCTCGAGGTAGTGCTGCCGTTCATGCATGCTATGGCACAAGCCTTGCAGAGTCCTGCTCCACGAGGCAGCGGTGGTGGTGTGATGAGTCTCACAGAGACTCATTTCTGACAGGTAGGGCATGTTGGGCCATGAGATGCGCGTTCTACCTGGAACTTGTAGCTACGTCGCGTTCCTCGGTGTTGTGTCCAGGAAAGCCCATTGTAAAAGAAAACTTCTCGTGAGTTCGAGAAGTTTGATTGAACTCTCGAGAAGTTTTCTTTTACAATGGGCTTCCCTGGACACAACACTGAAGAACGCGACGGAGCTACAAGTGTCAGATAGGACGCGCGTCTCACGGTGGGATGCAATTTGGGGGTGGATGGTGGGGCGGGGTGGGGTGCGAGATGCGTGTTCTACCTGGGACTTGTAGCTCCGTCGCGTTCCTCGGCGAGACACCGGGAAGCCACGCCGAGGGCAGCCCCGACAGACGCAGCTCGGCTGGCCCGGCCACGGCCAGTGCTCCCTGCCCACAGCTGAGCTTGGCCTGCTGGGGGCCAGCCGGGGCCTCCGTAGGCGGCGGCGGTGGAGGGAGCAGCAACTCGAGTTCGGGCACAATTTGGGGTGGCAGGTGGGGATGGGGCGGGCAGCGAGACGTGCATCTTACTCGACTCTGGCAGCTCTGCTGCATCTCTCTCTCGGCTGGTCTGTGCCGTAAAAATCGCGAAAACGATGGAAAGCGCCGTGTGAGCAAGTGCAACCAGGGGGTCATCTCTTCCTCATCCCACCCTCCTTTTGGCTAAAGGGCCGGAAGAGAAGCACCCCTTTAGCCACTGATGGCATGGGGAGATTGGTGGCAGGAAAGCGGGGGAGCCACCATCGCTTAATGGCAGAGGTATGAAGAAAAACTTCTCACGAGTGTGAGAAGTTGTTAATTGCTTGCACTCATGAGAAGTTTTTCTTTTCATTGCAAGGTGTTTCCCTGCACAGACCGGCCGAGAGAGAGAAGCGGCGGAGCTGCCAGACTCGTAAGATGTTCGGGCACAATTTGGGAGTGGCAGGTGGGGCAGGGGATGGGGTGGGGCAGGCTGCGCATGCGTAAGTAGTTGGGGAAGGGGCCTTATTTGGGGGCGGGCTTATTTCAGCGCATGCGCTGAAAAGCCTGATTGTCCCTTATTATGGGGACATGTATTATTTTCGGGGAAACAGGGTACATGTTTCATTCGAAGCCAGGTAGAAATCTTTTTCTTTAAATGTTTGCAGTGTTAAAATGATGTGCTTTTATGTCTTCTGCTTCCCCCCCTTTTTTTGTTTTATATGTCAAATTATTTCCACCCCTTCCTATTATTTTAAATGTTATCTTCATCCACACATTTTACTACCCCAGGCTTTTTTTCTTTTTTGGCATTTTATGTTTTAATGTACCTGTTGAGCATCCCCCCAAAAAAGTGGTTATAAAGCAAGCTGGAACTACAATCAATAATTCAATAACAACAATTCTGCAAGGACTAAAAATGACACTGGCATGTTTTAATTATCAATGTTCTAAGTAAGCATCACTATTTAAATCTGCTTTTGAAATTTTTCAGTAATGTCCTGAGATGACTTCTGACATTAGAAATTACATTTGTTCCAACACTGATAATGACCCAAGCATCATACATATTTATCTGCATGCCTGTGGAGGTTTTTCTAAAAACAGTGAAAGCATTTCCAAAAACACAAGGATTCTTTGCCACAACAGCTCCTAGGGGGGAAAGTCAGTGACTCCCAGCTCTTCACAGACTCATAAGCTTCTCTGGACGCAAGCATTGTTCTGTTGCCAAGAGAGCAGCTGGGCCAGTTTTCTGTACAAATTTCACTCAACAGTTATTTACTTAACATTTGTTCTAAACATCACAGCAAGTGGCATAACATAGCTGATCTTAACTGTTCTTGGAAAAGCTAAGATAGAGAGTTACCTGGATGGGATCAGGAAAACCCAAAGCAATGTGGTCTAGCCTTGGAAATTAAATAAAACACCCGCAAAAGTGGTAATAGCAAATCCATACTATTGTCAAGAAAACGACAAATATATGGCACCAGGTGTGCAGCTTGATTCAAGACTTTACTATTTGTGAATATAATCTTCTCCAAATCTTTATCATATACTGCGTAATTTGTTGTCCTGAAACAACACTGAATGCAAACCAAAAAAAGCATGAAGCTTAAGTTTAGTTAACTAGTTAGGCTTTGCTTTATTTATTGTACTGAAGATTGTAACTTCAATCTTAGCCTATATTCAAATATACAGGTAGTTCTCGAGTTATGACAATTGATCCCAAAATTTCCATTGCTAAGTAAGGCAGTTGTTAACTAAGCTGCACCCCATTTTGCAACGTTTTGCCATAGTTGTTAAGCGAATCATTGCAGTTGTTAAGTGAATCATGCAGTCTTTAAGAAAATCTGGCTTCCCTCATTGACTCTGCCTTTCAGATCCCTGCTGGGAAGGTTACAAATGGTGATCACATGACCCAGGACAGTGCAGCTGTCATTAGTAAGTTCCAGTTGCCCAGTGTCTAAACTGGGAATGCTGACCAGTGAACATGGGGATGCTGCAACAGTCGTAAGTGTGAGAACTGGTCATAAATCACCTTTTTCAGAGCCGTTGTAACTTTGAACTTTGAATCAGTCACTAAACGAATGGCTGTAAATTGTGGACTATCTGTATCTGAAATAGTGAGCAGACATCAGCACTTTTGGGAAATACTGGATTCATATTGTAGCCCACTATGAGGAAATCTCAATTGCTTGAGAAATGTAAAATCATTTTAATCACATATTCCCAGACTTCTATAAATGAGTTATAAAGCTCTCATCATTTGAACCTGTTCCATTTGGATTACCAAGGGTTTTATACACAACCTAAAGCGATTAATACTGGAGTAATCTACTGTACATGGACAGATGATACTTTGTTTCCCTTCAAAATTAAAAAAAAACTGTACATAATATCCCACTAATTAACATTTTTAACTTTTCAAATTCAGGCACTGACTTCTTTTAAATGTAGATTCTTCTCAGTCAATCCAGTGGTTCATAGTAAGGGAGACTATCAGGAAATGTCAAGTTTTATGACTGGATGGGAAATTAAAAAAACAAACTAAGTGTAGCAATAAAAACCTTCCTAAAATAGTATCAGAAAAATGCCATGAATTCTCTAAGAATGAAGCTAAATTCAACATATTTTACTTTTATAAATGTACAATATCAGCTTGATGGTTGCCTAAAGCTATCAATAAAAAATAATTCATTTTAGTGTAGTGCATCTAGGCCTGTAATAGTTAAATACATTAAGCATCTGACTGAAGGAAGGTAGGTTTTTTTGTAGGATGAAAGAAGGGAATCAAATCTATATTACCAGAAAGAAAAGCTCCTAATGGTTACTGTATATACTCCTGCATGAGCCCATCCACATAAAAGGTAACCTGCAAATATTTATCCAATACACTGTGAAAAATGCGCTACCTGCATATAAGCTAAGTATCAATATTTTTCTCTGCTTTAATTTTCACAAATAGCTTATCTGAAGGTAATTCATGGATATCCATTTTCTACAGTATTTTGATTAAAAATTCAGCAGTCAACTTGAAGGGCTTATACTTGAGTATAAATGGGATATATGGGTACCAAGTATAATACCATATACTTGTGAATAACCTAAGCCCTATTTTTGGGATGTGTATTTTGCATCTAATATTTTTGCTTTATTTGTGAATAAATGCAGTATGGTAAATTAACAACTTCACATGGAAGAGATTTCTTAGTTATGCTTAAAAATATTTATTAATGCTAAATTTGTGCAATCAATTATCGAGCCCTGTGAGTACTTACGTACTCATCTAAATTTAGGTCAGTTTTAATTGGCATTTCTGAGGGCAAAATTCTTTGCTTGTGTCCCAAAAGGAGAAAATATGAATTTGGAAGTTTTCTGAATTATCTAACTATCCTCTTTCATCAATGCCAACAGGAGAGTATTTTTGACGTTCTCTACAATACAGTAACAGATTATATTCTACAATTAGCAGCTGCAAAACTAAACTGGGATTTCTGACTGATTTCTTTTTCAGAGATGGGAACTGCCATACTAAGGGCACTAGCAACTAAAACGAACTTATTTCAACTATTACTCAAATTATAGCAATAGCACTTAGACTTACAGTATATACCGCTTTACAGCCCTCTCAAAGCGGTTTACAGAGTCAGCATATTGCCCCCAACAATCTGGGTCCTCATTTTACCCACCTCGAAAGGATGGAAGGCTGAGTCAACTTTGAGCCTGGTGAGATTCGATCTGCCAAACTGCTGGCAGCCGGTGATGAGCAGAAGTAGCCTGTAGTACTGCACTCTAACCACTGCGCAACCGCGGCTCTGACCACAGTTGGGACTTGAATTTCTGTGTAAGCCAGTGCAGTCATAAAGCAAGTCATCATGTGACCAGACCCAATTTTACAACCATTTTACCATGGTCATTAAATGAATCACTATGGACAGTAAGTGATTCACCATGGATATTAAATTAATCTGGCTCCCCAATTGATTTTGCTTGTTGGAAAATGTCTGGAAAGGTCACAAGTCAAGGTCATGTGACCCAATACGCGACAACTATAGTATATGTGAGCTGGTTGCCAAGTGCCCGAATTTTGATCATGTGATCACAGGCAAACAGGTTCAAAAACTTGGTCAGCAAGTAATATGAACTCAATTCCCATTCCAGGAAAAAAGACCAATCCTCAGCAACACTGAGCCAATTTTTACAGACATAGATGAGCAGATGCAGAAGTTTCTCTGTTTCTTCAATCATTGCGTTAGATCTAACTGCTGAACAACTGCAAGTCATCATAAAGATACATTATCTCAGACTGTTTAAATTAAAACTGCTGTCACTAGAGGCAAAGGGCTCTAAATAATATTGAATGAGATTAATTATCAGAATCCACTTCCATCGGATTTCATCCTTTACAGAGAAACTGCTTCTGATGAACTAAGTCAGGAGTCAGAGATGGAAGAAATAATTCTGGAATCTATTCTTGTAGACCTCTCAGCAGTTGATAGTTGCTTTCTTATTCTACACTGCCTTGGTTTTTTTTAAACACTGAAACGAAATTTTCTGAAATGGCAAGATGTCACATTTTTACAAAAGGCCAAATTAGATATTTTAGCCAATAGGATCAGGTCTTAAGTATTTATGTGTATATATCCTAGTCATAGCACAAACTATGAAATAAGACGATGTGACCAGAAAGTATCACAGACTGAAAACAACTGAAAAGGAACATCAAGTGCTATGTGGGAATTCCTGTAAATTTACAACATGGAAAGCTATTAATATTTTAGACGATCTAAAAAGTAAAAATCTTAGCACAAGCATCTACTCTTAATGCAGCTTAATAATTTAGGCGTATTGGATGAGGAGATACTGTAAAAAGCCACACGGAGTGCATTCATAACACAATGTACATTGCATTTTAGTTCAGGATATTAGAAAGTGGTGGGAAAAACTACTTTATTCTAAGCTGCAGTTCCCTTATCATGGACTGGAAGACCTGAGAGACTTTAATATAGGTTAAAATTTGGCATGCAAAATATGGGAATCCATTTAACGTGTGAAATTGTTGCCTAGAATATTTAGTTTGGGTTAAGTAGCAGCTCTCTTTAGAAGACAAACAGCCACCTAATCAGTAATGTGGAGGCACATAACTCTTTAAGCTCAACTAAGCATCCTGATTTTTAAACAAGGGGAGGGACTCCAGATATCCTGGGAAAGAAGGAAAATAGTGTCTTGAGAATTCCTTATGATGAGTTATTTCGTTTTGCTACCAGGCAACTGAATTAGTGTTTCTCCATTCACAGGGGCCCAAGGGGAAAAAAGTATGTATTAAATATGAACATCTTTTCCCAGTCATATTTACCCAACCCACCACAGCTAGGAGGCAGGGAATGCTACAGGTCCCCTCTCCTAAGGAGGTCCATCTAGCAGGATCAAGAAGAAGGATCTTCTCCACGGTGGCACCCTTCCTGTAGAACATCATCCCTGCAGAGATAAGATTGGTCCCCACTTTGACATTCTTTCGCATGGCCCTGAAGGCATGATTCTGTGGCTGTGGATCGCAGAGTGATATGGGGCCCATCAAGTGGCTCAACTGATTGTTGTTGCCAGGGCGATGGGGGTTATTGTTTTTTGTACTGGGAGTTTATTGTTATAAGTCGTCAGGAATCACCAAGAATGAGTTGGGCATCCATATAATTTTTCTTAACTAAATAAACATCACCAATTCACTAGTTCACCAATTTGTTGTGACCAGCACTCATTTCATAATGATTTAAGTTCAATCACTCTGTTATTTTGATAAATATGATTTTGCCCTGATTTTTAAAAAATGGTTCAGGAAAAGAAGTTGGGAGTTTAAAGAACAGTAATCCGTCTCCATATACAATACTCACAACAGTTCACTACCAGGTTTCAGCACTATTGTGATGATCTAACAGATTGTTAAATTGAATCCAGGTACATGAGTAAAGTTGCTTTAGGTCAAATTTAACATAGACTTTGAGAGATCCCACTCATCAATAACAAACTTCTCAAGATATATTCAATTTATAGGATATCAAATGTGATACTCCCAAAATGTAACTAGTCCACTGCCTACTCCCAATTTCAAGGAACAGATTTGTCTTGCTAACCCAGTTTTATGAGACACCCAAATACAGTGGCTTACTCCATAAAAAATAGGGCAAACAGTATGGTTCATTTGAATTTTACGCAGCATGCTACGTAACCACTGTTCCAAAACAGTGAGTGCATGAATTTGTACGCAACTATGTTGAGCTTATGAAAGGGCATAGCACTGGGGAAATTCAGACTTCTGATTATAAACTGAATTGAAATCCTGCTGTGCTTCTGAAAAGGAAACATGATTTACTAAAATCAAGTCATAAAAAGAAAACAGAAAATTAATAGAATATTTATTCTCACTTGAACAGTTCTAATTGCTTTGCCCAATTCTTCTGCACAGAAATGTAAGTATTAGAATCTGGATTAAGGAAATCATCAATATTTAGATTAAACAGTCACTTATGTCACACATGTGATCTAGAGTCACCCATACATATGATTATTTATTATTTTGGTTTACCCTCGCCTCAGCTGTTAATAGATTCTAATTGGCTATGGCTAATAACACAAGTAAAGCAATTATAATAAATAGTTTAATTTTGTATTAACAACAAATTACAATGATAAATAAATTGTCTAGGGTTGTCATTATTTAGTCAGTCCCAAAGAGCTGCAGGCAGGATATGCATCATGGTCATGCTTTATTTCTTTATTTATCAGGTATTGCCTCAGGAAAAGCAGCAGTGAGTTTTGAGCTCCTGTCTCTGTACCTTTTCATTCTCTAATGAAAAATAGATATCCTAATTTCATTCTTACAGGACTAGAAAGATTTTAAAGTGCATGATCTCATGACTCATTTCCTTTTCATGTGTAACATAGGGCCCAGACTTTTGATACCTAGGTCTCATTGCAATTCTATGCAAAGAAATCCTAAGTGAATGGAATTTTCTATACTATATTTTTGTATACTAGCATTATAAGGCTAATGCTAATTGTTAGCATTCAAAAATATATAATAGGAATTGTGCCTGATCTGAACTACCTATTCATAACTACTTCACCTTTACAAATTATTTAACTGATATCAAATTAAATGTCTCTGCTTAGATGTAAAAGTCTATGGAGATTCTTAGTCATCCAGGTCAGGGGTCACCAATGTTTCGGACCTCAGGGACCACTAAATTCATAATTTTAAATCCCGCGGACCACTAATATGATCTGCCTAATAACTGGCTGGGTAGGCTTAGCTAAATGGTCATGTGACTGGGTGAGCGTGGCCAACTCAATGTCACTCACATCGAGGGGCACCTCGCCAGCCTCTACTCGCCTCTCCCCGCCTGCCTGCCCGGGCTCCTTAGGGCCCAAACAGGAAGTAGTAGTTGGAGCTAAGCAGCCACCAAGAGAAAGAGTTGGCAAAACAGCTGGCTCAGTTCAAATTGGATCTGACCGAGGAGGCTCAGCAGAAGCACCTCACTGAGGACTAGGAGCATAGGCTTTCCAAGCAGAGGGAAGACCTGCGGGAGTGCAAGGCCAGGTACAGGCGCCTGAAGGCTCAGCAGGCTGAGATGGTCAGCCAGTACCAAGCCATGATGCAGTCCCACTGGAACAAGGCCATCCGGCTCTTCGCCACCAGCAGCACTTCCCTCCAGCCTTCGCTCAAAGCCCCGCACCAGGAGGCTGAAGCAGACCCCGAGTCGGAATTTCTGCCCCCCCTCTCCAACCCGCACAAAAAGACCCCGAAGGGAGAGACTCTCTGCAGCAACACAAACGTTCATTGCATGTATCCAGCCCAGGGGCCGTAGTTTGAAGACCCCTGATTTAGTGCAATATAAAAAATGCAAATAATTTTTCTGCGGACCACCAAAATTTTATCACGGACCACCAGTTGGTGACGCTGATCCAGGTCATGGTTTTCCCAAAGGTGCTTTTTTCAAGAGGCAACTGGACTTTCTGGTTTTTCTTTGAAGACGTTTCATTTCTCAACCAAGAATCTTCTTCAGCTCAAAGCGAAACGTCTTCAAAGAAAAACCAGAAAGTCCAGTTGCCTCTTGAAAAAAGCACCTTTGGGTTAGATGTAAAAGAAAATAATAATTTTAATACAAGTGTTCGAGGGGAAAAAATGTTGAAGAAATGCATGCAAATCCCACATTTTGGAAAATATGTCTACAGTTTGCTCATGCTAGAATATTTTTACATCTGCAAGTACTACAAATTTAATTTCTACTAGCATTTTGATTTTGATACAAGCTTGCCTGGAAGGGAAGAAATGTCAGGGTGCCTCAACTGTCTTGTTTCACAAAAGCCAATTACAAGCATTTCATCTAATAAATCTTTAAAGGACATCAAAAGGCTTTGATAATTTAATCTAATAACACACAAAGGATGCTGTCTTTCTTCCATTATTCCTACCCTGTAATTGAATTAAAAAAGCATAGGTCAGCATCTCAGGGTCAACAAAAATGAAACACAGACCTTTTTCGCACAGCCATTTGTAATAGTTGAAGCATTAAAATACTTACAAATTGAGAAATTGTTGGCTGTTTCATGTGGGCATATTTTCTCCTCAAAATAAAGACTTCATTTTCTGATTTTAGGCAGCAAAGTAGTTAATACTTAACGAAGCAATAAATCAAATTACTAAGTTCTGAACTTCATGTACACAAACTATTTTGAATAACACAACCCTGAAAGAGTTTAGCCTTCAAACATTTCTGCCCCTATTTGAAGAAAATCATATTTCTTCATCATATTCAAAAGGATGTCGAGACTCTAGAAAGAGTGCAGAGAAGAGCAACAAAGATGATTAGGGGACTGGAGGCTAAAACATATGAAGAATGGTTGCAGGAACTGGGTATGTCTAGTTTAATGAAAAGAAGGACTAGGGGAGACATGATAGGAGTCTTCCCATATCTCAGGGGTTGCCACAAAGAAGAGGGAGTCAAACTATTCTCCAAAGCACCTGAGGGTAGAACAAGAAGCAATGGGTGGAAACTAAACAAGGAGAGAAGCAACTTAGAACTAAGAAGAAATTTCCTGACAGTTAGAACAATTAATCCATGGAACAGCCTGCCTCCAGAAGTTGTGAATGCTCCAACACTGGAAGTTTTTAAGAAGATGTTGGATAACCATTTGTCTGAAGTAGTGTAGGATTTCCTGCCTAGGCAGGGGGTTGGACTGGAAGACCTCCAAGGTCCCTTCCAACTCTGTTGTTGTTGTTGTTATTATTATTATTATTATTATTATTATTATTATTATTATTATTATTATTATTATTATTATTATTATTATTATTATTATTATTATTATTATTTTCCTCAGAGGAGGAAAATGTTTTGCTTACTTGAATGTTGTAGTTATTATTGCTATTCTACTATGCTGCTTATTATAAATTGTATTATTTTATTTGTTTATTGTAGGCTTATATTGTATTTTTGTATACTGTTGTAAGCCATCAGGGGTCCAAAAGATGGACAAATATATTCGAATTGGACAAATATATATCAGTAACATAAACAATATAGGCTCTGTGCATTTAAATTCCCTTTCTACGGACAATATTAATCTTCATTCTGTTATTGGGCAGTGCTGATAGATATAGATTATACAGATACTGAAATGCAAACTTTTAATAGGGAAGGGACATTCATAGGACACAGGTTATTTAAGCCACAGAAGACTTTGTAAGCTGCAAGAACTGATTCCTTAGCATTCACAATTGATGAGAAATCAAATCTTGCAGTTTCAATTTACCGACACATTAACCATATTGAGCTTCTAAGAGCCTGAATCAATCCTCTGCAGGAAAAAAAAATTATCTGGCCCATGGGATAGTTTCACTGAATTGGATTACATTAATACATTCTGAATTATGCATGAGTAATTATGCTTACAACCGACAGTAAAAAGAAGTCACAGCTAGCCTAGCTTTCAAACTTAGATTTAAGAAAATTTATTTTCTGAAATAAAATGTTATATAATGCACATATTTTAAAGATCTCACATTATTTCATATACTCCTTGTTGCAATACTTTTTTTGCAGTCATTCTTGAACTATATTAGAAGACAATATTTGTAGCTCAGGTTTGAACTGGTGGTTTTCATGCAGACAGTTCATTACTAAACAAGTTAATATCATAATTGCTGCTACCACTGATTATGTTACCTAGTTTGGTAATGAAATGTCTACAAGAAAACAACCAAGCTCAGAGAACACCAAGGACCCCATGGAATTATATTAATTCCCAAAACTAGAAACTTGAAAGGCAGAAGAAGCGGGTAAAAATACTTAGGAAAATCTACATACACACAACATTGGAATTTTAAAAAAAACAATCACACTCCTTGAAAATGCTTCACAAAGGAGCAAAAGAAGCTTTATTATAAACAGCTGCAGTATGATTGCATCCTTAACTATCCTCCTAATTTTATATAGTATTCTTCACTTCTAATCTGACATACTTTTGCTATTTAATTTAAACTAGAATATTAAAACTAGTTACTCATCTTGATCTCTATCGTTCACAGAAACTGGTAACTACCGAACAATCTTACCAGGGATGCATTTTATTTAGAAACCTAACCCTAACCTAACCCTAACTCTGAAGGATGTATAGTAAAAATAACAAATACAATTTAAAAAACCCAAATTCCTTAAGAAAAACTACAATTAAAAGATAATCAAACACATCAGATTGACTACCCATTTTAACCCAAAGCCTGGATTACATTTTCACAGGTCTTTTGAACATGGCATGGGTGGGGACCAGGTTTATCTGACAGAAGAATGGTGTTCCCAAAAAGCATGCCTCCTAGGTCTCATCAGGTGACTATGCTTTATGGATGAAATGAGGAGCATGTCAACAGCATACAGGTTGGGCAAAACCATGGAAGACAGTTGTCTTTAGAAAACCAGGCTTTATGCCATGGAGAGCTTTATAAGCAATAACCAACACCTTGAACTGCACTCAGAAGCTGAGCAAATTCACAGAAGCCAACCAGCTCATGGAGCAAAAGTGTCAACTGTACCTAACAACACTTGTCTATAATTACATATACCATAACATTTGGGACCAGCTGTGGCTTCTGACTGGTTTTCAAGGGAAATCTCATATAGAGCATACTTCAATAATCCATGCATTAAGAAAATATTGAGAACAATATTGCTGTGCCATACCACCATGTTGCGGGGGTCAAATATTAAGTCAAAACTGATTTATAAAAGCAGAATTCTAGAATCAAGTTAAACTCAGGGCAATAGTCCACGCTGCAGGAAAGCAACTTTTTTTTACTAAGTTAAAATATAACGATACTGCTCATTTACAAGATAACTATTTCAAAAATCACCATAGTCCATTTATCAAAAATGTTTTTAAAAAGCTGGTCTTGAGTTACTCTGCATCTGTAAGATTGGCTCATCTGTAGAAAAGGGGAAAGGATTAAAGTAATTTAGAGTTCCTGAATGAAGAAAATATTCCTGCAACAGCACTCTGATGTTATGGCAACAAGAAATGCTGTCTTACACATTAACAAGTGACTCAAAAGTTTTGGACATTAACTCAGTTAAAGCTAAAATTAACCTTTTTACTAGGGATATTGGGTACTTGGGGGAAAATTTGCTGTAGTGGTTAAGGTGCTGGTCTAGAAACCAGGAGTATGTGAGTTCTAGCCCTGCCTTAGGTATGAAAAATTGGCTGGGTGACATAGGCCAATCATTCTCCAAGGTAGTTGTTGTGGAAAAAAGAGGAGGAAGTAGTATTGAGTTGTGTATTATTAAAAAATGGTGGAATAAAAATCTAAACCCCACTGCTTAATAGTGGGGGGGGGGGAATAGCAATTCCTTCAATAGCACTTCAAAGGGCTAATATTGCTGCTGGGTAAAACTTGCATTCCCACCAAAATTTCTAAAACCCGAGAAATAGAAGACTAAATGTTTTCAGTGTAGCCAAATGTGCAATGGCACTATCCCTTGGGCAATACCACGAAAAAAAATCAGTGAAAAACTCAAAGCTTGGGATACCTGTTCCAGATTCACTGAAGAACGTGAAAGAGAATACATGGAAGGCTTTAGCTTGTACAGATATTATTTGTTCATAAAGTATTGCAGGAAGTTTTTCGGTAGTCATAGAAAATGATGCACAGTCTGTGATTTATATATTCAGAAAGCACTTCAGTAGCAAATATTATGAGGAACTACATATGTTTTCTTCTTCAACATGTATTGTTTAGAGCAGTGGTGGCCAACCTTAAGCATACCATGCGCCAATTTTTTCACAGATGAGTTCAGATGCGCCATACAACTCAAGCACGTTTTTTACCTTCTTACTTTCACGTTTGTAAAATAGGGATAGGGGTAGTATCTGCTTTGCTTAAGGGAGGAAAAGGAATAACTCAATCATGCAATTCAATTTTCTTTTGCACTGTAATGGATAACAGGAATTTAAGCATAGAAAAGTATAAAACTAAAAGTGAAAAAGAACAAATAGATCACAAGTACATACGTCGTATCACACAGAATATCAATTATGTGGAATTTGAATTCTATGTTCGCGTCAAGAAAAAGTAGTGGCACTCTTCTTTGACAAACGTAATATATATTTAATCTTGAATCTGTCTTTCAATCACTCTCAATACAAAAACCACGCTAGTACACTCAATAAAACACTGCTTCAAACTCCACGCCACGATGGCTCACTCAGAACGCTCGCCGCTCATTCGCACGTGACTTCAAACATATGATGTGTTGCTAGTGCACGGTGTTTGCGATCGTTTGAGCAGGAATGCACAATGGCAACATCAATAAAAATATTCGTACGTTTGTAAACCCGCCTAAAGTAACATCTCACAAGTTCCATTCTAAGTTTCAGACACTGAGAAGTTGAACATTACCGAAGGCTGTACGAATTGAACTGAGATCACTTTGGTGTTGAAAATACTAAGATGGATTCAGTTATGACACCTATTTAAAATAAATAAGTAGGCGCAAGGATGCAATGCGCCACTTGTAATCATCCAATACACCACGTTTGGCACATGCGCCACGGTTTGGCCACCCCTGGTTTAGAGTATGTAGCCTTAAATGGACAAACTTAAAAACAATGCTAAAACATCAAGCATGAAGTGCAAATGAATTTTCTAGGCAATTTTAAGTATTTGGAAAAAAAATATTTATAAAAATTCATTAAAAAATTTATAGAAAAATTATAATTTATAGAATGCCCAAAAATTTGCAGTCATGGTAAGAGGTTTATCTATTGATTAATATTTAGTTAGGAGCAGAAAGCAGTAGTTAATTACAGGAGTCTAACTATAAGAGGAACAAAAAAAATGTAAAAGTTTGAATTAGAAGTGTATTCATAAATGTTCTGGAATTAGCCTGATGAGTAAAATTTTATATCCTCAAATTGTTTAGAGCAGTGAACCCCAACATTTCAGGCTCCATGGACTGGCAGCAGTGGGAGGAGGGGATGGTTTCACACATGCAACCTAATTTTGCTAATGTGCAAATGGAGCTTTGGGTGCTCGCCCATGCTTGCGTGGCCAACAGGCCGCGTACTGGTAGTGGTCCGCAGAGCAGGACTCCTGATTTACAGTGAGTTTTTTAAAAATGGAAGAGTACCAAGGTTTACATCAGACTGGTTCAGAAATGGGGAAATGCAGTTTGGTGTAAGCAGTGTAAGCAAATGTAAACTGCTGCATAATTAGGAAAAAGAAAAAAAGAAACTTCTGACGTCTCCCATATATTGATAGTGATTGTGATGGAATGTGCACCTGAAGGTGTGTGTGTGTGGGGGGGGATTGTGGCAGGAACACTGCAATTTCCCAGGGAGGAGGCAGTACATTTCAGAGAGAAGCCCAAATAAAGAAACTGCAAAGTCCTGAACTTGATGAGGGAGGAAGGAAGAGGTCCAGGGAAACTACTTCGTAGTATCTCTCAGAATATATCCATTAGGTTATAGCTTTAGTCTGGCTAAATAGTCAGATTCTGTCTATTACCGGTAGTTATAAGCAAAAAAAGAATTGAGTTGATTGGATTTCACTGTGTTGTCTTTGGATTTGGGCCTGACAATAATTGACCAGGAAAACTAATCTGGATTTTTGGTGGATAACCTGATAATCCATGTTGCTATCATGTTGGGAATGCGGTACACATAACTGTTTTAACATGCAAAACACACTGAAGAGCAGGGGGGGAAAAATACTCTGGGGGAAAACTATAATGATGAGTTTTTCAGACACCAAAATTGCAATATTTCAGAATAAAGGGATGGCAAAATAAAGATATATAAAATTAGGCAATGTGTGAAAGTAAACAGAAAAAAGCTTTATCCTTTCTCAGTACCATTCCTAAAATCTTTTAATGAAAATGAATAATGCAAGACTTGGGCAATTTTGTGCAGTTAACTTTCAAAAGGACTTAACAAATATATACAGGCTGAGGCTATCAGTGACTACCAGTTATAGTGATATATTGCCTCCAGAATCAGAAATAATATACCTCTAACCACCATTTACTAGGAAGCACAAAAAAAATGGTATCCAGTTTTGTTGTTTGCAGCCTAACATAAACATCTAGTTGGGCAATATGAAGAGAGAAAGTTGGTCTAATTAGATCTTTAGTCTCATCCAGTTGTCTTTTGTTTATATTTCATGTTGCATTCAACCTTATTTCAGCCTTACAAATATTTTGTAATTGATGGGAAAAAGTTGGACTCTGATTACATTAAAAAAATTAGATCCTCAATCATGAAACGCACTGAGTTGATTTTGTCAATATTCTCATTCCAAACTATCTTGGAGAGCTTTTGTGAGAAATATAACTACCAAAGCCTGCTCTGACATGGCCATTAAACCAGGGAAGTGGGTGGCTGGATTCCTTTCATCCTTTTATATTAGTGATGGTCTTAAATGATTTACAAAGGAAGTAAGGAGCCATCTTTTCAAGCAAATGTCCCTGCTTAGTTATTAGAAGTTCATTGTAAGACATACAGCCAGAATGAGATCACATTTCTCAAGCTTGTAGAACACCTCAATGACACTGCTGCACAAATACAGTAGCTAATTGGGAGCTAGGTTCACCAAGGTCAAGAAAAGAATCTATTTCAAAAATAGATTGGCAAACATTGCAATCAAATCTTGTTAGTCAAATCTGTTTTGGTGGCTTTTGTAAGCGACATATTTTGCACCATTTCTTATTTTTTAAAATTTATTCCTTTACCTTTTTTTAATATTTTATTATTTTTATACATACCGGTAGTTTAAGGTGGCAAACATAAAATTGAAGAATATAATCTCACTAAGGTGAGATCTTCAAATTGAATCAGTTCAGCTGTTCATATTAGATTTATAGGGAAACAAAACATTCTTAATATGACCTTCTGTTATAAACAATGTTTAAACACTAGGAGTCTTTATAGTAAGTTGGGTTGCAAACATAACAAACAAAAACCCCTCAATGAAAAAAGATTATATTTTTGCAAATCGCATCAGTGTCTGATTTCAAAACTCCAAAAAAGTATTAATGAAGTGCCCCATGGTCATATGATCATGATTTGCCACCTTCCTTGCCAGGCTTTCCACAAGCAAAGTTACGGAGAAGCTGCTAGGGAAACTCACAAGTCACCAACGCAATTATTAAGTTTGCGGACGATACGACAGTGTTGGGGCTCATTAACAAGAACAATGAGTCTGCTTATAGAAAGGAAGTACAAGGGTTGATATTGTGGTGCAAAGAGAATAATCTTATACTTAACACCAAAAAAACTAAAGAACTGATAATTGACTTTAGGAAAAAGAGAGATGCACATTTACCATTGCACATAGATGGCGAGGAGGTGGAGAGGGTTAGTAGTTTTAAATTTCTGGGTATTTATATCTCAGAGGACCTCTCATGGACTATGAATTTAAACATGCTCATGAAGAAGGCTCAGAAGAGACTATACTTCCTGAGAATGCTCAGGAAGATAAATCTATCTCAGCATCTACTGTTGTCCTACTATCTTACTATCGCAGCACTATTGAGTGTGTCCTGACATATGGTATTCTAGCATGGCATGGAAGCAGCTCTGCAGCAGACAAAAAAGCTCTACAGAGAATAATTACAACTGTCCAGAATATCATTGGGCTCCAGCTACCAACCCTGGACGATATCTCTGCATCTCGCTGTTCTAGGAAGTTGCACAATATTCTCAGAGACTCTTCTCATCCTGCTTACAATCTTTTTGAACTGTTGTCTTCTGGTAGAAGATACAGAACAATCAAAACTCGGACCACACGCTTTCTGAATAGTTTTTATCCTAGAGCTATAATTGCACTTAATAATGAATTGAAGGGTCACCATCAGTGAGCTGTTGGATAGTATTACTTGGTCTGTTGTATGGATGTTTGAGTGGTTCAGGGTGGGGAATTCGTGGCGGGTGGGGATTGCTATGTGTGTCTTGAAGCATTATGTGAATTTCGTTGTATGGGTGTACTGTGTATATACATACAACGACAATAAATTATCATCATCATCATCATCATCATCATCATCATCATCATCATCATCTCTATTACAGGGGTCTCCAACCTTGGCAACTTTAAGATTTGTGGGAGTTGAAGTCCAAAAATCTTAAAGTTGCCAAGGTTGGAGACTCCTGCTCTATTAAGTGTCCCTGGCTTCCCTGTGCTCACACTAACCCACAATCTCCTTTGTCTGGTCTCCCTGTGTAGTATCACAAGCACAAAAACAAGCTTCTCTTGCCCTTCCCGCACTTATGCAGAGTCTGCATCCGTCCTCACCCACCCACCCCCATTCTCCTTACCTGGTGCCCTCCCCGCTGCTTCCTGTTTTGACAAGCCCCTTGGGGTTGTAATAGCAATCTGGATTGCTGAGACTGTTGCTGTTAAGCAATGGATCATTTTACTTGTGCTTTACGACTGCATTGCTTAGTAACAGCAATGCCAGTCCCAATTGCCTTTGTAACCTGAGGACTACCTGTAAGCCTTATATAATTATATGCTAGTTACAAAAATTGTTTTTAAAAATTAGACATTAGTTCTAATTTTATGGAATCCATAAAATTATCCATTAGTATGGAATATTGTTTTCTTATAATCTTTTAATCACAATATTTAACCTTTTCACGATCTGCCAATGTTATGAAATGCTATGGGTTCTGACTTTGAAGGATCTTTTCAAATGTTACAAGCTCAAAACATATTCACGTGTGTCGTCAGTTTTATTCTAAAGTTAGAACAACATACATCTTTTGGATCTTGGAACAAAACGTCATCGATCAGGAGGGTTCTAAATGCAGCCAAATGAAACAAAACTTGCTCATTATGAACACAGCGTTCAGCCCACATAAACAATTTAAGCAGGATCATTTACGTCTGGGTGAAATCAATGTTATTAAACCATTTTCTTTGTTTAAAGTATTAACTTATCACAAATAAAGAATTGTGAGTGATTATATTGTATGGATTTCCCCCCATTTATTTGAAAAACCAAGTCTCTAAGTGTCTAGGTTGCTTTCCCCCCCCCCTTGCAATCAGCCACAAGAAAAGAAGACGACAAAAAAAAATCTATCAGAGTCCGTTAAAGTCCTGCTCCTTCCCCCCCCCAACTGCCTCTCATGCAACCATTTCACGTAGGCTGAGATTCTCCCAAGAGGCTATAATTTGTCTTAGTGGCAAGAGGAGACTTCCAAGGCCCATTGCAGCACTGGAGAACATATGAGATGTAGAGGAAAGGGAAAATCTTTATTAGCTTCATCTACTTCTTCAACACTGATTTCAATGGAAGGCCTTCCCCCAAACTAATCCTAGAATTAAGGAGAAATTTCCTAACAGTTAGAACAATTAATCCGTGGGACAATTTGCCTCCAGAAGTTGTGAATGTTCCAACACTGGAAGATTTTAAGAAGAGATTGGACAACCATTTGTCTGAAATGGTAGAGTCTGTGCAGGGGGTTGAACGAAGACCCTAACCTTCCAAGGTCCCTTCCAACTCTGTTATTCTATTTTATTCTAAATGAAGTCAGGGAGAAAGAATTTTCTAAGAACTGGATATTGCCATTTTTAGCTATGCTATGCTCATCTTAGAGTGCTGAGTTTTCCTATGGATTGTCATTTGATGTTTTACTGTTAATTACCCAGAGTTGACTGACTAGGGCTATAAAATAAAAAATATATAAATTGTGATTCCCCTGTGAATATGACCTCTTTGCAGTAATCAGATTTTAAAAAGAAACTTGTTTGGCATCCAACTGTCCTCCAAATTTGATTGCCGTCAAGGAGGATTAGAAGGAGAAACATCAAGTTTAATTTTTTTTAAAAAATCTATTTGAGTGGTGTGTATTAAAAATAGAAGAAGCAAGATACCAAAGCATGGTAAGACAAAAAAACCATCAGCACAAAAAAGTAATACATCATCAGGCAAGTTGGTCATTGTAAACCAGAACATATTTTCATTAATCAATAAACAGTAAATCACTTGGCATCTTAAAAGGCCTGACTATCAATCATTTCCATAAATAATAATAGATGTTTCCTCTGTGCAACTGGTAAGACCATTTACATTCTTTGGAGCTTTTCTGAAACATTTAATATATCAAATCTTAGAAAGTGAAATATGCTTGAGGAAAATGAAAGTTTCAGCTAATTGACCTTTGTTACAGTCCTATTCTATTGTAAAAGTTTTCTACAGAAAACACACTCTGCATACTAAAGATTCAAAACTTGGCCTTCAGCATCTGATGTAGTAGGACTAGGAAAAGCTTTAGAGTTGCTGTTGGAGAAGAAACTAGTAGGGACTGTAGGAGGTTAGTACCCACCCCCTCCTAGAAAAATGAAATATCCTAGGAAATATTGAAAAAGGAAAGGATATGTTTCCCTGAATGAGGAAAAGAGAAACATGTTTTAAATACAAAGCAGCTTCCTGCAACTCCCTGCCCCCACCCTTGCCATATTCCTCCCACCTAGCCTGGAACAGTCTTCTACATAACAAAGAACCATAATAGGAATCCCAAAGCCCTTTCATAACACCACGTGGGACCTGGTAAGATTCCATCAACCATGCCCCTGGGATTCAGGACAGCCCACAAGAGTTGCCCCAGCATGCCCCTGGGAATCTGACAGCCAATGGAATACATTTCTATATAGGAACAGGAAACAGTTAGGGAGTGGCCCAAGAGAGAGTATAAAGCAAGGAACTCCCAGCATTTTGTCCTTCCTTTTTCTCTTCACCCACATCTGGAAGCATGTGATCTACCTTTTCTGTACAGGGGCTCATGCCATGTGCTCCTGTCCACCATTAAACCTTCTTTCCAAGCAACTTCCATGAATCCAGTGTCTTTTTCCCCACTTGGAACTGAACCCAGAAGGATATTCCTTACAACAGGACACAAGAATTTCTTTTTGATCTAATATAAAAATCTGCATAATTTAGCCTGGAAGTTTACAACATATGTTAAAAACCTATAAAGACTCAAACACTATTCAATATTTTCTACAGCCAATCTAGGGCCCTGGATTGATTAGATGTAATATTTGTTCTCTCAAATGTTAAAGCACTAAATTCTCTGCAATGAGTTCCATGACTGATCACCGGCCTTGATGCTACTAGCCTTTTGCAAAGCACTGAAGACCTGGATATACCCCATGGCCTCAAAATTGGAAGTTAGATATCATGAGATGTTATTGTTCTGCTAAATGACCATGGCATTGAGATTGGTTTTTTGCATTGTTTATAATGTGTTCTTAGCTGCCCAAAGTCACATCCGCAAGATGCAGGGACACTTAAATTGATTAAGTAAATAAAAAATGGAATATGTAAATGTATATGTTACTACAGATTACTTTTGCTGACTGCCGGCTACCTGCAATTTGGCAGTTCAAATCTCACCAGGCTCAAGGTTGACTCAACCTTCCATCTTTCCGAGATAGGAAAAATGAGGACCCAAATTGTTGGGGGCAATATGCTGACTCTGTAAACCGCTTAGAGAGGTCTGGTAAAGCACTGTAAAGCGGTATATAAGTCTAAGTGCTATTACTATAGCACATATACACTGCTTTCAATATTTTGTAAAACAAGAGCATTAATGACTTTTTTTAAAATAGCTCCTGTGCATTTAAAAACATCAACTGCACCTTAGCTCTACAATGTTCAATGTGGCCAGCACTAGGACTACAAAAAGCTTCGGATTTGAAGTAGTAGCTCTATGAGCTAGACTGGATCAGAAAATTGGCTCCGTGGGAAGGCCAGAACTGCATTTTAATGAGATACAGTAGACTGTTGCTAGTCTGTTTAGTCAGGAATGAGTCACTCAAATCTCTTCCTAACAATATCTCCTTTCCCCCGGGCTTCAAGAATGTCCCTGCCCTTGATGCTTCAGTATATTCCCTTCAAGGCCGTCTCTATGGCTCTCTACACAGAAAGAAACATGTAATCCTGAACATGGCACTTGGCATGTCTCAGCAATTCCTTAAAGGATCCTGTAGCAACTGTGGATGGCAGCCATTCAATCCAGAAGAAAGGATGCCTCTCCTAAAACAATAGCTGACAGATGCAATAGGGGTGCCTCCCTGTAAATCCAAATCCACATTTCTCCTTCAAATCTGAAGTGCTGCATTGCCACAGGAAACACCAGACCAGTGCTGAATTTGTGCAGTTGAACCAGTATTTAATACTTGTTGTTAAAGGCAAATTAAAAGTAATATGTAGCATTGAAGGTGTCAAGCATTTACAGCATTTATGTAAACAGAAAATTCAGTTATAGGATGACATGCTAAAAGGATGTTTAGTATATCACGGGAGTCTCTTTTGCTAAAAAGGTGGTTTAGTATATCACAGAAAAAAATCTCTTTGGATTCAGGACAGAGACCTGTAATAAAAATACTTGAGTTTGCTAGTTGATGGCATCTAAGTGACTTTGCTGGTTTTTTTTTTTTTTTTTTTTTTGGTGGAAATCTCCAGGGAATCTCAGAGCTGAAAGCTAGATGAGAAGTCAAAAAACGATTGTGAAAAAAGGCTTAGATTAATGGCAAACAAATCCTGTACTGTTGTCAAGAGAACTACATAAAAATGTCCGGGAGTTTAAATTGGAACAAAGGAAACTACTTTTTTTTAAACATGAAATGTAATAAAAGAACACCCAGTAGTCTTTAATGTGTTTCAAGGGCTACAAATTTTCTAGAAATGAAGGTAGTTATTCGTAATGGCGTTTCCCAAAAATATTTTTGTCAGGTTACACGGAGGAAAATGAAATGAAAAAAAATCATCTTTTAAAACTATTTTTATTAAACAGAACTTAAGGTAATAATATAACTATAGTTTCCAAGTTCATGTTCACATCTAAGCATGAATATTCGTAGTGAATACCTTTTTCCATCACTATTTTGGGTAAAACTGCACTGAGTTTCACAATCCTCTTACATCTCTTTGACATCTCCCAATTTAAAAATGAAACTGAGTAGGCCAAATAATCTTAAAGAGGTTTAAAGCAAATTAGAAATGCAATGTAAAACTTTTCTATGTTATAAAAATCTGAGAAGTTTAGGAAAGATGGGAAGGAAACACTTATCAACAAAACCTAGTAAAGTAAAATAATTTGTTCAAAACTTCAAGGCTGTAGTAATAGAATGCTAGTCAAGCCTTGCTATTAAATCAGGTTGTGCAATTAGTGTCACTAATTGCATAACCTGATATGCTAGTCAAAACTTGCTATTAAATTACTACAGCCTTGCTATTAAATTACTACAAGTGCTCTTCATTACTGTAATCAGCAATTCCATACACAGAACTCTTCCACCCAACACTTATCACTTATAAATTTTCATGCTAAAGTTTTGCTGTATTTCTTTAGCCATTAACTATAAAAAGTAACGGTAAAGGTTTCCCTGTCAATCATGTCTGACTCTAGGCACAATGCTCAACTCTGTTTCTTGGCCAAGGGAACCAGTGTTGTCCAAAGACAATTTCTGTGGTCATGTGGCCAGCATGGCTATATGCCAAAGGCACACGGAATGCTGTGACCTTCCCACCGAAGTGGTATGCATAATATAACAACAACATGGCTACATCTTAAACAACAGATTTATTTCAGTAACAGTTTAGGTCAACCAGAATTCTGTTTTTAAAAGTTGAGCACTAAGTGATGAATGACACCTCTAAGAAAGGCAGATGACTGAAAGAGATGCTTAAGATTTTTCATGCAGAATTTCTAAGTAAAATCCCTGGTCTGGAGGAGCAGATGAAAATGTATCTGCCCAAGTGTTAATAAAAATTACAGTCTGAGCAACCAGAAATCTGATTTTGATATACAGAATAAATTCTGCAGTTCGCAAAAGAAATTTATCCACATAAAATCAAAAGGGTCAAAAGCATCACAATAATCTTATTCAGATTCTTAAGCACTTAGCTTGTCAACACAGATCTAATTTCTTACACCAGCTTCTTACAATCTATCAAGGGTACACAAAATTAGGATGATTTTCCAAGCTCTGTCAATGTCAAATTAATTATTTATTTATGGCATTCATACCTTCCTTTCAGCCACAAAGACTCCCAGAAAGGCTTACAAATCAATAAAAACAAGAGACAGTCCCTGACCTCAAGTTTACAATCTAAAAAGAATGGGCTGAGAGAAAAAGGAAAAAAAAAGAATGGGGAAGGAAATGGAAAGCAACTAAATCCAGGCCCATCTTTTGTGTTTAGTTCTTGTTACAACTATCTAAATTAGCTTTAAAAAGCCAAAGTTGTTAATCTTATGATCAGCTGAAAAAGAAGAGTCAAATATTTGTGGGCTGTCAATTGTGCCCCAGAACAGCCTGCTTCTGAACTCTCCCTGTGCTGCAGTCTGGTAGGAAGGGCTGCTAAACAATATTTAGGAGACAAATAGAGAGAACTGATGGTTGCTTTGGCCCACTTTTCTGTCTTTAGTATGGCTTGAAGGAATGATTCAGAGAAAGATTGTATTAAAAATGCTGCAAGAAACACTTGCTAAAAATCTACATCTCAATAACAAGATGATTACTACAGCTTCAGGTTCGTTTGCCTGAAGATCGTTTTAATCAAAAATAGTTCATAGAAGACAAATAACACTGTAACAGCCCAAACAATCCAAGTCAGTTAAATTTAGGTCCTCTTATTTTTGCATCTTTTCAAAATGTATTATAGGATAGAGCAGGGGTGTCAAACTCGTGGCGTCACAGCAGCGTCACGTGATGTATTGGGACTTTTCCCCCCTTTGCTAAACCGGGTGTGGCCATGGCCAGCGCGTGACACATCGGGCCCGCAGGCCGTGAGTTTGACAGCCCTGGGATAGTCTAGAGCAGTGATGGCGAACCTTTTTTAGCTCGAGTGCCAAAAGGGTGTTTGCACGCGTGCTAGCGAGTGCGCCCACACCCACACCCTCCCCCCAAGCATGCGCACAACCCCCGTGCTGCCCCTGGGCATGCTAACTTCCTCACCTGCTTCCCCCCGCGCATGCGCACAGGCCTCACAACAGACTCCTGAAGCCTGGGGAGAGCGAAAATGGCTGAAAAGAAGGCCGAAAATCAGCTGGCCAGTGCACAAATGCGCACTGGAGTGGACATAGAACAATGCTTCGCGTGCCTTCTGATATGGCTCTGCATGCCACCTGGGGCACGCGTGCCATAGGTTTGCCATCATGGGTCTAGAACGCGTCCCCTAAATATGCTACCGAGAGATCCCATAACAACAGTGGTCATAATAATGGTAGCCATTTAGCAACCAAATTGTTATACAGGTACTCCTTGACTTATAAACTTTCAATTAGTGACCATTCAAAGTTACAACAGCACTGAAAAAAGTGATTTATGACTGTTTTTCACATGACTGCTGCAGCATCCCCTTGGTCACATGATCAAAATTCGGATGCTTGGCAACTGGCATGTATTTATGACAGTTGCTGTGTCCCCAGGTCATGTGATCCCCTTTTGGAAACTTCTAACCAGCAAAGTCAATGGGGAAGTCAGATTCACTTAACAACCATTTTACTATCTTGACAATTGCAGTGATTCACTTAACAACTATGTCAGGAAAGATCATGAAATGGGGCAAAAACTCACTTAACAACTGTCTTGCTTAACAATGGAAATTTTAGGCTCAATTGTGGATGTAAGTTAAGGACAATCTATATACTATTTTCACAGTAACTGAATTATTTAGCCATAATATAACCAGAAAATAAAAGAGTGTTGAACAATGTGTTGATTTTATTTGCATTCTAAATGTTTTTAAATTGTATGCTTTAAATAAACACTTTTTACAATTTTAAAGTGTTTTCTGGTTTTTTTCCAAGTTTGCCTTTGAAGTGGCTATTTCTTTCCATATCAGTAAAAACAGAAGAAATTATAATTGAAGAACAGGCCAAAAGTATTTTACTTACGAATTCATAATCACCATCCAGAGGAACTCTCCAATCTGAGGAACATCTTTCAGATACCTGCCTTCCATAGTTGTTTTGCCAATTCTCTTTCTCCTTTTGCTCAAAATAGTCAAGGAAAGATGGTCTGACAGCCTGCATGGTTTCATCTCTCCCTACAAGTAAAGACACATTAATTGATTCAGAAGAGAAGGTGTTTCCTGTGTTAATAATCCCTTTTAAGCAAATTTAATATTCAAATATGTCCATCTTGTGACTAATTGAAAGTAAATATTAAAAATCTGATTCACAAAGAATTTTGCAAATATGTCCTATCAGCCTATTGGCGGATGTAGCAGGCTTCATTTCACTGCTATTATCACCACAATTCTATACTGTGTCCAGTCATTTTTGTCTTTTGTACTTCCCCCATAGATGTCATTTTACTCGTTTCATTTCTCAGAGCTTCTTGGAGAACTATGACACACACTATGATTAGTTACTGACTAAAGTCCAGTCATCCAATACTCTTGTACTCTTATCTTATCCACATTGCAGAAGAACTTCCATCAGGGATGGATTTTTCAAATAGGAAATAAATGCTTGATGATTCTAGTAATGGAACATATATATTTTCTTGTTTAGAAGAGGGGCAGGAAAGAGTTTCACAAGCTTAATTTAAAAACAGGAGGAAAATTAGGAATACATTAATTGTATTCATCTCCTAAAATCACTCAGATTAGAATCTAGATATCAATTTCTACACCTTAAAACCCACATTACATCTACGCATTACACATTACAGCTAGGTTGCATTAACAGAGGGATAGGATCAAGTTCACATGAGCATCAGTACCACTTTATAAAGCCTTAGTAAAACCATACTTAGAATACTACATCCAGTTTTGGTCGCATTATAAAAAAGATGCAGAGACTCTGGAAAGAGTGTAGAGAAGAGCAACAAAGATGATTAGGGGCTAGAGCCGTGATGGCGAACCTATGGCACGGGTGCCACAAGTGGCACGCGGAGCCATATTGGTGGGCACGCGAGCTGAGGTCCGGCATGCATGTGTGCACCAGTCGGCTGATTTTTCGGGCCTTCTGGGCCCACTGGGAGTCGGGAAACAGGCTGTTTCCAGCCTACAGAGGGGGTGGGGAAGGCCATTTTCGCCCTCCCCAGGCTCCTAGAAAGGCTCTGGAGCCTGGGGAGAGTGAAAAATGGGCGTGCCATTGCATGCTGGGAGCAGGGGGGGTCATGCGTGCATGTGCGGGGGTGCATGGAATTATGAGTGTGGGCACGCACACATGTGATCCCCCACATTCCCCCCCCTTTTGGCACGCGAACCAAAAAAGGTTCGCCATCACTGGGCTAGAGGCTAAAACATATGCAGGAATTGGATTTGTCTAGTCTGGTGAAAAGAAGGATAGAGATGACATGATAGCAATGTTCCAATATTTGAGGGGCTACCACAAAGATGAGTCAATGTATTTTCCAAAGCACCAGGAAGGCAAGACAAGCAGCAATGGATGGAAACCGAACAAAGAGAAGTAACCTAGAACTAAGATAAAATCCCTAATAGTGAGAACAATTAACCAGTGGAATGGCTTGCCTTCAGAAGTTGTTGGTGCTCCATCACTGGATGCTTTTGAGAATAGACTGGACAGCCACTTGTCTGAAATGGTAGGGTCTCCTGCTTGAGCAGGTGGTGGACCTAGAAGACCTCTAAGGTCCCTTCCAACTCTGTTACTGTTATCACTGTAGTGCCCTGGGCCAGTGATTAACATGTAGAATTAGGATGATGAAGACCCTGGTTCAAGTCCATTGTTAGCCAGAGAATGGCTGCCTTTGAGCCAATTTCCATCTCCCACTCTAAACTAATCCATAGTATTAGTGGAGGGGAAACAATGTGAGGAGATAATGCTATATGAAGTGTAGAGTTCTTAGAAGAAAGACAAGTTATAAATTTAACAAATAGAGAATGTTGGGTTTGACTTATAAACCATTAAACTATTTCAGCAACTGTTTTGCTTGTATTCTAAAGATTTTTCAAGAACACATTAATGATGTTATCAAGGAGTTCTGTCTCAGTGTCATTTTAAATATTTAGGTATCAGTTAGATAATGCAATGTCATTTAGATAACACACTAGGAATTTGTTTTCAATTATCTCCATTTCACACAGAGAAGAATCAAGCAAAACATTCAAGAACAGGGAAAAATAACACTGTATTTAGTTAGTGTATTTATTTTACAGCACTCATTAGCAATAGCCCACTCTGTCATGAGATGTGGAAGCTTATGGAAATAAATGCCTCATTCTATAACTAATTCTTATTTTAAACATATCCTTTTAAGTTACCAATCCAGAGCTAACAAGGGAAGTATTATTCAGAAGTCTGAGTTTCTCAGCAGAGGCAATGGAATAACCTTGCTTCTTTTTTTCTACTCTACAACTTGATGGAATTAACTGAGAAAGGGCAAAAGGCAACAGATAGTGGAGAGAATGGAATGTCAAGTTTCTTTTCGCTCCCATGAATATTCAATTATGAGGTACACATATATGTGACAACAATCCATGCACTGAATAAAATACAAAGCACTCTCAGAAACATTCAACAGATTTATCCAAACTAACAAAAAACTTACATAAAAGCTTTTATTTTTCATAGTTACAGTAAATTACCCTTCGATGAATTTTGAGAAAGGTCCACATGATGCTGCCCATCCTTATAATCCACTCCTCTTTCCACAAAATGCAAAATTGTTGCATGATATTTATGATTGCTAAACCTTGGTATCTGCCATGTCAATGCAATTTATGTTTTATGGTTATCTAGAAGCTGCATAATAATGCCAACTGAAGCATTTAGTCTGCAATTTTATATGCACTTATATGTTATGACTGTGGTTGGGCTTCTCAATTAACATGCCTAAGACTGTTCTAAAATTACTGTATCAGTTTCAATGCACAATATTCCAGATTTTGATGGTTCTTCTTTTAAAACATATTAAAGCTCTTACATAATAAGGCGGACTAAAACATAATTTCTGCAGCACAAAAGGCAAAATGCATGGCAATCTAGAATGTATACCAACTGTGAAATAAAGAAAAAAGAAAAAGAAAAAAAAAGAATTACAATCTCCCCAATATATTTTGAAGTTTCTATAAAACTCATAAAAAGCTTTTCTAAAGCACAACACTCAAAACCATTATTTAATAGCAAATTGTAACACAGTGCAAAATTTTCATCTTGGTCCAGGACAGATGCAAAGGTTCGCTGGCATTTGCAGTGCCAGGTTTGCACTGCCTGCTCAGAAATACAAATTTTGGTTCATTGATTTTCCCTTAATGGAAATTCCACAACTTCAACATAACCACCAAAGAAGTATCACTCCAAGTTTTTATTAATCTCTGGAAGATTATCTTATGTAACATCTTCCCAAACAACATCAATGATCATAGAGGAATCTATAAGGGATATTTTCACATGAAAATCATGTCCTATTGCAAGACCAGCTAAAATCCCAATTGTTAATGTTCTATATTCTTGCACATTTTTAAAAAATATATGATCTGCTAAGAAGCTGACCCATGTAACTCTAGAAATATGCTGACTACCGGTAGTATGCTGGTCTGAATAAAGCCAAACTGATATGCTCTACAAAACAATGGAATTCATGTAAAATGTCTGACAAATTACATACAGTATCTACAAAATGAATCATAAAAAGACATAAAATCATCAATACTCCCAGGTTATTTACCAAGATGATTCATATATAAATGTGATATTGTTTTGAAGAGTGATGGATTTCTGCATGTAAATTGCCACCTACGCACATTTCTGAGTTTGTTCTACAAGATCAAATCAATGTGTCCAAATTGTTAAAGAAAAATAACTTACTTTTGAAATCTTGCAGTGTTTCACATACTATAATGTATATCTTTTGAATATTTTATTAGAATCTTTAACCTGGTGTTGTTAGACATAGGGATTATCATAAGCAGTCCAGAACTTGCATACCAAAAAGATCCGAGTCCTGGAATACAAACCATTCTTTAAGCCAGGGGGTGTGGAACTATGGCCCATTTTATGACATGGAGACTTCAACTTCCAGAATTCCTGAGTTAGCCATGCTGGCTCAGGAATTCTGGGAGTTGAAGTCCACAAGTCATAAAAGGGCCATAGTTCTACACCTCTGCTTTAGCCAATAGAAGCTTCACTCACAAACCCATTTTCCCCACACATACTTCCAAAACAGAAGTGCAAATATGGTAAATATATGCACAAAAAAACCTCCATCCAGAAAGTAAGTAGAAATCCTTGTGCTGTTTCTCTTCTCTGATTCATCACTTCTCCTCCCCTCAATTCAAATGCTCCATTTTCCTGCACCTTTCTACCACTCTACCAGCTGAGGCTGTCCAATCACTTAAACTGTCCTCAGATACTGAAGGCCTAAGGCAAAAGCTCCCTTTCTTCTTTTTTGTTTTAAGCTTTTTCCAGAGTTGGGATATGCTTCTAAAGCTAAGGATTACTCTTCAACAGACATTTCCATCATGTGAGAAGGCACTGTTCAAAAATTAAATTAAAATACGGGTAGAGATACTGGTTCTTTAGTTTGGAAACATAGTCCAGCTATTTTTCATTTTTATTATTTAAAAAAGGGAGAGATTGGCCAATTCTAAGGGATAATCCGGAAATTTCAGATCTCAGCAACTATAAAACAGGTATTCGCAAATAATTTTGCCCAGAACCAGGATTTACTAAACAATCTTAAATTGAGGAAACAGATGTTTGATCAACTCACCAGGAATCCTGACTTGATGTAATATATGAAAATCAGCAGTGTCTTGTTTCCTGGCATCTTAGGCTAAAAGAACTGGAAAAGTCATTTACTCAAGATCCCTCCTGCCAGATTATATATTACTCAGATAAATAAGACGGGCCTAATGGCTGAGTGGTTAAAGATGCTGAGCTTGTCAGCTGGAACAGTCAGGGGTGAGCCCCCATTACTTGCCTCAGCTCCTGCCCACCTAGAAGTTCGAAAGCATACAAAAGCAAGTAGATAAATAGCCACCACTTGGTGGGAAGGTAATAGCACTCTGTGTGCCTCGGTGTATAGTCATGCTGGCCATATGACCACGGAAATGTCTTTGGACAACAGTGGCTCCATTGGATAAGAAACAGAGATCAGCACCGCCCCCTAGAGTTGGACTCGACTGGACAGGAGAAACCTTTTACAAATAAATAAATACACATGTACCACCAGATATAAAACAGTTGTATCATGTTGCTGGACTATTTATTTACTTATGGAAATAAATAAAAATTAAAGTAGCACACAAATGTAAACATTTTATTACTGTTTCATAGTTGTTCATACCATGAAGTTTCAGGTAACTCATTATTCAGTTCTGCTTCATTTTAATGTAGCCCTACCTGGTTTTAATGTAACTGTGTAAAGGACCTGAGGAAGTTTCTTAGACTTTCAACAAGAACAGAACTATAATGCATAGGGAGAAAACAAACAAGAGATTTGCTTACTCCCTGAATGAGCCAGTCTACCTGGAAAGTAGTGCAACATTTCAAAGAATCACCCATGATAATTCCAGCTCCAACAGTGTATATTAAAGTTGCTGCAGTTAAAAAGCAGTTGGATTTTGGGATTGAGCTGGGTTAGAGAAGCTTGTTTGAGAACCTTAATTCAGGATGGACTTGGCTGTCCAAAGTGTTGTGGGATGAAATCTTCTGGCAAATGAGAGCAAATGAGAGCTCAGCGACTGGCCATACCAATCACTGCAGCCATTCGCTGAGATCATCTCCCATATATTATAAAACTGTAATTTCAAAATGTTAATGAATCGATTTTTATTATTTGTAATCCTATATGTGTGTTGACAAAGACAGAATGAAAAAAACTTTATAAGGATAATATTCTATTCATGGCAGAGACAAATGACAAAGTGAATTCTTATAGAGAGATGGTCAATTGTTAATATTTCAAGGTATGCAAGGGAGTCTGTACATACAGTCTAAAATATTAATATAAATCTTTAAAATGCCAATAGCAATTTAACTGGCATTCCTAGAAGTAGTCAAGTATAAAAGTAAACTACAGATTTCTGAATTATTAAAGAGAACTTTTTCCTGCTTAGTGCAATTTTCTTTGAAACTCATTTTACACAATTATATGATAAAAGTACCACAAAAGTACAGATGCCAAAAAAAATTGAATGTCTAACTCAGAAATATAGATTACCATAAGTCTTACATTTAGTAATGAGAGACATGTGCTATTTTATAAGATCATAGTAACAGAGAGATAGCAAAAGTAATAGTCAATGGCTAAGATACTGTAGAATAAAGAAAATAAAGAGATACTATAGAAAAAAGAGAAAAAAGAGAAGTTGCAGGAAACAAAATAAGGGGATTAGGGATGAAGTATCTGCAGGTCCCAGACTGGGTTTCAATGGATAGCCTAGACCAGGGGTAGGCAAAGTTGGCTCTTCTATGACTCATGGACTTCAACTCCCAGAATTTCTGAGCCAATCATGCTAGCTCAGGAATTCTGGGAGTTGAAGTCCACGAGTCATAGAAGAGCCAACTTTGCCTACCCCTGGCCTAGACCAGGGGTTTCAAACTCGCAGCCCAGAGCTGGATGCGTCAGGTGCTAGCTCCGCCCCCGCCCAGTTTAGCGAAGGGGGGGGGGAAGTCCTGATATGGCTCATGACAATGCCGTGACGACACAAGTTTGACACCCGTGGCCTAGACATTCGTAGCTGAATACAGATTTTTTAAACTTTTTAAATGAATTTTAAATTCATTTAAATTTATTTAAATTTAAATTTTTAAATGAATACAGATTTTTTAAACTTTTATATTTTATTGTATTTTTTAGTCTAGGGGTTTCTTTTTAATCTAGGGAAACCTTATTGGTCACTCTTGAAGATGACTTTCAATGGGACCTGGAGTACCAATGTGCTGATCCTGTTAGATTGACTCTCAACAGCTCAGAGCTTCAATAAGTACTCTTCTGAACCACCTGCAACTGTTGGGATTGAAGGAAACTTTTATAACAATTCTGCTATTCCCTAAGCAGTGTTGAAAGTGAAGGAGGAAGAAAGTTCATGGTTCTAATCAGCCCACTATGGGCTGACTCAAGGCATGGCTTATCCCTACCTTACTTAACATTTATGAAAGTTGTGGCAAAAATCATCTGTTGGTCAATGTTAAGATTATCATCACTATGCTGATGATAACTAAATCTCTACCTTGGGCTAAAAGAGAAATTAAATGGATGTCCTGACCCAGGATCTGGAGACTGTCAGGGACTTGATGGATCGAGGCTCAAGTTGGATTCTTTGCAAGACAGAGTGGCTGTTTGTTCAGAAATCTTCTGGTGTCTGAGAAGCTCCAAATTTGGCTCTGTATGTGGTTGTTTTTTCCCCTAAAGGAGCAGTTCCCTGACCTAAGACTTCAGCAGAACGTCTCTGTTTTGTTTAAATGTTGCTTGTTTGCTTTTGACGTAACAAGTATGAAGCCAGACATAATGTTCATAATTGGTGGTTATTCGGTAAACAAACTTTGACTCTGTAATGCATAAGTCAGGTCTATCATTAAAATAGAAAGAGGTGCTCGGTACAAAGTAACCAGCTGTTATTTATCCCTACTTTTTATGTGCTCAATCAAAACTATTTTGTAATGAAGTGCTAAATGGTTACACATTAGATCTCAACTTGTGTGTAATATCAATAATGTTATATAATTTCAGTATTCTTAAGCTTTACAACTGATAGATTTTTTTAAAAAATGCATAAAAAGCCATTCTGGAGCAGAAAGAACTTATCTGTAACCATAATAAAGCCATCTCTTATAAAAGTTATTTTCAAAACTGGAAACCAGGCATAAGATGTAACAGGGAAAAAACCCCTGTTATTAAACCACCTTCAGCTCTTCCTTAAAAAAATATGTGATCAATCATGCTTTGTCTACACATTTAAAGGATGCTGTTCTGAGGCTCCTATAATTATACTGTTTCAGATCTTCAATTTTACTGAGAAAATAGAGCCATTGCTCTGCATGAAAAATTACCAAGTGAAAAGTGTATTGAACGAAGCAGATGAGCTTTACTTTTCTAATATAATGATATGTGAGAATGACCTTGGGAGACAAAAGGAAGAGCTGCATTTTGCTGTTCTCCCCTGGGTTGGGGCACATTCTGTCCCAGCTGCTGTATTAGTTTTATGATAGCATTCTGTAAAAAATTAGTTACTTATACATCCATGTGTTGCTGGTGTTTTAATAATGTTGCAGCTAGGTGCTTGGTGGGTGGAAGTGCCCCGGGAGGACTGCAGACCATTAAAAAAGTTCCAATCAAAATCTTGTGCCTCTTTTAAGAAGAAAATACGAGCCTTAAAAGACTGATGTGAGCCCTTTGAGATTGTTCAGACAAGAAGCAGAATTATGAGTCTTAACTCTATTTTTGTAGTAAGATTATGTTAACAGAATTTTGAAGGGTGGGAAAAAATTTCTCCCTACCTCTTTCTACTCTCTGGAAAACTAGGAAGAGTCTCTTCTGAGAGACTTCCCACACCTCCTTCTCACCTTCTGTGGACTGCAACTCTTCCTCCTATCTCCCAACGTCATTCCCACATACCCAAAATAGCAGCCATAATTTTGTGTATAGTCAAAACTGAAGGTCATCATTTTACGAATGGGTGCAATGCAGAGTCTGATACTACAGAACTGTGATGGTGAACTTATGCCACGCGTGCCACAGAGCCCTCTCTGAGGGCCCGCGAGCCATCGCCCCAGCTCAGCTCCACCATGCATGCGTGCATGCCTCCTGCCAGCCAGCTGGTTTTCAGGTGTTTGCCACACATGCGCAGGGCACGTGCGCATGTGTGGGGAGCATGCGTGCATGCATGGGAGGCCCGTGGGGGATTGTACATACATGCAGGGATCATGTGCACATGTGTGGGGGTGGGGTGCATGTAGGGGTCGCACGCGCATGCACGTGGAAGCGCAGGGGGGTCACGCACGCATGTGCAACGTGCACACAGGGATCACTTGTGAAACCGTGGGGGCGGGGGGTGTCGCACATGCATTGCATTATGGGCGGGCATGTGCGCTTTCGGCACGCAGCAACGAAAAGGTTAGCCATCACTGCTTTAGAACCATTAGCTTATGAAAGGGCTCTTGAAAAAGAATCTTTGTGCAATCCAGGGATTGCACAACACCCCCCCCCCAATTTCTGTCTCCAAGCTCAATAATAAAAATAGTACTTTAAAATTTGCATGTTTATTACTTTTGTGATGTCACAATCTCTTCAGTCTGAATGTCCACTGTAAACATAGGATGTTGATACAAAAACATGAAAATTAAAAAGATCACAGTGAACTACATATTTAGTACAGAGGAAATCAGAGCAAGAAGGCAAAATTCCATATAATCAGAAAGGAATCTAAATCGGGGTTCAGGGGAAAGCTGGGCCAAAATGCCATAGATTTCTTGGGATGTTCAATCCTGTAGCTTTAAGACACCCCAAGGGTAGTTTTAACAGCCAGATTGTAGTTACCTGCATTGAAAGGGATGAAATGCTCCCCTAGTTTTTTCTTGGTACATAGTAGTAATATGAGGCAGTGGCAAACATTAAAAATGAAACTAAAGAACATTCTAATCCATGTCAATAAAACTTACCGTATTTTTCGGAGTATAAGACGCACCTTAGTTTTGGGGGAGGAAAATAGGGGGGGGGAATTTACCTACCAGGTATTCATCTGGCTAGTGTCCTTAGTCTGTTCAGCTTCAGCACATTATTTTATCCCCTGATTAGGGATGAAAAAAATATTCTTTGAAGGGAGTATGAATGAAAACAAGCCTGCAAAGACTTAGGGCTGGTAAAAACTAATTCAAGGGAGTAGGAATAAAAAAATGCTGCAAGCTGGTAAGATCGTTAGCACCTTGTTAGGGCTGAAAATACCTTTTTCGGAGGGAGTAGGAATGAAAACAAGCCTGCAAAGACTTAGGGCTGGGAAAAATCTTCTTCAGAAAGAGTAGGAAGCAGGGAAGCTCGTTAGCACCTCTTTAGGGCTGGAAAAAAAAGCTTCGAAAAAGCTACATTCGAAGTATAAGACGCACCCAAATTTTCAGCCTCTTTTAGGGAGGAAAAATGTGTGTCTTATACTCTGAAAAATACGGTATATTACTCTTTCACAACATAATACTTATTGGGAGGAAGCAAATATTTTAATTCACTCAGAGAAGTAAAAAGCATTGAACTGCCTTCTTGCCAAAACCAATAAATATGAAAGAATGTTATTCAAGTAATGACCTTAAAAAGAAAAGTACTAGCAAATATTCCATCTCTTGGTCCAAACAATAGCCAAAAAATAATGCCAATGAGCATTTTCTTAGCAGTGTCTGTTTTATTTCTCAACATTCTTTCTCTATTTTAAATGTTTTTGTACCAGCCTTCATCAAAATAGATTTAAGAATGGCATAATCATGGAGGACATAGGCTTGCAAGAACCAATCAGAACCAAATACAAAATGCCAGACGAGGGTAGAAAATTCCCTACTATGCCCCATGAATTAAATGTTACATATTTCTGACGAATAAAATTTTCATTGAAAGTGTGTCGAAGAAAAAAAAACATTGTTAGGCCCAACAGATAAACAGCATATCTATTTTATGAAGAAATGGTTTATAATTCGTTTCTACTATTTAACACCAGGCATGAAATATGAGCCACTCTAGGATATTAATGACCCCAATTCAACTGCATTCAAAACACCATTTAGTTATAGTGATCATTAAAAACCCTTTCCCATGAAGAATCCTATACAAGGCTGATAAATTTTTACAGCTAAATCAATTTAATGAAATGTGAAAGAAATTATTACTGCAGAAGTGATAAGCAGAAAAAGAGAGCTCTAGAAATAAATGTATGCGGAGCACTCCATGTATTGAATATGGCACAAGTCACCTTGCAAAAAATGATTCTTCTCTAAATTTCAGGGCCACAAAAACAATTGCAGGCCAGCTTGACATTGATTTTCAATGGATAGGAAACAGTAATCGTAAACATTCTTTACATACCGTGGTCCACAGTGTTTCTCAACCTTAGCAACTTTAAGATAAGTAGACTTCAACTCCCAGAATTCCCCAGCCAATTTTGGGAATTGAAGTCTTAAAGTTGTAAGGCTGAGAAACACTGGTAAACCAGGTTCCAGTTTTAATTCATATCATTGGTGGACGTGTTCTTTTTAACTCATTCTCCTGAAAACTGCTGCTTACACTCCCTAACATCAGGGCTGTGGAGTCGGTAGATAAATGTTTCGACTCCGACTCCTCAGTTTTTTGTACTTCCGACTCAGACTCCAGGTACCCAAAATTTCCTCCGACTCCGAAGTTTTTTGTACTTCCGACTCCGACTTCAGATACCCAAAATTTCCTCCGACTCCGACTCCACAGCACTGCCTAACATATTTGTCTCCACACACTCACATGTCTCTTTGCACATCTATGTCACAAGCTTCCTTCTTTTTGTTATTTTATTTCTCAGTTTATGAATCTTTTCACATTCTATTACTTTTGGGGATTTGCTTGCTTCACTTGCCAGTATCTCTTAAAGAAGCGGTAACAGCTATGAAATATGTATTTGGGAGATGTCAACAGGGTGCAACCTTGTCCACCCACCCACCTCCATTCCATCAACTCGTTAAAAGCATATTTTCCTGGGCCTGCATCTAAATGATGACCCCAGGAAAAGGTCCAAGGAGGCCCAGACACATGTACCCAGATCCTCACTGAAGCATCTTTGCTGCTTTGCAGCCAAATAACTATATATCCCTTGATTTAACATGACAGAAAACTCAGAAAAAAGTTTCCCGATGATTGTAATACTAACACAGATATTTATGTCAGTGTCTCATTTATACATTGTATATGTTAGGAGTCCCCAATCCCTGGTCTGTGGACTGGCACTGGTCCGTGGCATGCCAGAAACTGGGCTGCACAAACAAGTGAAGCCTAATCCATGGGATGCAGGCAGCACATGAAACCATGCCCCCTACGATCTGCAGAGAAATCTCTCTCCACGGAACCGGTCCCTGGTGCCCAAAAGGTTGGGGGCCACTGGTATATGTGGTGAAGTTTCTGTCTATAGACGAAAAACAAAAAAGGAAACTGCTTAGAAGTAACTTCGTGTGTCTTTCTTGGTTTTTGGAGCCTGACAATATAAATAAATATTAGGGACATATTGTATATACTGTACATACCAAATAATCATTTTGCAATAGTTAGAATAATTCAGTAATTGTTTTTAACATTGTTAGTAATGTGAGGAGAATAGTAGGAGAAAATAAGTTCTGAGTTAACTTTCTACTAATCTATCATTTGAAGTTTATGTTGGAGCTCCCCCTTTTGATTAACTGCTCTCATTGCTGCATCTTTTAGTTGATGCTCCACTGCATCACTTTTTCTGCTAAAGTCAGATAATATTAACACAAAATTACACAAAAGTTCACAATTCAGTACAATCCCTATTACCGTATATACTCGAGTATAGGCCGACCCGAATATAAGCCGAGGCACCAAATTTTACCACAAAAAACTGGAAAAGTTATTGACTCGAGTATAAGCCTAGGGTGGGAAATGCAGCAGCTACCGGTAAATTTCAAAAATAAAAATAGATACCAATAATGGTTTTGAATATTTATTTCAAAGAAAAACAGTAAACTAGCTCTGTAAGTGGAAAAGAGGGTCAATAAAAACAATAGTCCTATGGGATTGGGCGTCTTAGAAGAACTTTTAATTAAATTAAATGAAATTAGATGAAATTAATTTAAATGAAATTAAATGAAATTAATTTAAATGAAATTAAATGAAATGGGCAGAAGGACAGAATGGGGCAGAAATGCAGATGAGTCTTAAGCAAAACAGTTTATCCAAGTAATGCAATCCAATCTAAAAGGCTCAAAGAATATTTTCAGACCACCTACAGTCTGATATTTCTCCATGTTGTGTGAATCATGGGAAACAGAGAAAGAAAGGAAGAAATGGAAGATCCCTTTATTTCTGTAAATGTTCCCAGGTAAAGGGCTCTTTGTGCTGTCAGTCAAAAGGCATGGTATTGCCACTCTGTCTCTCTTATAACCATATTTGGTAATAGCAATGTCTGGTAAAT
This sequence comes from Diadophis punctatus similis, assembly GCA_023053685.1. Taxonomy (NCBI): domain Eukaryota; kingdom Metazoa; phylum Chordata; class Lepidosauria; order Squamata; family Dipsadidae; genus Diadophis; species Diadophis punctatus. The sequence goes on along the minus strand of JALIGW010000003.1, from coordinate 16,320,583 downwards.
GTTAATAGATATTTGGTATTAAAAAATAAAATATGGAAAAAAACAGTGGGAGGGAAGAATGGAAGATAAAATTGTTACATTGCCTCTACAGTTCCATAAAGGAAGCAAGGTAATTGTCAGTAAAAGCCTTGAATATATTTTTCTAGCTAAACACTTATATTGTAAATTAGATAAAAAGTTATATGATCCTGTTTAACTGAATTCATTGCAATTCTAGTCAGTGTATTTTCTATGTGGAACTCCTTCTTGCCCCAATGGGGAAAGGAGGTATCTAGAATTTATAGTGCTTTTGATCCTTGTAAAGAGCACTGGGATTTACGGCAGCATAGCCTTCTATGTAGGAATGGAACATCCTGTTCAGGTCAAATTTTCATCTTAGTATTGACTCAGAAATACATCTCTCTAAGTGCCAATCCTCCGCGATCGCCCCCCCAAAAAAGGCATTTACTGGGAAACTAGTCCGGGCTCGGGGCGTTTTGCAAGCGGGCGAGAACCAGCCTCCGGGGTGGCGGCATGAACGAGGGCGAGGCGGAGGATCCTCCGTGGCAAGGAGATGTGCCCGGCAAGGAGATGTGCCTGGCGGGGGAGTTCTGCCGGCGGGGGAGATGTGCCCGGCGGGGGAGTTCTGCCGGCAGCGGCAGCGGCAGAAGCGGCTGCACCAGCTGGAGCTGGACCCGGATCGCCAGCCGGACCCTCCCCCACCGCCTTGCGACCTCTGCCCGGCGGTGCTGCTGGCCACGGTGCATCACCTGCTGGGCCGGTCGGTGGCCGAAGGCGACCGCGCTGCGCCTTCGGCCACCGACCGGCCCAGCAGGTGATGCACCGTAGCCAGCAGCACCGCCGGGCGGAGGTCGCAAGGCGGCGGGGGAGGGTCCGGCTGGCGATCCGGGTCCAGCTCCAGCCGGTGCAGCCGCTTCTGTCGCCGCCGCCGCCGGCAGAACTCCCCTGCCGGGCACATTTCCTTGCAAAGGGCTGGCCGCGGAGGACCCTCTGCCTCGCCCTCGTTCAAGCCGCCGCCCCGGAGGCTGGTTCTCGCCCGCTTGCAAAACACCCCGAGCCCGGACTAGTTTCTCAGTAAATGCCTTTTGGGGGGGGGCATCGCGCCTCTTCCCAGCTGATCCCCGCAGCACGTGGAGACAAGGACCGATTCCCCCACGCCGGGGACACCCCAGCCCAGTTGCGCCAGCCCGTTCGGGGAATTCTAAGGATCGCGCGCTTTGGCCAATTTCACTGACTCGAGTATAAGCCGAGGCGGCTTTTTTCAGCCCAAAAAGTGGGCTGAAAAACTCGGCTTATACTCGAGTATATACGGTAATTTAAAGTAGGAAGATTTCATGCAGAATGCGCACATCATATTTAAAAATAAAAGTCCTGTAGGCCAAGAAAAATTGAGTGGAAAGTTGCAAATTCAATCATGTATTGAAAGATCACATGGATAGAAGTTAAACAATTTAAATCAAGAGCCTCCTCTTTCATCTAAATACCAAACTGTTGCACTTTTTGTCACTGAAATAACACAAAACCAAAAATAAACCATGAACTTAAGGAGGAAAAAATCTGCCTATAGCAGAAAAAACAAAAGACTCCATCTTAAATTCCTTTCTTACAATGATGTACTTGAAAATAAGTATTTAATAGGGTATTTATTGAGAACATATGCTTTGTTTTCAATCTGGACGAAGCAGAAAATAATCCGAGCAAGCATTTTATAGCCATGTCCACGTGTAGTATAAGCATCTGTAAACATTCTATGTAGTAACCATCTCTAATATCTGTGCTACACATCACTAGCTGTGCTACTGTGCCAAAAATTAGGTCATGAATTCATGAAACTTGCAACAAAATCAACAGATGGCAGACAATGCAAAATACATGTCCGATATTCAATGAGATATTTTATTTATTTATTTATTATTTATTTATTTGTCAAACATGTGTAGGATAGTAGTAGTTTGTATAAACAGAACATACCGTATGTTCCGGCGTATAAGACGACTGGGCGTATAAGACGACCCCCAACTTTTCCAGTTAAAATATAGAGTTTGGGATATACTCGCCATATAAGACTACCCCTCCTATTATCTTTCTTTTTCTTTCTGTCTTTCTTCCTTCCTAACATCTTTCTTTCTTTCTTCCTAACATCTTTCTTTCTTCCTTCCTAACATCTTTCTTTCTTTTCTTTCTTTCTTTCTTTTTCTTTCTTTCTTTCTTCCTTCCTTCCTTCCTTCCTTCCTTCCGCCCTCCCTCCCTCCCTCCCTCCCTCCTTCATTCCTTCCTTCCTTCCTTCCTGCAAACCAATCCCCACCGTGGCTCCTTTCTCCCTCACCTAGCCCTCTTCCAAGACGCCAAGTGCAGGGAATTGCACCAAGAAGGTAGGTGAGTGGATTGCTCCCCTCCCCTCGGAGGAAGAAGGAGCCTCTGTCGCTGGTAGGGTTAACACGCATGGGAGGGAAGGAGAGAGAGCGCTACCGCTGCTGCTATCACTGCTCCGATATTTCTTCGGTGGGCGCTCGCGGGAGGGACCACGGAGCAGAGGTGCCCAGAGAGCGGGGCGAGAGGCGCGGGGATGCCAGAAGTGGCGGCGGCGGCAGGCTCCTGCCCGTGTCTCCCACCCGCCTCTTGCCTTAAGCCGCCGGGCGCCTCTGCGTCGCGGTCCCACCCGCATGCGCCCACCTGCTAGGAAGGCTGCAGCTGGCGGTGGCAGCCGCAACCTTCCCAGCAGGAGACCGAGATGCAGGGTGGCGTCGGGGCTCCGGGGCTTCTTCGGCCGCTTGGCTGGAGAACAGCGGGGATGCAGCCGAGGCCATTTTTGAGCTCCCCCCGGCTTGGAAGTTTCAGTACCTGGCGTATAAGACGACCCCCGACTTTTGAGAAGATTTTCAAGGGGTAAAAAGTCGTCTTATACGCCGGAATATATGGTAAGTAAAAAGTAACGAAAAAAGAGGATAATAGGACAGTAGGACAGGGATGAACTCATGATCACTATTAGTTTTGCAAGTTGGGATATGGGTAAGTCAAGAAACACAGTAGTCTGTGTCCATTTGACCCTATTATTCATGGTTAATTTAGTCAATATTTTCTCAATCTGATTTCCTAGGTTTATTGATCTATAATTTAACCATGCAGAATTGGCTGAGAGAACAAGCAATAAACTAAAATATGATTGTGCTAAATTGTGATTGCTTGGTCTCTTAATAATCACAACTATTATTTTCCCTTATTCTTGTTTAGAATTGAGCCTTATTTAGAGCTGCTAGGACCATTTTTATGCCGTCAATCATTACGTTCTTTAGAGGAAACTCTCCCAATAAGGACTGATTCCCAATAAGCCCATTTTCAAGGGATGACTTGTTCTTCAAATGTCTATGTCTCCTTAAGCTTGAACTCACAAGATGCTTCGGTTTCTTGAGCTTTGGATATATTTTTCAGACTTAGGTCTGATTATTTAACCTCTTGTACTTCTAAACAACAAATGGCCCTCAGAACTTCAAGATTTTATCTCCAACATTTCAAACTTCTATGGGAAACTAGCCAAATTTCAGAAATATTATTTTTTTCTTTCTTTTCTTCAAAAGAAATGGGAATGCAAGTAGAGGGAAAGCCTCTACTATTCTGATCCTAACACACCCACACTAAATGTTTTTTTAAAAAAGGCTGAAATCTTACCACCAAAATTTGGTAGCAGAGAGTGGGGGCAGTCAGAAATTTATGGTAAAAATTGATGATAGCACTAGAGGCCTCCTGCTTTCTTTCTCACCCTAAAAAACATTTAAAAGCGCAGCAAACTGGAAAAAGTGTTTAGCCCTGACCTCTCCAGGGACGTTATCATGTCATCCAGATGTTATTTTGCAGGTCAGATTTTCCAGTGGTAGAAATATTTTTTGGAATTGGAATATGAACAATATAATGGGAATAAAATACTACTTTGAATTTTCATTTCATTTTCATTTATACAATGGTATTAACAAAATTTCAGTATGTTAAACAAAAACCAGCAGATACAACTACACACTTTACAAATTACTAAATGTTTTTTTAAACTTTATTTTCATAGTAATAAAACCCTCTAGAGAGAGACCAATCATTGAGTAAGATAAATATGAGCCTGTCTGTCATAGGTCAAAAGAACAAAATTCTAAAATTTTCCCATGGAAAGACATAATCACAAGAATCCAAACTATGTGGGTGAAAATAACTTAGGAACTTAGAGCAGCAACAAACCACATTATCCAATTAGTTTTGTAATTTGAAACCACAAACATACAAAGCAGGCTGTCTGCCACTGGTGTGCCCCAAAAGCCACACTAAGTCTTTGCCCCTCCCCTGGCCAATTAGGATAGGATATAGCAGTGATGGCGAACCTTTTTTGGTTCGCGTGCCAAAAGGGGGGGGAGAATGCGGGGGATCACGTGTGTGCGTGCCCACACTCAGAATTCCATGCACCCCCGCACATGCACGCATGACCCCCCCTGCTCCCAGCATGCAATGGCACGCCCATTTTTCGCTCTCCCCAGGCTCCAGAGCCTTTCTAGGAGCCTGGGGAGGGCAAAAACGGCCTTCCCCACCCCCTCTGGAGGCTGGAAACAGCCTGTTTCCCGACTCCCAGTGGGCCCAGAAGGCCCAAAAATCAGCCGGCTGGTGCACACATGCACGCCGGACCTGAGCTCGCGTGCCCACCGATATGGTTCCGCGTGCCACTTGTGGCACCCGTGCCATAGGTTCGCCATCACGGGGATATAGGATAGTGGCAGAACCCTTTCAGTTCCATCATACCTCAAATTCATATAATGGCAGCAATGACAACTACAAGCTGATGCTTTTCAAACCAGGTTGCCAGAAGACACTTAATATCCCAGAAACATCTGTGTTTCAAATATAGTCCTCTCGCTAGCACTTTGAGATGGCTGATATTTGAGAAATATAATCTGATCCCCCGAAAGGGTCCTTTGGGGCCATTTGTTGTGCTAGTATTAAACTGAGAAAAATAATGTTTTACTGTAATAACAACATTGTTTTTACAATGCCTGCTCATGTATAAACCCATCTGTGGATAAGCCAACCCTCAATCAAAATGTATCACAAATATGCCACTAAGCTGTTCTGCATTTTTCATAGCACTTTAGTTAAGGGGCAGGTTATCCACCCGCATCTTTGGAAAATACAGGTACTTGTAAAGTGTTACCATATATACTTGTAGATAAACCCAACCAGATGTTTTGGGTGCATTTTGGCATTAAAAATTCTGAATTTGTTCACAATATATTCATCAAATGATTTTATTCAACGGCTAGCACCATATTTATCGTACACTGTTGCTACATAAAAAGTTCATTCATAGAGTCTTCTTCTAGACCAGGGGTCGGCAACCTTAAACACTCAAAGAGCCACAAAGGTCCTAACCGGAAGCCCCCGTTCAATTCTGGAGCTGACCGGAAGTCCAGTTCCCCCACCATAGAGTCTCCTTCTAGCGCGGCATCCTTTTTCTTCTACCAGTCCTAACCGAAAGCCCTATCAATTGTGGAGCTGACCGGAAAACCCGCCCCTTGCCATAGAGTCTCCTCCTGGCACGCCCTGCTTTCCTCTTCCCCCAACCGAAAGCTCCTCTCAAAATTGTGGTGCCGACCGGCAACAGGGAGCCACAGCAGAGGGATGAAAGAGCCACATGCGGCTCCAGAGCCACAGGTTTCTGACCCCTGTTCTAGACCAATTAAATTTGTGCATCCAAGTGTGACAAGCAGTGACTATAGCACCTCCTTCTAAAACGAGGAAGTTCTTCTTACCTAGCAGAAGCAATTAAATTTACATGAACTATCACCTTTATTGGAAATATATTTTTAATAATTTTTTTCCATATTGAATTCCTGAGCATCCCTTTTCCTGATTTCGCTGAATAATAATACTTTTTAAAAGCACTTACTTTTCATGGTCCCATCATCTTCGTCTTCTGCATTTATGACCATTGTTCCTAATTGTGATGCTAAAGTGTCATTGTATTCTATCATGGTATTGACACCTTCACTCATTCCACAAGCAGCTCTGATTGTACCCGTCTCTTGTCCCCTTGCTCGAACCATGGTCCTAGAATCCGTTTCATCTTCTTCCTACAGTGAGAGAGAACAAAAACTTCTAAGTTAAGTAAAGTAACTCCAATCATCTAGAATCGTTCAAGACATCATGGTTCTTCAATTACCATTAAATCAGAAGTGAAGCAAGAATGTGTGGTTTGTTTCCAAACATACTTCTAAAACTCATCAAACAGCAAAGGACAGGTAGTCCTTGACTTACAACCATAATTGAGCCCAAAATTTCTGTTGTTAAGTGAGACATTTGTTAAGTGAGTTTTGCCCCATTTTACGACCATTCTTGCCACAGTTGTTAAATGAATCACTGCAGTTGATAAGTTACTAATCCAGCTGTTAGGTGAATCTGGCTTCCCCAACTGACTTTGCTTGTCAGAAGGTCGCAAAAGTTGATCACATGATCCAGGGACACAGCAACCGTCAAAGATATGAACCGATCGCCAATCATCTGAATTTTGATCACATGATCATGGGAGATGTTACAAAGATTGTAACTGTGGAAAATGGTCGTAAGTCACTTTTTTCACTGCTGTTGCAACTTTGAACAGTCACTAAATGAACTGTTGTAAGTCGAGGACTACCTGCAATTTGTTTTCTTCTTTTGGCCACAAATGGACAGTAAAATATTCCATCATGAGATTTATTTTGTTACTGGAAGAGAAGACAAGGGGATGACCTCCAGAAACGTAGTTGAAATTACAGTGGCAATGGGTACACTATTGGAAGACCTGAAGGACTGTGCTGGGGAAAAATCATCTTGGAGGAAATTGATCTATGTCAGAGGTCTTCAAACTTGGCAACTTTAAGACTTGTGGACTTCAACTCCCAGAATTCTCTAGCCAGCATAGCTGACTGGAGAATTCTGGGAGTTGAAGTCCACAAGTCTTAAAGTTGCCAAGTTTGAGGACCCCTGATCTATGTGATCACTGATGCTAACTTGATGGCACACAATGTTGTCATTAAACGTCAAGAATGCAAGGCATGGGAGCTAGGGATATTAAGAAATTTAAATTATATCTAATGAACTGCAAAGAAACATTTGTAACAGAACAACCATGTTCCTACTCAACTGGCTTCAATATATCAAAATGACCCACAATGTTAGGATGGCTAAAACAAAAAAGGGCAGCAAACTTATGAGAGGCAGCAAATGCTACTTTTTAAAATTGTTTCCAGCATCTCTGTTACAGAAATTAACAAAGATCACTAAAACGACTTCCATATTTAGAAAAATAAAAATAGAAGAAAAAAGCAAACTTAGTTAAGATGATGTTATACTTCTGAAGTAGATAATATCACTGACAGATTGCTCATAATTCAAAGCAGGTGTCAAAAACCTTGCTTTCCTGAGTGCGGTAATTGTGCAACCACTATAATTCATTTGCTTATTCGTTTGTTATATTATACCCATCTTTCCTTTGGGAGCTCAAAGCAGCATTCATGTGCTCCTTCTTCAGGTGGCTTATGGGGCTGAGCCTTGGCTTTCTGGAGTTTCATGGAACCTGCCAATATCTCATCTCTCCCAATACACAATACACAAAAAGCCTTAGAAAGATCAAGTGATCACCTACTAACGTATCCACAAAGGAATGATCCTGTTATTTCTCCTCATAGGATAGGAAGGAAAGAGGTGAGGGCCAGAACAGTGGGAAAGACTGCAGCAAGTTCATCTTACAGTCTGTTGAGGCTTCACCTCCAAAGAGGTGATTTTTTTAAAGGAAAAGTTTCTACATTTAAGAAATTAATTTAAAATATTTAAGAAATGCCTGAGCAGGGGGTTGGACTAGAAGACCTTCAACGTCCCTTCCAACTCTGTTATTCTATTCTATTCTATTCTAAATTAATTACTGTGTTGTTTTTTAATTTTCAGGTTATGTTACATACTACTCAGAACTGATTGGAACAGAGTGGCACAACAAATACTAGCAACAAATAAAATATTAAACAATAGAGTGAACAGTACAGAAAAAAAGAGTTTACAATGCTACTACAGAAAACGTTATGGCTTTAGCACTCACTGAATTTTCTTCATCATCATGAAACATGTCACGCTGCTGAGCTTGCTGAATTTTTAGTTTAATATCCATTGCCTCATTAATCATATCTCGCAAGATGAAAACTCCTTTGGCATTTTTTACAAATGGGTGCTAAAAAACAGATATTAATTTTTTAACACAAAAGTTAAAGGCAGTAGGAAAAAAAATCAGAACCCAATATTATGTTAATGCAACTCTAAAGAGAATGCCAGTAGTAACTTTAATGCAAAACCAGGTCAATTTTCTTCAACTTATATAATTTATACAGAAAATGAAAAACTGATACATTATTCTATAATACTTTAATAGCCTAGAACAGAGAGGTCCAATCTGTAGGATTTAGTCAGTCTCTTTTAGCATCTTAGGAAACTCCCAAACAAAATTCAGAGACAAGATTTTTCAAAATTTGGTAAAATGAAATTGAAAGACCAAAAAAAAAAAAAAAGGAAAACTTCTCATTCTCTTCTCATCCCCCATTAAAAGCTTAGAAGAAAATTCTACTTTGTTAAGCTCTCCAAACATGTATGTGGAGGGAAGAGCTCCATATTTCCTTCCATTCCAGAATAGCAAATACTAACCTGAAGCAATTGCGTAGCAGTGGCTCTTTGTTCTGGACACTTCACAAGACACTGTTTTACAAAATCTGTAAATTCGTCTGACCATAGTTCTGGCTTTCGAAATGTTGGTGGTGGATTTGTTGGAATCATGAAAATTGCCTGCAAAATAACAATATTGGTTTTTGCCCTTTGCTCATGTTGTAACTAAGCAAAAAATAGATGCACAAGAAAAATACTTACAAGAGCCCAAAGGGCCAAAGCTTCCCTATCACGTTTCTGTAGGTCAAAAATGGGACTACAACTTCATGTGGCTATTTTTCTAATCACAACTATTAAAAACTGATGGCACAATTTTCTGCCATACTGAATTTGGAAAGAGATGAAAATTATAGTATTAATTCTGAAGTAGGTATTAAAAAAATACAAAACTTTCTCAAGAACCCAAACCCTGCCCAGATGTGAAATGGGTCCATGTATAACGGAGGTCTTCAAACTTGGCAACTTTAAGACTTGTGGACTTCAACTCCCAGAATTCTCCAGCCAGCATATTCTGGGAGTTGAAGTCCACAAGTCTTAAAGTTGTCAAGTTTGGGGACCCCTGATATATAATGTCATTCTTGGTCTCGCAGAAAATATTAAAGGATAGCAATATCCGGCTTCAGAGCATAAGGCTGAAACTGGACATTCCTGAAGTCTTCCCCAACATATGAAATGCAATGGCACCCCAACTATCTGAATGGCCCAGATTGGAAAAGCTGTTCTAGTGGTCTTCATCCTCTGTTTCAGTATACAGATAGTCCTCGAATTACAAGAGTTCATTTTTTGACCGTTCGAAATTACAATGGCACTGAAAAAAGTGACTTATGAAGTTTTCACACTTGCAACTGTTGCGGCATCTCCATGGTCATGTGATCAAAATTCAGACGGTTGGCAACTGGTTCATATTTATGATGGTTGCAGTGTGCTGGTGTCCTGTAACCCCCCCTTGCCACCTTCTGACGAGCAAACTCAATGGGGAAGCCAGAGTCATTTAACAACAGTGTTACTAACTTAAGAACTGTAGTGATTCACTTATGAAATGTGTCAAGGTCGGTCGTAAAATGGGGCAAAATTCACTTAAATGCCTCACTTAGCAACATAAATTTTGGGCTCGACTGTGGTTGAAAGTTGAGGACTACCTGTAATTAGCAACAGCACAATATATTTCAACATGGGCTACTTTACATATTTGCATTCAAATAACTTTGAACTTTACTGAATCCAACTTCCTGCTTAAAGTGGGTTGTAAATGATAAACATTTTATTCTCTAAGACAGGGGTCCCCAAACGTGGCAACTTTAAGACTTGTGGACTTCAACTCCCAGAATTCTCCAGCCAAACTCCAGAATTCTCAGTCAGCTATGCTGGCTGGAGAATTCTGGGAGTTGAAGTCCACAAGTCTTCAAGTTGCCACATTTGAAGACCTCTGCTCTAAGAAGACTTATGTTTCACACAGATGTTTCACTTACGCACATAGTCCTCACTTTATTATGGCAATTGGGACCTGCACTCCATCAATAAGTGACACAATCTTAACATGCAATGTCACGTGACCACACTGATTTAACAATAGCTGTTGCAGCAGTCCTAGTTGCCGGCATTAGGTAAATCCCATGTGGTTGCAGCATCCTGCGGTCACATGATCACCATCTGCAACCTCCTTCCAGCTTCTCCATAGACTTTACTTGTCCAAAGTTGGCAATGAAGATTGCAAATGGCAATCACGCGACTATGGACATTATGACATTGCAATTGCAAGCTGAATGCCAAGCACCCAAATCACAACCACATGACCACAGGGACACAGCAACCGCCACAACTACAAGGATTTGTCATAAGTGAATGCGTCAGGGGTGAAATTCAGCTGGTTCTATCCGGCTCGTGCGATACAGTAGGGCTGACTGCGCAATGCCCCACCCACCCATGTGGACGTCATGACGTCCCTTTTTTGCAACTATTTTCAGCATCTGTGCTTGCGCAAAATGCTTTGCGCATGTGCAGATGCGGCGCACGCATATTTGTGAGCCAGTAGGGAAGGTAAGTGAATTTCACCCCTGGAATGCGTGGTCATTCAACGAGACTGCCTGATCACTGCTGATCACAAAGGAAGGGAACCTGAGTCTTCAGGCAGTTCGTAAAAACTTTTGAATATAGCTATAGCTATTCTAAGAGTAGACAGTAAACTGTATTTTTTAATATGATGGGAGAAGTTATTAAGCATATGGGGTATATAGACATATTTAGTAATCAAATTTAGTTTTTGTTTTATACCTGCAAAAAGTTAAGCAAATCTATTTTACTACACACAGTGTCCTCATCATGCATATGGAATTTTATTAAGCTGGTGTTTAGAGACTACAGCTAGCAAAGTAGGATCAAACCAAAGATAATGAGAACTATGGGCTCAACTTTACTAGTGCAGTAAAGCTACAATCATATCTCCCTATCTTGGACCAGATACCCAGCATTTACCCTCATTGGATGAATATCAGCATATGGCGGTTTTCCTTCAGCCATTTCAATGGCAGTGATACCCAGAGACCAGATGTCTGCCAGACAATTGTATCCAATTTCTTGGATCACTTCAGGTGCCATCCAGAATGGAGTTCCTATCACAGTATTTCTTTTTGCCATAGTATCCTATGAAGGGAGACAGATTTTAAGTAAGCGATTTAAAAGGGATCTGGTGAAAGCATCTGCTGATCAATTGTTCAAATGCTTTCAAATACTCTGTAAGCTGTACTGTAACCTTATGATGACAGATACTGTAGGCCAGTGATGGCGAACCTTTTTTGGTACGCGTGCCAAAAGGGGGGGGGGGATGCGTGGGATCATGTGTGTGCGTGCCCACACCCATTCCATGCACCCCCACGCATGCGCATATGACCCCCCCCACTCCCAGCATGCAATGGCACGCCCATTTTTTGCTCTCTCCAGGCTTCTAGGAGCCTGGGGAGGGCGAAAACGGCCTTCCCCACCCCCTCTGGAGGCTGGAAACAGCCTGTTTCCTGACTCCCAGTGGGCCCAGAAGGCCCGAAAATCAGCCGGCCGGTGCGCACATGCGCGCCGGACCTGAGCTTGCGTGCCCACTGATATGGCTCCGCGTGCCACTTGTGGCACCCGTGCCATAGGTTCGCCATCACGGCTGTAGGCTATATTAAACATCCCTGCACCAGTTTGGTGTGATGGTAAATATTCTCTTCTATAAATCAAGAGACTATGAGTTCTAGGCCTCTCTTAGACAAGAAAGCTGACTGGATGACTTTGGGCCAGTCATTCTCTCAGTCCAACTCACCTCATGGGGTTGATGTTGTGGGGAAAACAGAAGGAAGAAGGAATATTAGGTAAGTTAGTCGCCCTGAGTTACATATACATAAGAAAAAGTGGGATAGAAATATAATGATAACCCATCTCCTAGAATTTTCAACATATTTGATAGTAGAGATGGGCAAAACACTCTGAACAGAGTAGCCTGGCTCAAGTTGCTCATGCCTGCACTGGAACAAATAACTTGTTCCAGTGCAAAGAAAAACCCAAGGACATTAGTGGATAAGAAAAGAGAGAGGCAGAAAGGCCAGGAGAAAGGATATGATACTTCTGGCAAGGTGATAGGACTTTTGCTGGACTATGAGTGATGCTCTCAATCCAGCAGAGGGGCAGAGGGGAGAGAAAGAAAAAAAGGGGTGAGAAGATTACGGATAGCCAAGCTGGTAGGATATGCTGGGTTGGGAGCAATGCACATCAATCTTGTCCTATTCAATCTGTCTGGATTTTGTTTCATTCAAAACCTAAACAAGCAAAGCATTCTGAATTTCAATTTTTCTAAATTATGTCTGACCTGAACAAGTTAGCAAAACCTCCAGAATCTGATGGTTCTGGGTTGAAAACATTTCCCCCCGCTTTGTGCACATCCAAGTCAATAGATACACATTGAATATACAAATACAAATAAAAATAGATAATTTCTAAAAATCTAAAGCTTACGATCTTAGAAAAATCAGGTTATTTATATATGCCAGTAGTTCTCAAGTGATCATCTCATACTATATAGCAACATTTGATCCAGAAAATATACTCCTGCATGGTTTACATATATTGAACTAGAATGTTTATTTGGATACTGGCATTTTGTGATGTTTGCATCCAGTCAATACGGTTTGTAAACCTTTGTTAATATATTACTGTGCTCCCAACTGTGGCTTGTTAAACAACCAAGTCTTTCCACAATATAGGAAGAGATGTATCAGTAGTTTCTATACTTACAGTAAGTTGGCCGGCTACCCCAAAATCTGCAAGTTTAGCATGTCCTTCTGTATTAAGTAATATGTTGCCAGCTTTGATGTCACGGTGTATTTTCCTCATGAAATGTAGGTATTCCAGTCCTTTCAGTGTTGATTGTATTATTGTAGAAATTTCATCTTCCATCAACTGTAGAAGGAAACTCACTAAATGAACAAATAGTAATTGCTAAGACCCTATTATTGTCACTTAAAATACATGTCTTCTATTAGGATAAGGGATGGAAAAGGCTACAAGAGGATAATGCGACTTACTGACTTCCAGTAAAAACAATTTCCAATAGAACATAGGAATGTTCAATCTCTGCACTTTCACATTTTTTATTACTCAATAAACAAGGCTAACGTTTATAAAGTTCATCAACTTTTATCCAAACTTTTAATCCAAAAAAATCCCATCAAGCATTTATTCAGATCCTGAAGCAGCACATACCGTTTTATTTCGTAGTCGAATTATATCAGACACAGATCCGGCACCGCAATATTCCATTACTATCCAGAGGTCCGTGTTCTTAAAATAGCTGCCATAGTATTTGACTACATGAGGACTAAGGAAGACAGAATGTATTACTGAATTGACTCAAGTGCACATTTGGGGGGGAAAGCCAGCTACGAATCAATCTAAAATCCTAGGATTGGGGGAATATTAGGATCTTAAGAAAAAGCATAAACTCATAAAAATGAAATTCCATTCTCAGGTTTTCAGTTATGTATTTCTACTCCTATTTCAAAGGAGTGCATTTTTTTTTTTTTTTGCACAAGGCAACTCATGCAAGTGGAAGAGTTTGATTTAGCTGGCTTGCTCTAAGGATTGAGCTGGCAAGGCAAAAATCAAAAAGCTGCAGACCTTGGCAAGACCATTCTGTAAATATGGGACAGTGCTTTCTACATTCTGTTCTTGGAAAACAGTGTCAAAAATTAATGGTATCATGAAAGGGTAGGAGAACAAGATCTAGGATTTAAGTCTTGAGTGCCCATCTGACTATCTTTTTCTCTCATACGTACATACCCAGGCAAAGCTGGATTCCTATATTCTTCAGCAATTATGTAGCTATGACTTCTTAATTAGCAATAAAAGTTTTATTTAATGGTGTTAAGCCTTTGAAACTTCTGTTATTTAGCTATGGGAATGACAGCTGAGTATCTGAAGAGTCGTGCTTTTCTGAAGTCCAGCACTTCCAACGGCTACCCAATATTTAACAGGGAATATACTAATAAAATAAAACAATTCAATTCAGGTATGAAATGTTATTCAAGTTTCAAATATCAATCATTATATTGATATTAGCCACAACTTTTCAAAACATATTCCTCTAGGAATATTTTAGTTTCTTATAATAGTATATTTAAGAGAGAAAATTGTGCAAGATATATTTTCATTGTTTTCTATCTACTTATCTTACTAACATTTAAAACATTTCTTTAAACACCGATACATGGTGAAAACAATCAGCTCACACAGAGGTTCCCTTGATGTATTATTCTGTAGAAATTCTTCAGTTGTTTCAAAATAATAGCGACATTGAATGAATGGTTCATGAATGGTTTACATATTCTTGCTGTAGGAAAGGTGTGTCCTCTCCCTACTCCCCCACCCCCATATTCCTGCTTCCTCTTACACTAGTGAAAATCTGCTCTAAAGCATTTGGGGATGGCGGGAATTCTTGTCAGAAGGTTAGGCAAAGGCAAGGAAAAATGTTTTTCCTCAATTCTTTCATTGGATCTCAATCTCTTCAGCAAATGGAATAATCCATTATCAATCAAGGGGGACAACTTCACAATTTTAACGTATTTCAGAGTGCTATGCTTATTCGTTATTAATCTATTTTAAATCCAAATGCATAATTAAACCATGCAAACTCCTTTTAGCACCAATAGGTTTCCCCCCTTAAATTTACACATATTTCTTTTAAAAAATTATATGGACTTCAGAGTATCTACTAATATTCCAATAATTTTCCAATAAATCATTTCCAATAAAAAGATTTTTAACAGAACATTTATGCTTTTGCATTTTAACCTTCTTCGAATAAACTAAAATTTTCTGGAAAAAACAACATTTAATCACTTTATTAATCACATTTACACTCCTTAATAACTTTATTTTTTTAAAAAATACTGTAGTTCAAGAGGATTGTGGGAAATTAACAGAGCTCTCTTATTTACAAAGTTCAAAACAACCTAATGAGACCAGACTACATAGATCAGTAAGGCCAAGTTAATAAAACATTGGTGTTTTATTCTAGACTATTCTAGATTTTCTTGATACCAGTTTAGCAGGACGTGAATGCAATAACTAAACTTTTAGTTGTTCAGAAAGAATGGAAGCAACAGAAAAGGATGACACATTTAACTCTTTATTAAAAAATATCCACATCTGCCCTGATATCCAGAGTAGTGATCTAGGCTCTGCTGTTGACAGCATCTCTTATTAAAATAAACAGGCCCTGCTGGTGTCCACTATTATGCTTGGAAATTCCAGGAAATTCCTGACAACTTTCTCCTTCAGAGGGAAGAGGTAAAAGAAGGTAATATGCTTGTTGAGAGATGAGAATTATATCTCATAGAGGCAATTTGGATCTTTACTTGGAATTCAGATAGTTAGAAATAAAGCCGAGATTAAAAGTCTAATAGAAATATTTATTTCGGTACAAAAACAATAAATACTGAATAATTACATCTTTGCTAAGAAAACGCGACCATTCCGGTCAAGAGCCAAGTCAAAAGTGATTAATGGTGGATCTGGAATGTGGACATGCGTACAAGATCATATCACGTGTTCTGCTTGTATTGGAATATACCATAATATTAGAATAGGGGTGCATCACCCTGCATAAACATACAACTGACAATATTTACACCGTGACAATGCTAAACATGTCTTGAACTTAACTAACACAAAATATTTGGTAGATGAAATTAAAGTAATGGAAACTTTGAGGAAAGTTACATGGTAGTATAGTTTCTGATATTAAAGAGAAAGTAAAGATGAATATAACTGAGTATTATCTTGAACTTCAGATTTAATAAATTCAGAACAATGAAAAGTGGATTCCTGAAAGGTGCTCAAAGTGGATGGAAGAAAAAATAAAACACTAAAAGCACAATAATGACGAATTCCAGCAGGAGATAAAGGAAAATAGCAGAAGCACTTTATGTGGCAGCCCAAAAAGTTTAGCAAAAATGAAACAAGAAACATATAGAATTTGTATTGAGAGACAGGATGCAGAGTAATAGCATACACAGGTAGCCAAAATTGTAGGTGGTATCAGAAAAGGTCAAGCTCAAAATGAGCCAGTCGGTAAAGGTGCTAAGAATGACAAGAAGGATGTCTATGGAGATTCTCAGTTATTCAGGTGATGGTAGTCCCAAAGGTGCTTTTTCAAGAGGCAACTGGACTTTCTTTGTTTTTCCTTGAAGACATTTCACTTCTCATTCAAGCTTCTTCACTTCTGACTGAATGGTGGAGAAGCGAAACATCTTCAAGAGCTGAGGAAGTTTAAAGGAAAAACAAAGAAAGCTCAGTTGCCTCTTGAAAAAGCACTTTTGGAATGACAAAAAGGGCTTCTTCAGGTATGGTTAAAAAGAAAATAAAAAAACATTTAATGGCTAATCCTGTTAACAAAGAAAAAGCAAAACAATGTAATTCCTACTTTGATTTAGTCTCTGAGAAATCTTAGAGAATGGGGGATGGGGGGGCAGCCGAATTCTGTCCAACTATAGAAAGGCAAAATAGAATTCTGAATACTTCCGACCAGGGGTCCCCAAACCCTGTTCCTTGGACCCGCACCAGTCTGCGGCATGCCAGCAACTGGGCCGTGCAAACAAGCAAAGCCCCATCTGTGGTTTGCAGGCAGCACACTAAACCACCCACCGTCTAGTCCGCGGAAAAACCTTTCTCCATGGAACCAGTCCCTGGTGCTCAAAAGGTTGGGGCCACGGCTTCAGACTATTTCATCTGAAATTTTTAACCTGAAACATTCTACAGAAGATTATAAAGAGTTTGATCTGTAAGCATCTTAAAGCAGCACTATGGTTTGTCCAAAACAAATCTTGCCAGAGTAAACTTATCTAATAATTTCATTAGTAGGTTGTGAAATGCTATAGATGTATCTTAACTTCGTATTTAACGAGAACAAAACCACTGGAGAAATAGGACGAAAATAACAGAATAAACTTTAAGGGGAATGCAAAGTTCTTAAATTATGAAATAAATCGAAGGTACAGATATTGGTCCCCTTGGTAACAGCAAACATGAGGTACAGTGGAATAGTACATCACCAGATAACTAACACCCAACAGAGTGACATGGCTGCCAAAAAACAAATGCCATTTTAAGCTAAATCAACAGCTATCTAGTTTATAAATCATAGGAAGCAACAGCTCCAGTATAGGTTGCATTCCTTTTAAGTACTGTATGTAGTCCTTGCCCCTACATTTTAAGAAAAACCAGAGGCAGAAAAAGAAAATAAGCGACATTTGATCAGAAAACATTATAGGAACTGACTGCGTTTAGCTCTGAGAAGAGAAAGGTTATGACTTATATCCCCATATGATAACACTTCTAAAGTATCTGAAGTTTGCTGGTTACTATATTAACAATATAGTAAAAATAAAATACAGTAAAAGCTTTCCTTAGATAAAAGAATGATCTCCATTGTTTTCTGCCATTTTGAAACACAAAGCACTGCAGGAATTCTATTTCTATCTCCATAGAAACGTAGGTGGGAAATGATAAATCTGTCCAATATTTCACCCAACACATAATCCAGTAACCATCTCTTTCCCACACATCAAACTAGAGCAAAAAGTGACATAACCTCCCACATAATTTTTTAACAGAGTCATTTAGGAGAATGAGAAATAAGAGATTTCCCACAGGTGAATGACAATACTGAGTGCTGATACTTACCTATCACATTGTTGCATTATTGATATCTCCTTAATAATCTCCTGCAAATCAGATTCAACAGGAACTTGCTTAATTGCAACAACTTGGCCAGTTTCTTTATGGATAGCTTTGAATACGCTGCCATAGGATCTATAACAAGAAACCCAAACTTGAAACTCAGAAAGGGCAATAAAAGAAGCTTGTTCATTGTGATGCACCACTAGTTGTACCACTACCCCATGGCCACACTCATACCTTATTATCATTTCATTGATTGAAACACTTCAGTCTAATTTTCCCCTTCAAATAAACTGATAAATTTAAAGGTTCAAATATTTTTGCTACACACAAATATGTAAGTTTGGATTATTCTCAATAACTCAAGGGATTCTTTCCTCAACAAATCAATGAAAATCAATGTTCTGACTCGTTTAATTGGGTTTTTTAATTTAATTTTAGGACTTATGTAGAGAACAGATCATATCATAGATCATATATGCAGAAATATTGAAAATTGAAAAGGGTTCACCAACCTTTAAGTACCACTGTATATAAGAAACATTACTGGAATAAGCTATTTTAATACTTCTAATGTGGAAAAAAAAATATTTGGAGGAGAAACAACTTTTTTTCTCAGAAGCTGACTTTTTAGTTTTTAGAAGCTAAAAACTAGACTAGCATAAATATTCATCACTAATCAATGTTTTCATTTAGTGGATTACAAGCTATGTACCGTATCAGTGACATTACTTAACTTTAAATGTGCCAAAGATTAATCGACTTGTTTCATTACTAGAAATGAACTGTGGAGTATATTTTGCGTGATTAATCTTGCTTTTGGAAAGAGTGCAATGTAAGTCACGCATGGCACTGCTGGATATAAGAGAAAAATTTCTAAATATTTACACTGTTCTCTCATTCTTTTAACTCGGACCGAGAAAGTGAGGCTTTGCACACAGCACGACTTCCTCAATTGCTAGAAATGGACAACCTGCAGACATAGCAGCCCCCCCTTCAGAACCCCTCTAACCACTGCAGAGTTTCCTACTGCCTTGAGGCAGGAAACTTGCAGAACCTAAAATAGGCTAAACAAACAAAACACCAGAAAATGGGGGTGGGGGAGTGAGAAGCAAACAAAAAACAATAAAATTTTAAGAATTCATTTTAAATGCTACCAAGAACTTGATTCTTGTAAAAAGGTTTACTTTGTTTTGGAAAACAGGTACTAAAATATTTTATCTTCTGATTTATGTCTGTGCACTTTCAACCACTTTGGCAATATGGAATATCTTTCATTACAGGAGTAGCAGCAGAATAATCTTTAGGTCACACATTGCAAAAATGAAGATAGTAACAAACACTCTGCATAGACATGACAAAACCATTTCATAGACCTCACTAACACTATTCTTTTAGGTTTTTTTCCCCTGGCCATGGTGCAAAAATCTTAATGGTTTCATGGCGTGTTTAGAAAAATAGTCCTCAGAATAATAGTGATGGAATCTTTACAGAATTCTGCATGTATACGAGTAGTCTTGAGTTACGATGGCCACCAGTAGCAGAATTTCGGTCATTAAGCAATGCAGTTGTAAAGCATGACATCATATGACCAGATCTCTTAGCAAGGCAATCACTGTAGTCCCCATTGTCATTCTTAATCAAGGATTGGGGGTAGTTAAGCAAACCCTTCCTTGAAACTACCTGCTGGCTTCCAACAACTAAAGTCAGTGTGGAAGCCAGCAGGAAATTGCAAGTCCCAGGTTACAAGCAGACCAGCAGACAGAAACTCATCTAACCAACTTGCAACCTTTCCTGCCAGCTTCCCCATTGACTCGGTTTGTGGGAAGCCAGTAGGGAAGGTCACAAATCACATGAATGTGGGGTGCTGCAGCCATAATAAGTGCAAGCCAGTTTTCTAGCGCCCAGATCTCAAACACAAGCGTGGGGTTGCGGAGACAGATGGACGTTTGAGGAGCAGTAGTAGTTGCTACTCATTGAACACTCTCATAACTGTGAACAAATGGTCTTTAAGTGAGGATTGCTTTTATACATTTTATTTGTGTTAAGTACGGGTATTCCTCAACTTACAACTATAATTGAGCCCAAAATTTCCATAGCTAAGCAAGGCAGTTGTTAAGTGACTTGTGCCCCATTTGATGACTTTTTGGTATGGCTGTTAAGGAAATCACTAAAGTTGTTAAATGAATCATGCCGTCGTTAAGCAAATCTGGCTTCCCCCATTGAATTTGCTTGTCAGAAGCTCTCTAGGAAGGTTGCAAATGACCATCCCAGAATCCTGGGATGCTGCAACCATTGTAAATACATGGTGGTTGCCAACTACCCAAAGTTTGATCACGTGACTGTGGGGATGCTGCAACGGTCATTGGTGACAGGACATAAATCACTTTTTTCAGGGCCATTGTAACTTTGAATGATCATTAAATGAATGGTTAAAAGTCAGGGATTACCTATACTGAAATGCACACAATCATAAACATCATCAACAAACATAATGTACTAATTTAACAAATGTACTAAATTAACAAAGAAAATCACAGTAACTAAAGTAACAAAAGTGTAAAGTAAAACAATGTTTTTCCTACATATCAAACCCATGAACCTATTTTAATTGGTAGCTATCTCCCCCCATGTCCCAATCCAGCAAGGCACGTTCCAGAATTAAGAATCATTTGGCTAGGTCAAACATGGAAAAGCTTTCTGTACCTCTATGACACCGAGATCATTCTGGTCAATTTTAGACTGGCAGTTGTTCTAATCCTTTACAAGCTTAGAGGGCTAGTTAAAATGATGCAGCCCAGTTCTTCTTTTGCAATGGTTTGGGTCCTGTCTAAAGTTGGTACTGGAGGAATTACTCTTTAATGTCTGAATCACTTATCTATGGTGTTCCATAAGCTTAAGTCTTATCTCCCATGCTGTACAACATCTATAGGAAATTATTGGGAGAGTTTTGGGTTCTAGGGTGCCCTGTAATTACTGATGACATCAAGTTCAACTGCTCCCTACCAATTAATTTCAAGGAAGCAATCAGTATCCTTGAATCCCTTCTAATCTTGATGGTGGACTAGATGAAAGAGAACAACCTGAAATTAAATCCAGATTAAAAGAAAAGTCCATAAGAAAAAGAAGGACTCTAGGACCCGGAAAAACATTCCCAGAACAAGCAGATTCACAATTTGTGGATGTTTCTTGAACCTCAGCTATCATTGAGTTTACCAGTGTAGGCAAAAATTACGTATGCATAATTACAGTTCATGAAGTTATATAACCGTTCCTCAGTGGAGGATTTAACCTTTCCTCATTACAACTTCTCTTGACTGTTACATTCCACTTTAGATGGGGCTACCCCTGGAAAGTGTCTAGAAACTGTAATTCAAACAAATTGTGGCATTCCCGCCAGATATATGGTGCAAGATATATAGAACATTTGATGCTATAATAAAACATATTCACATTTCCTGTCTCCTAGAGTATAAGTCACTCTATAGCTAACTTTCTCTACTGCAGTCTATAAAACAATGTTTTGCCCTGAAATAAGTAATCTGGTTTAATTACAGCCTTCAAAATGACTTGCTGTTTCAAATACAGTTTTGATTGTACATATCAGAAAATGACATACAACTATTATCTATGGTAGCATTATATACACTGTGGTAAGGATATTTATGTGGTTTACTTACCCTTCTCCAAGTTTTTCCAACAAATCAAACACTTCTTCAGGCTGTTTTGTCAAACTATCTTCATCTAATTTCCTTAGCTGCCTGGAATCAAATAATTAAATCTGTTATCATATTTTGATGGACGGACCTTCAATATCAACTTAATTCTAGTAGCAAATATAGTTTATTAACAAATTCTTCTATTAATACTGAGTATAATTTATACATAAACATTGCACGTTTAAAGAACAGACAGAAAAGAGACTCTTAAAGTTCTAAGGCAGCCTGAAATTTGCACCAACTACAGTATATCTCTTGTATATATTGTATCTATTCCAATTCATAACATATTTTTCACCCAAAGTGCACTTATTGGTAGTGAAATGTTTTCTAAAGTTTCATGAAAACTAGGTATTCATTTCCTGAATGCAAAAATATAAAAAGAATCAGCAGTATATGCAAAACAGATAATGATTTTAAAAGAGGAAATATTACTAAGATTCTACCCAGGAAATGATGTAACATGAAAACAAGTCTTAATGATAAAGCTTTAAGATTACAGAATATAATCTGGTTTAGAATAGAAAATAGCAAATATGTTCTCCTTCCCAGGTTACCATTTGGGTAACTGTTAGCCCACAAACTGTTCTAGTTCTGCATTTTTAAACAAGCCATAATTGGCTATTTTCATATATCACAGTGTGAATTGAAACGTATTAACCACGCTCATACACTATAAACAACCAGTTAATTCATTTCCAAATGTTATCATAACATATTTAGCAACTACATATATTAGGAGTTTTTAAACTTTGTAATTTTATTTATTTGGTAAGTTATACAGGTAGCCTTTGTTTAGCACAATTGGGACCAGTGCTAAGTAGGAAATAACAATAACTGATGCTTTCTGGATCAAAATTGACACCACTAACCAGTTTCACACCCTTCATTTTTGTTTGCCTCCTAATCACTTCCCTACCCTTTGGAATGTATACCCTAGTGCTGGGATAATTAACAAGAAGGGAATTAATGGTTTTATTTAGACTCATTGTAGAGAAAGATTACAAGAGTAAGCAGGCACACAAAGGGGGAATACCCATGAAAAGCAATGTATTATCATCAGCAGCTATGAGCACACCAATGCAAATATCCTATTGTATTCTCTGTTGTGTGCCCATTTACTCTCTTGTACTCCCTTTCTCTCCAATCTTTCCACTCTGCAGGAGAAGGGGCACAAGCAATTTCTCCTGAGTCTGATCCATTCCCACTCCTTACAAAGGGGAGAGATTGGAGAGTAAACAGCATATTGCTTTTGACGTGTATTTTCCACTGTATGCTTGCTTATTCTCTTGTAATGTTTTCCTCTTCAATCTCTCTGCTCTACAAGGGAGGGTGGAGAAAAACAACAGCTCAGGCACAAGATGCCCATTAACTCTAATGGTGATCATATGACTGAAGGAAGGCATGGTTGTAACTTTGACCAGACACTGCACAAGGCAGTCAGTGAGGGTTACCTGTGCAGCTGCCCATTTCACAAACATGACTCTGAGCAGTCATCATCCACAATTTTAGAACCCCTCATAAACATTCTTTGGGTATTACTTCACTGAGTAATTGCCTCAAATGAAATATCACCAGTCAACTCACATATTAGAGATTAGACATTTTAACAGAAAAACATTAACCCAATTTTAAAGTCACTTGTGCCTGTAAAACCATTGATTGAGATGGGCAGCTATAGAAATTGAATAAAGTTGATGAAAAAAGTGATTACAAAATTTCATAATCAACAAGCATACTGTATGTAGGTAATACAATTTAATGTATACAGCTATAGACTAATTATGAAACATTTATCAAAATAGAGAAATGCTACAAAGCAAATAATACATCAAGTAAAATCCAAAACCTAAAAGGCTTAAAAATAATTGGCAATAAAAGGGGGGAAAGGAAACAAATATGGGAATCCAAACTGTTCATATTCAAGTGAATATAAATATGGAAAGGCTGAGATGATAAGACACATACACAAATCTCTCTCTCACCCCATCACTATTGTGGAAAAAATGTACCACAAAAGAAACAGGTTCTTTTGCTCAGCATGCAAATGCATTAATTGAAAGCAGCTGCAGTCTTTGCTAACTGTTTAAAGTTACAGAAATTCCTTCTGACCTCAATTGTCCTTACTTGGGTTTGTGTTCCTATTGCAATGGGTAAAGTATAGGTAGTCCTCAACTTACAACCATTTGTTTGGTTACCATTCGAAGTTACAATAGCACTGAAAAAAGGTGACTTATGATTGTTCTTCACACTTGCAACAACCATGGCAGCATCTCCGTTGCCACATGACCAAAATTTGGATGCTTCACAATTGGTTTATATTTATAATGGCTGCAGTGTGTCCTGAGGACATGTGATCACCTTTTGCGATCTTCTGACAAGCAAAGTCAATTGGAAAGCCAGATTCACTTAACAGTGTTGCTAACAATTGCAGTAATTCACTTAACTGTGGCAAGAAAAGTCGTAAAATGGGGCAAAACTCACTTAACTATCTCGCTTAGCAACAGAAATTTTGCACTCAATTGTGGTTATAAGTTGTGGACTACCTATACTATATTTTTGTTCTCCAGATTCTGAGTTGCAACTCCAATTTATCTGTCTGTCTGTCCATCCAATTTAGAGGCCACTTGATTTCACAGAACTTATATTACAAAATAGTAATAAAAATATATTTCTAAGTGCAATATTACAATTTTATGATCTTATTTCAGCTTTCCAGGCCTGCAAAGGTTGTAAATGTTAGGATTGGTTGCAGTTACTTTTTCACACCATTGTAATTGCAAACAGTCATTAAGCAAGGCAGGCAGTAAATAACAGTTCTTTTTTTCAATATAATCTTTACTGTTTTACTTTTATAAAGATATTCATACAAACATTATGCCTGCTTTCAAAGGGATTTTTTATAATTTCATACCTAAAATATACAGCTTAAAGGCAACCATATATAGGGTATACATGACTAGTGTGAGTTAATATCAAGGAGTATGTGCAAGTTTTTTTTAAAGATGGGAGAAAAATATATTAATAATTCAGTAAATTATATGATTTGCAATCTACATATACAGAAATTTTTAATACTTTAAATGTTTAAGGCACTGTTTAAGCAATTAAAACTGCACAAGAAATGTATTGCCAGTATTTCAGGGTTTTGACATTTTAGAACTTCCCTTTATGCATTTTAAGACACTGGGTGCTCCTTTACGTATTCACTTCCCCTTAGCATGTTTTTAAGCAATGAGCTTTGGTAACTAAAGATACCAACTTCCTCTGTAGATGGCGTCTAAAATGTCCAAAGTACATCAAAACGTATACATGTGAGCTCATAATATCTTGGATTTCAGTTTATGCTTTACCTCCTAGAGAAAAGCTATTTCTAAAAAGAAAACATATTACTTGGGAAGCCTTGCAAATCCATAAAACAAAACTTTTACTATTCACTTCTCTATTCTTCTGTTGATGGGTCAACCCAAAAACTTGGATACCAACCTGAATTGTAGGAAGCCCCGTTTTAAATGCCCAGGCATAAATACTTTGGCCTAGGCAGAGGCAATCTTTGGAAAACTACTAGAATAATCAATACGGGATTTCACCCTAGGCCTCACTCGCTTGAGATGACAAGTTCGCATCTTTTGATACCGTGGTGTAAGTTTTATCACAGTAACGGTACCCCTGCATTTCTGCTCCCATTTTTTACAGTGAGAAAGAACACGACTGAGGAAAGCAGATACTCAAAATACACAGATAAGGTGACCCAAAATGGTAGCTAGGGATTGCAGGTGGAACTTAAATCCAGAGAAATAGTTGGGACTAACGCAGACCCAAGAGGCAAACAGCTGCAAAACGCAGACCCGACTCCACCAATAGGAAACGAGCCGGGCACCCAGTTTGAGACAAAGAATTACAGAAAAGACGCCTGTCCTTGAGCACAAGGTGCAGGCGAAGCCGGACCAGCGGGAAGGGTCCGAGCTTAATCTGCAGAGAAGACCCAAGAGCCTGTCTCAGAGGCAAGAAAAAGCGCAGTCTAAGCGCAACTCCCCCCACTCCCCACCCACCCTGTCGCCACGGCTCGCTCTGCCCTAGAGGAGTCTTCCACCATCCTCATCGTGCGGTCACGCCCTTTTCTCTAGGGGGCCCCCAATGTCCGGCTTCTCACCGGCGCGGGTGGCGCAACTGCACGGTCTCCATGGCCGCAGGAGCAGCAGCAGCAGCAGCAGCCGGTAGACAGAGCCGGGATGATGCGGAGAATCAAAGAGAGGCGGCAGTCACCGGCAACTCCATCCCGCCCGCTTTCTCGCAGCTCTTCTTACTCGCTCGGACTAAAGGAGCGGCCCCGCCTCCCCAAACAAGCGGCTTGCACTTCCGCCTCGGAGTAGCCTATCAAGGCGATGCCCGCCGGCCTCTGCAAAAAGCGAAGCCAAATACGGACCCCGCCCACTCCGGCAGCTGGGACTGACGGACGGCGGCGCGCGGGGGTGGGGGTGGGCGGGGGGAGATGAAATTCACAGCCCGACCCACGTGGTTCGCGCCAATTCTCTCCTGGCTTTGGAGGGCGTGGCTACGGGGGGGGGGTGTAATCGCGTCCCTCTTTTTATTCCTCATTTATTTACGAGGGAGGGCGTGGTGGGCACTCGCTTTCCCGAAGTTTGAGTAAGATGCGGTTAAACCCATTAACTTTGGAGTTGTTGGATTCACACGTTGCATGAAAAGATGATTTTTTTTCAATCACCTTGACGGAATGTACACATTTCGCTAATTTATATCCTTATTACCCGTTAGTTCGTTTTCTTGATGCCTAGGATGTATCCATAGCATCACAAAACGAAGTAAAAGTTTTTTTTTTAAGGCCTGAAATATGAAACTCATTTTGTAAGATTTCAGGCAAGAATTTTTTAAAAAGGGAGGGGGGGACAAGTACATCAATCCCTAAGATTTTTACAATTTTTGAAAACATGGTAACTGAAGCATTACAGTCCGGGGCAAGCATTGGCTACCAGCGATACCATGAGCACAGGTTAACATCCATTAGGCTTGTTTGTCACACAAAGCCAAGATTCATAGTTTATATTACAATGTAGTGTACAAACCCAGAAAATTATGTTAAGTCAACACATTCTCAGTAACTGGCCCAAAGTATCCTTCTAAGCTACCCAGGAAAAACATTTGAGCCTACTCTTACCCAAATATGTTAGCTTTTGTCAGTGGGAATTTAACTTAATGTGGTTGCAATAGCACTTAGACTTCTATACCGCTACACAGTGCTTTACAGCCCTCTCTAAGCGATTTACAGAGTCAGCATATTGCCCCCAACAATCTGGGTCCTCATTTTACCAACCTCGGAAGGATGGAAGGCTGAGTCAACCTTGATCCTGGTGAGATTCGATCTGCCAGACTACTGGCAGCCAGTGATCAGCCAGAAGTAGCCTGCATTACTGCACTCTAATCACCGCGGCTCACTCTTAGAGTTATTTGTGAATATTCATGATTAGGATACTGTAAGCATATGGTTGTAAGTATGCCTAGTTCAGAAGAACAGTCCTGATTATTTGGGATTGTTACTATCTGGATTCAGTTTTCAATCCATTTACTTGGAAGAAACCTCCATTGAATCAAGTGAATTGTGTTGTAATTGTTAAAATAATACAGAGAATTAGGGATTATTTATATATCACAGCACGCACTGGCTTAAGCAGAATGATCTTACTGGGGGCAATTCTAGCAACTCCCAAGAAAAGTATTTGACATTTTAAATCCCATCAGACAACGAAATTGTCTGTGGCGTAAAGCTTATTAACAACAATCTGTTAGCCAATTATGCAAGAGTGGGGAGATGTAATTGGTTAAGAACCAATTAAGAATTGGTTAAGAATTTTTTTTGTAGGTTTGAGGAAAAATAAGGACCAAAATGAGTTAACTGGAAAAATTGAGCTTTGCTGGGACTTTTTAAAAAATAAAATAAGTACCTGTACTGTGCAAAGGTTAAGGCGCTCATTTGCTTTTAAAAATGGTATATCATGAAGAGTCCTGGCCTAAAAGACCTCCAAGGCCCCATTCAATGCTATGATTCTGATTTTTAAAAAAGATTAAAAAGGGAGATTCTGGGGTTTAGAAAAAGCTATGAGGGCCACTAGAAGGCTGTATGTAGTCTGCAGACATCTTTCAGTGATGAATTTGGGCTGGGTGGCACAAATGGGTATTCTTATATATAAATCTAATTGCAATTAGAGTTTATATTATTGTCATGTATTTAATAATCCTCCCTTCTGTTGGATTATAAATTTCAGTAGTGTAACAAATTTGGGTGGGACCACTGCAATTCGTGGATCCCTGCTGTAAGGTCCCTCATGGCTTAATCTTCTATGCAGAATCCACTTGCTTTCTAATAGAAAAACATTCGGTCTTGGTCCAGAATTTGCAGTGTTCTAAATTCCCATCCCATGGATACTTTATTATATACCTGTGCTAAACCTTGCTAGGAGAAAAAAAACCCTGATATGACACTCCCCACCTTTTAATACAATACAAACACCACTATCTGTTGGAAAGTCAATGAGAGACACACACACAGAGAGACTTAAGTTTAACATCTACCTTCTCTCTTTCTTACTAAAACTTCAGTTTCCTTTTCAATTCATTTCTATGCAGTTTTATGGGAGATTACAGCTTATAAATTTATTGAGAAATTATTCCAGAATGAATGCAGTGGGGTTTCCTCACACAGAAGGACCTCGAAATACTCCATTGGGTTCACCCCGCCCCCCGTGAGTATAGTCCGTAGTCTAAGCAGGTAGCATCATTTATGGGGGGGCGCCCCCTCCCCCCATAACTGACTTCCTAACCAACCACGCATGGATCGCAGTGCTGGACCTCCAGTGCACGGGCGTCTCTAAAGGAAGGAGGCGGGGCGTAGGCCTCTTGCACCGCCCCTAATTAAATCGAGCACGGAGGAAGTAAAGCGTCTCTTGGTTTCTACGCCGCCAGCCGGTGCCGGCTTTTTCAGACCTCCCTCGCCCCGAGTTCATGGCTCCTGCGTCGCGGATCGCCGACCTTAAGCAAGCGGGCAACGAACAGTTCCGCAATGGGCAATACGGCCAGGCGGCTGCGCTCTACGGCCGAGCTCTGGAATTGCTGGAAGCGGCAGGTACTGGCGTGGAGCGCGAAGCCCCCGCAAGGCCTCGCTCGGTGTCCGGGGCGGGAAGTCCGGGACGGGAGACCTCGGATTAGGACTCTGAGGCAGTCGCCTCATTGCCTCTCTTAGAAACGCTTCGATAGGCATTGGGGTTTTTTTTAACCTTCAGCCATTGGGTCGCTCCTTGCTCGGTACCGGCTTACTCCCCAAGTCTGACTCTATTTACTTCTTTCGTGTTGTAAATGAGTTGTAAGATGGGGTGGGAGCGTCCGGCTGGACTTCAAAGCCACAGCCGTGGGTGGGTGGGTGGTTGGGGTGACATTATTTACATTTACATTCCACATTTAATTTGCAAAATCACGAAGGGCCTTCTCTCAGACCATCTCTTGGGTAATAACTTCACCCATTTCATAGGTGGGTGAAACTGAGGAGAGATTCCCTGGCAGAGATGAGATTTGAATCTGTTGAAACAGAGATTGGGTAGTAAAGTGTGTGGGCCACTATGTTTAATTTTGTCAAGAGACAAGCAGAAGCTTAGAAAGACACACAATTCAGAATTGAGTCTGGCCTTGGCTTATTAGAGTAATACTATATTTCAAAACAAGTTCCTAGATGAATTCCAATTGATATCAATGTACATTTTCTTTGGGCTTAAGTCCTGACCAGACATTTTTTTAAAAAAAATTATGTTAGTGACTAATATTTTAGATTATAGAACTAGAACCAAGCTTGAGGATCCTGAAGTGTAAAAGCACAAAACAAACCCAGAAATATGTTTATTTAAATGCACAAACCAACCCACAAAACCCTGCTACATAAATGCAGACAGCCAGAATATTTTAAACGGTACCTGATGGCAGAATATAAAAACTCCATCCCATTAGCTGGCTTTGAGCGTTCTGGACTTTTTTTTTACCAGCTTCTTAGGTAGATAAGAGGTACTTTATGGTCCTCTGGATTAAAATGGAACAGCATTCTTTCTCTTGCTACATATTCTTGGAATTGCAGCCCGTGGAGTACATAGACCAAATATGGCAGATTGTGGTGGACATACAAGAAGAACTTTAGGTCTTCATAATTTCCTGGTCTTAAGTTACTGGGAGCCTCTGAGACCTCTTTCATAATAAGCTTTAGACTTATTATGTCAGCAAAGCTATCTGCTGCAGTCACAATGAGAGAATTTTGGCCACTAGCAGAAATGAAAGTTATGTGTGGAGTCAGAAGTTGGATAGCTCTAGTGAAGCACTTTGTTTCTTTTCCTTTCTACTGCCCTGAGCCTCAGAGCTTTACTAGGAGGAATTCATTTTTAAGTATTTTCTGATTATTTCTGTCACCTGTGTTCCTTATGGACTCAAGGTGAGGAACAGAAACTTATCTAATTACCTTGTAGCTTCAGCCTTGTCACCCTTTCACTTACGCAGTTGTAGCCCATGGCCTTTCCTAAACACAAGAGAGAGTGAGTGAGTGACCTTCTAAATAGAAAGCAACATTCTGGAATGATAGAACATAGTGAAAGCCCTAAGATATGCAGCAGATAAATGAAAGCAATTAGAGAAGACTTAAAAAGCCTTTTGTAACATAAAGACCATTTTTAAGGAGCATTTCTTTATGTCTTTATAAAATGCTAATAATGTATATTCTGAGAAAGAATTTTAAATAAATAGTTATAAGATAGTTGTTTGATAAGAGCATATAAAATTAAAGTATTTCCATAATTTTTTTAGGTATCATATGGTATTTTCTTTGTTAATAATCATGTATGAATAATGGATACAAAGGTTTACATGCTACCTATTAAAAATAAGGTAAAAAGTTGCTAGCTCTGTCTCTTTCCTTGAATAAATTCTACTTTAAATTGTATACTGTACAAGCATCATTTAGGGACCCAGTGTATATAAAACAGCAAAGGTAACATGTAAGAAAACTTCATTTTTGAATGCGCATATTTATAATTTTTGATGTTTGTATTTAATTATAAGGAAATTGACAGTCCATGTTGGTTATTTAGCCATGTTGATAGGAATATTCAACAGTACTTTGAAAGCTAATATATAAGTAGTGTTGAATTTCATATCAAGTGAAACCATATATTCATGATAATATATAATGTGATAGAGAAAAATTTATTACTTACAAGCCACACATTTCCCTTGATTTTCCCCCAATTATGACTTAAGGCTAGGTAGAAATTATGTAGACAACAAAAGGTATCTCAAAAAGAAGAGATTGTGCCAAACCCAACTGTACCTTATCATAAACAAAGGCTGTTTTTGTACCTAGAGCATGTTTGTTATATTTTAATACTTGTCTTTATACATAGGGGATGTGAATACAGAAGAAAAAAGTGTTCTCTATTCCAATCGTGCTGCTTGTTATTTGAAAGATGGGAACTGTAGTCTTTGCATTAAGGATTGTTCTGCGTAAGTAGCTGCTCTCTCAAGAAAAAGAGAATTAGTGCATACATCCCTGGGTTGTTGGTTTTTTTACTTCTTGGCTATTTAACAGTTGAGGTTTTTCATAGTCTAGTTGGGATTGTGAAATAAAGAAAGTAACTAATTCTGCTTGTTCGAAACTGTGAAAAATTCTCTCCCATATTTAACTTTTCTTCTTTGTAGAGGCTAAGTATACTTTCTGTGTATCCAGTTGTCAATACTTTCTTACTAGAGAGGAGAGGAGAGGAAAGGAAAGAGGGCATCCCTGAGGATTAAACATATATTCCTTTAACTGACAAACAGTAGGAAAAGTAGGAGAGATTTAAAAAGTGGCTTGCCATGCATCCTTACGATAGCAGCAGCCATTTTAACTGCTGACATGGAGTTAGCACTATACCTCTTATGTTTGGGAAATGTAAACATCAAAAAAATTGGAATGTCATATTTGTTATTTAGGTGTCATCAAGTTGGAAATCATCCCTGATGAATCTGGACAAATGCTCACCATCTTGACCTGTCTATACAGCTGATTGAGTTGAACCGATTTGGCATTCCAATTATTTGATAGGTGATTCAGAAGAAAAAAAATTATTGTCGCAAGAGTAGAAAGTTAATATTATTAAACAAATATTATTCAGCATTAGTAAAGATATACAGCTATTTCTGAGGTGGGGGGATTTGTAACGGAGTAGGTCTTCTTATATCGCAAGCAAAATATTTATATATTATACGGTAATCTGTTTTTATTTTCTCTTATACCTTGGAAACATTAGTCAGAGACAAGCTCTATAGAAATATTTTATCCTCTTCGATCAAATGCTTAAAGCTCTTTGGATAATTCAGCCAAATTTCAAATATTAAATTAGATGAATTTAAATATTATTTGTATTGATTGTACTTCTATGTATATAATCTTTCCAGGAATTAAATATGAATATTAACTTTTTTGCTCTCATGAATTGTTTTCTCCTTTGCTGATTAGCGCTCTGGATCTGGTCCCTTTTGGAATCAAACCTTTGTTGAGGCGGGCAGCAGCCTATGAAGCTCTTGAACGATACAATTTAGCTTATGTGGACTACAAAACTGTATTACAAATTGATTGCACTGTACAGGCTGCACATGATGGAGTCAATAGGTAATCCCTTTCTTTGTATTTAATGAGTATACAAAAGTGATTGAATGATTTGCAAATCTGATGCCATTGAGATGAATTGGACTGTACTCCTACAGTCTGTGACTCTAGCCCATAGTGACTGGGAGTCATGGGATATGACATTCAAAATACTTAGCATGAAATTACGTAGTCCATCAGGTCATATTATAGATTACTCTAGCCTCACTTAGGTAAGTGCATGCTGTGTATAGTGATGAATAAAATGTTCTGCACTGAAAGGTAATGTTTTGGAACAAAGCCTATTTATTTATTTATTTATTTATTATTTATTTATTTTTTATTTATTTTTTATTTATTTTTTATTTATTTATTTATTTGGTTTATATTCTGTCCTCCAGGAAGTCAAGGTGACACACATTATTCTCCCTCTACCAATTTCCCCCCTAGCACACACGAGCTAGAATCCTGTCAGTATTAAGATTCTTGTCAATACATTTGTTTACCAAATAACATTTAAAAAAAGATACTGCAGCAGATAATACGCATTATAATAAGCTTATATATAGTTCTCTTCATTTAGAATGACAAAGGCTTTATTGGAAAAAGATGGTCTTCAATGGCGCCAGAAGTTACCCCCCATCCCAACTGTTCCTGTTTCTGCTCAGAGAAGATGGGAGCCTCCTACTGGAAGCCAGGAAGATACTCCAAGACCCAAAGCAAGTAATTCTGTTCCTGTAACAAACCAAGGTCAGTAGCCTTCTCATCTACTATGTGGTAAGTGACTAAAGCATCTTTAGCTCATATATACTTTTCTAAAAGATGTTGTCCAAACAGTCACTTTCACTTTTGTTGTGTTGTGTTTCCAAGGAACCACAAATGCATTTTGGAATGGCTGTTGGAGTGGAGGAAGAGAGAATCTTTTTGGGTAGAAAATAACTAATAAAACATGTACAAAAACTTGCTATCAGCACATATCACAACAATAAATAAGCATGTGGTTATTTGTGTTCCTGTTCTGCTAAATAGTAGGAAACATTATTTTTTTAAAGAGAATAAATAGAGTGGCATTCTATATGAATTGATTTTAGGAAGAAGAGTGCAAAACCTACTATTCCATGCACTATAAGCGGCTTCTACTTCAGAGAATTAATTCCAAGTAACTGGAAAAACATTGGGCTTCTTGATAGTTGAAGTATCATATTCTATAGCAGACATGGTTAATTCCTGAAATCTTAAAATCTTAAGTACTGTCATTCAAAGTCCCAAGCATTCAGGACTGGATTTTCATTCTTGATATTTTTCTCTTATAATAATAAATATGCAATGAATTTTTTTCATTTTAGTGTTAGTTTACTGTTTTTTCTTGAATATGAATTCCAGTGCCTAAAGCTGCCTCAAGTGAACGAGCAAATATGCTGAAACTAGAAGGAAATGAATTTGTGAAAAAGAACAACTATAAGAAAGCTATTGAAAAATATACAGAGAGCATAAAACTCCACAAG
Source organism: Diadophis punctatus similis (assembly GCA_023053685.1). Classification (NCBI taxonomy): domain Eukaryota; kingdom Metazoa; phylum Chordata; class Lepidosauria; order Squamata; family Dipsadidae; genus Diadophis; species Diadophis punctatus. Next base: position 16,286,771 of record JALIGW010000003.1, on the reverse strand, counting down.
ATGGAATGCACAACTTACACTAACAGGTAATGCTTATGTAACCAAATGGAAAATAACTTCACTAACTTGACTGTTAAGTAATCAGATAATGCCACTGGCAGAGTTGACATTACACGTTAAACCACAGTTTGATTATTTGTATGTAATACAATAATTCATAAGTATTATTTTATAAATTAAAATTTTATTCAACTTTAAATGGGTTATAGAAAGGAAATATCCTCGAGATATATGTATTAGCCAGCACCTCTATGAGCAGCACTCTATGCAACTCTTAAATAGTTTGCTGCAATTTTTTGAGTTATTCAAGGATGATTGCTGTTTAAATGGTGATACTGGTATTGGTACTCGTACTGGTCTCTTGAGATTTACACATCCAGTGGTGTAATAAATTCCAGTCTGAATTGAAAACAAAAATTATGGCCTCACTAAACTCCATTGAACTTCCACATTACTTTAGATCACTTATTAGAAATAACAAAACATAATTCAGATATCTTAATCTGATGAGGAATGTGAGAACTTGGAACAGCATCTCCAAGCCTTACACCCCAAGGGCAGAGAAAATGGTTTTGTTATATAACAAATATATAGGTAGTCCTCAGGTTACTACTACATTTGAGATCAGTATCTCGATTGTTGAGTGAAGAGGTCATTAAGCGAGACACCCATATGACTGCCTTCCTCAATAACCAGAATCCCAGCCCCTCCTGGTTGTGGTCATTAAGCAGTCTCCCAGATCATTATGCAGAGAAACTGAAAGAGCTGCCCGCTGAGTTCAGCTCCCCTCATGTGTGGAAGCAGACTGCTCTGTTGGGCAGCCGGAATGGAGCTCAGATCTTCGGGTTCTGAGCTCTGTTTCTGCACTGCCCTGAAGGAGTTCCGCTCCCCAGTGTGCATGGAAGAAAACACTTCTGGTGAGTTGTAGGAACAGAGTTTGGATCTTCCAATGTTTTCTGTACAGGTTGTCCTCAGTTTACATCCATTTTTTTTATCATCATGGCAGCACTGAAAAGGGGGAATTACAGTAAGCCCTCAGCCACTGATTGCAGTGCTGGATATTCCATCCAGCTACATTCCCTGCTGACTTCCCACAAGCAAAATCAACAAGAAAGGGAGTCAGACGTTGTAGTCACGTAACATTGCTTAACAGCAGCAACCAAAATTGCTGTTGCTAAGCGGCGTAATCACCTGTCACTGTGCTTTATCATTGTGTCGCTTAGCTAAGGCAGTTCTGGTCCAAATTGTTATCATAAACCGATGACTGCCTCTTCCATGTGGATGGCTACAATGTCGTGATAGTCTGTCCCCTTAATGCAAACATTTCCAGATGTTCTGGACGGTTTTTAGTATAAGTGTTTACCTTTAAATAAGGACCAAAATCAAACGGCAAATAGCAAAATTATTTTTCAGCTCCATCACATGAAAAAAAAAAAAACCCATAGGAAGTTGGAAATGCATCTCATCAGTGTATCTTATTGTATTTTATAATATGCTTATATAATCTCCATCTCTTTGTTATTATAATTTGAAGCAATGTAATGGATATTTTTGCTGTTTTGAAGCCATCGTAAAGTTGACTGATTGATAGATGTTACAGCTTTCCCTAATGTATGAACCAAAGCACTGTATATAGTGTCATGGACTGGAGATGATTTGTCAGTTTAAATTATTATCCAGAAGGCAGAACACCTTAGTAAATACTCAATTCATGGAAAACACATCTACGCATGTCCTTCCTTCCTTCTGTAGTTCTTTATTTCAGAATAGCATTTTCTGTTCTACTTACATGGCATTTATCTGTCTTTCATATATAGGAAAAACATTTTTCCCATTCTCTTCTGAAGGCAGTTTAGATCCTTAAGTTAAACTGGGCCCGTGAACTGAAAAAGACCAGCCTCCCATTTGCATTATGTAAGAATACTGAATTAGAAAAGCTGCAAACAGTATTAATAGTCAAATAGATAGCAGTTCACAAAGGGTGTAATGCAGTGGTAAGAATCCTTTTGATAGAATGCAGTTCTGTTTTTATCCTGTCTGGGGCTATGGGAAAATTGCTGGTGATGTTTATTTATTTATTTATTTTATATCTATCCAAGTAAAACACACACCCGTAAAATAGCTTTGTTTCTAAGCTAACACAAGAAAAGGATTACATTCAATTAGGCAGCATAGCAAACAAAATTAAAAAGTATATTATAACAAGGGATTATATAGTGCTGTAAATAGTGCTGTTCTGAGAGCCAGTATGGTAAGAAGTTAAGGTGTGAGAATAGAAGTAGAGAGATCCAGGTTCTTGTCCTCCTTTGGGCATGGAAGTTGACAGAGTGATTCAATCCTAGAAGTTGAAGAACTTCTGCCTATCAACCGGCACTGGCTCAACATGGTAGATTACATAACCACCAATAAAAAAAGCCTTCATCCTGTTGTGAACTGATGTTGGCTTTCAAGCTTGGCAACTTTAAGAAGTGTGGACATGGGCTACCAAAACTCCACACATCTTAAAATTTCCAATTATGAAAAATGCTGATTTATGATGATAACAACAACAACAACAATGAAAACAGGATCAAAGATTTCAGTTTTCCATTTCTATTATATTTCCAAAGGGCTTAGTAATATTTTCAAGATGACGCTGAAAACTAGATTGAAAGTTTAGAGTTGCTGTGAAGAAATGCTACATGGAGGGGCTGCAGTATATTTGTAAAAGAAAAAAAATCTGGAGAACTGTTAGCTATAAAAATTGGATTGGCCGGAATATAGCATTCTATATCTCATTTCATTTCATTTCATTTATATCAGCAGTTCTCAACCTGTGGATCGCGACCCTTTTGGGGGTCAAACGATCCTTTCACAGGGGTCGCCTAAGACCATCGGAAAACACATATTTCCAATGGTCTTAGGAACCGAGACACCGCTCCTCTATCCGTCTCCAGGCGGGTCCACCCACATGCAAAAAAAAAATCTGTACCATGGGAACTTCTGAGCATGCACAGAAGCCGAATTTCCGGCACTGCGCATGCGTCGCCATCTTGTTTTCGGCTTTTTTTTTTTTGCAATTTTTTTTTTAAAAATTGGCACTGTGCATGTGTGCGCACACAAAACGCGCATGCGCAAAGCGCATGCGCGCCCACGAGGCGCTGCCACGCAGCACAGGAGCAAGCGAACCCACCCCTGAGTTTCCTAATTATTTTATTATTTTATGGTTGGGGGTCACCACAACATGAGGAACTGTATTAAAGGGTCGCGGCATTAGGAAGGTTGAGAACCACTGATTTATATGCATGAGCAGAAAGAGATATATTGTAGCAATTTTAATAACAAATCTAGAGCAACTGGTCAGGGTATATATAACTGCAGTATCCTCAGTAAGTGCATAGTAACAGTAAATATGTAATGGTAGTGAATATACAAATAAATACTGTACTGGTGGTGACAAATGATGCCAAATAATTACATCCATTATAATTTCAGGGATATGGAAACAGATTTGGAGGACAAGCTTTTCAGAAATTGTAGATAATGTTGCAAGATGTGTAAAGCCTTTTAACTTTTTTAATACATGCATTGTATAGGAGTATAATTAAAGCCAAACATTTGAAAAAGAAATGGAACATTTGCACCATTAGTCTTCAAGAGATGAATCAATACCTTGAATCCTAGATTGTAACCAATTGTTTTTGAAGATATTTATAGGTTATTTTCTATATTTCAGGGCTCTTTGTTACCTGAATCTGAAGCAGTACAAAGAAGCAATTGTGGATTGCTCAGAAGCCCTTAAAATAGATCCTAAGAATGTCAAGGCATTTTATAGACGAGCACAAGCATATAAAGAGCTTAAGGTAAATAACTTTTTTAATTTTAGGTAAGTGCACAGTCAACATAGGACACTTCGATTTATATTAGTCAGTAAGGAAATAACCCCATTGGGTTCTCTTAAGATTTTCAGGAGATATTTGTTACAATGTAGATCATTTTAACTGCATTGCATTTAAAGAACCATCTTGCAAATTTGGAACTATTGGAGCTGCTTATCATATTTTTCTGGGGTTTTTTGTGGTTTCTTCTGTGTAAGTTAAAAAGACAACTCCAAACAATTCTTTCTTTGCTTATAAAAGTGGATAGTACATATAGGGGCAGGTATTGTCTACAGTTAGAACAGTATGGCTGCAACAAAATAAAGTATTTTAATCCCTTAAAAATACATTAAAGGTATTTTTCTCAGAATTTTAATTGTTTCTGTTTCTCTAGGACTATAAATCCAGCAAAGCAGATATCAACAGCCTCTTGAAAATTGAACCAGAGAACAGTGCTGCTAAGAAGCTACAACAAGAACTAAACAAGCTTTTAAAATAAGATAGCTAGAACTTTGTGCTTTTCCGATAAGTTTTTGTTTTTTAAAAAAAGATTACTGGGATGCGTTTGCAAAATCCTAGGCCTGCTGATGTTTCTCTAGTTCCTTCCTTTATAAAAAGTGTCCATTCTTCCTCCTGCAGTTCTAAAAATTCTGTGTTATCTCTTGAGATCTGCAAATTATTTAGAAGAGGAATTCTAGAGAATTGTTTTTAATTAGCACACTATTTGTCCAATGTACTCCTAGTGTGTTTGCAGAGACAGAACTATTATAGTGGCTGATTGATGAAAGTCTTGGCATAACAAACAGGCAGTAAGACTTTCAAGATCCTGCTTTGCCTTAATTTTTGTGGACTAGCTTTGGTGGAGCATTTTGGTCTTCAATGTGTTATTTGGAAATCTAAAAATGCTTTTGTCCTTTAATATAGAATGGCATGTTGTCCTTTCTTCATTCTATCTATACCTTTTAGCAGTTTGCTTCTTCAGTTCTTGGTAATTAAGCTTAATTTCACGTTCTCTGAAGTTAAATACATGTTGAAATATGTTACTCTTTTTCCAGAGATACTTTTTTTCATTTTAACCTTGTTATAAGCTAAAGTTCATGTTATAGTGGAAGAGGGAAAATATGATCAGTTTAGAATGGCCCAATCTCAGGACTGCTTTTGCATCTGCTTTCAGTCGCTTATCTACAGCCTAGATTTTTGCAAGCCAAAAAAAAAAAGCGCCCTCAGAATAATTCAAAAAACATCTCTGTAGAGAGGAATTAGTCATGTATGTTGGTATGTTGTATCTCTCACATTGGCCATGTTTAGTTGGGTCTGTTGGGCAGTTGTAATTTGGCAACATCTAAGTGACTACACATTTTCCTTTCCTGCTATAGAGAAATAGATTGCAGATGAAAAAACACTTTTTTGTTTAGTATTCGGCCTACTATCCTGATAACTCTACTTGAGTAGGAGAATTGAACATCCATTTGCTATTTGGTAAAAATGCTATCCAAGATTTACCACACTATAACCTTAAAAAATTCCTTACATCTTTTTCAGTACCTATATAGATGTTGCTACTCAAATTATGCTATCTCTGCAGCTTTTCCAAGGTGGGTCTGTAGGAACCCACTTAGAGCATTACTACTTCTTGTCTTAGTGAGAGAAGAGTTTTGCCTCTTACTACAGTGTAGAGACGTATGCACCAAGCATTTGAGAAGATCCGTTTTCAATGTACTATGGAGTATCATTTGTTCCTAGAAATTTTAGAGAGGGGGGAAAGTCTTTCCTTGGGCCTTGTTGCAAGGAATAAAGCTTGTTGCTTACAGTATCAAGTTACCTTGTTATTAACTTTCAAAATAAACAAGCTGTTATGGATATAAATTCAGAATATTCCAAATCTCTTCTTCTTTTTTTTGGTGTTATAATACTGGACATCTCTTCTTTTTGAAGGAAACTTATCCTAATTTCATCCCTACATTATCATTGTGTTATTTCATTCCCAAGGGGGAAAGGATTTACACCAGGAATGCATGTACTGTAGCATCGATACCTGCCAAGCAATACTATCTCCTAAAAATAAATGTAAACCCACTAAAATCTCATAATCTGTGGAAGTTTCCAGCTTTGTGGGAGGTGGGATGGCATAGTTGATCCGCCTTTTCTTTGAGATATCATTGTCCTAGAAAATTTTCAACCAATCTTCCTCCCCTTTTTTGGGAAAGGTGGAGAAATTGATTAGGCTGCAGCTTCAGTGGGCCTTGGAGAAAGTAAATTATTGGTTTTAGTATAGAACTGACATGGAATTAATTATCCTTGTGGGTCTAGAGATGATGGTGCATCTATCCTGGCCCTTCTTGACTGCCTTTGAATAGCAGGGCATTGTTTAAATAAAAATCAGTATATTAAGGCAGATGGAACATCAGAGAAAAGAGCCATTACTTGTATGGCATAAATACAGCCTAGATGAATACTCAATTTCCAGACAGGGTCTTTAGTCTTCCCTCCCTCTTTTAGAGCTAACTGGTACTGCATTACATGCATCCCCAAACTAAGTGCAAGCATAGGCCCAAATGGTAATATTAAATGTAATTCCGGTAATATGAACGATGGTGCCATACTGTTCAGGAAAATAAAAGTTTATAATGAGCCTGGTTTGTGGCATATAATATGCCATAGGCTGAAAGACCCAGGGCTCTTCACACTAAAGAGAGCATTATCTTGCATATTTATAAAACCCCAATTTCCTTTTTTGGTCACCCTCAACTGGCAAGTCAGTCAAGATATCTTTCTAAACCAGCTCCTGGATTAGAAGGCTCTGCTCACAGTCACTCATTTGGATTAACAGATCATGCCCTAAATGGGCTTCCTTGAAGGCGACTCAGAAGCTACATGTGATCCAGAATTCAGCAATTACTATACACACATAATACCATCCCTGCATAAGTTGCAGTGATTACTGGTATACCTCTATTATTCAGAGGGTAGGTTACTGTGTACAAAGCCCCTTTATGGCACAGGGCTAAGATATTTGAAGAATTGTCTATCTCCATTTCTCTGCTCATCCAAGAATATTAGAAAGGTTTGGCATATTCCAGGTCACATCTATTTAACACTGCCAGCATGAACTATTGTGATTCCTATTAAATAGATCAGTCTTCTATTTAAGACTGTTCTAAGTCTTAAGAACAGTTCTTAAAAACACCCAGAGATCCAGATGGTTCCAACACTGCCAGATTTCAGAAAGGCCCTCCGAAAGCCTAGCCTTCCCACAGTCGGCAGGTGAGGGTGTTTCATGAGCCATCAGTGTGTTATTTAGGCAGTCCTCAGATTCAACTGTTCAAAGTTACGACAGCATGAATGCTCCTTATGACAGGTCCATGTAGTTCTGGCCACCACAATGAGTTGCAGTTCTAATGTCAAAATTTCTGATGTTTCCTGACAGCTTCCACAAGCAAAAGTCAGTAGGGAAGCCAGCAGGAAGTCACAGCCATGTGAGGTCCTCACTTAAGGAGCCATATGGTTGTCACTAAACAATGGCAACCAGGCCTGCCAAAACTGCCATTGCTAAGCGATGATGGTTGATATCACTCTTAGCAACAGCAATTTCAGTCCTGGTAAATTTTGATGCGACAGATATGTGTGCTTTTTAATGGTATTTTTCCTCTTGGATTTTTATTATTTATATTCCTTTGCTTATTTCAAAGCTAGTGGCCAGAATTACTTGCAAGCGAACAGTTATATAAACTGAACAAAATAAATACAAAAATAAGCATTGGAAGAGTTTTGACTCCACCACAAAACAAAACAAAATTGGTTGTTGTCTACAGTAAATGTGAAGAGTAGCATCTAGAAAAGGAGACAAAGGTTGGTGAAATGAAGTTTCAGCTATTTTATCAAGTCAACAGCAGGAATAAATAAAATATTGTTACAGGCTCTCAAGCTTAAGGTTACCAAAAAAAGAACCAGGATTGAAAAATAAATTTGCAAAAAACATAAGAGAATCATTTTGTTCCATTTTCATCTTCCTACTGCATCATTATATATACCAGGATTACATAACTATAATAGCTATTCAGTGCAAAAAAGAAAACAATTCAAATCAGGCTAGATTTTTGCAAGAACAACTAGTTTAAAGAGATATTCACAAAATCTCTGGTAACATGAAGGTTTTGTCCTGTCTTCAGTGGGGATTGTCCATTTTCTTTTTTTCCTGCAACGACACATTTTAGTTTTAATTGGAGAAGCCAAGGCTATTTTTTTTTATAACAAAACGCTGCCAGTTAACAGGTTTTCAAGAGCTTTTTTTTTAGCTTCACAGCCTCAGCAACAACTTCTTTTTAAATCAATATTTTTTTTCATTTCAATGTGAAAGTGAGCATTTGCATCCAATACCTCAATTGTAAATTAGATGTGCCCTCCCCAAGAGGCCTTCCTGCAGTCTTTGTGCACTTTAAATCTATTATACAACAAAGATGATTAGAGGGCTGGAGGCTAAAACATATGAAGAACGGTTGCAGGAACTGGGTATGTCTAGTTTAATGAAAAGAAGGACCAGGGGTGACATGATAGCAATGTTCCAATATCTCAGCGGTTGCCACAAAGAAGAGGGAATCAAGCTATTCTCCAAAGCACCTGAGGGTAGAACAAGAAGCAATGGGTGGAAACTAAACAAGGAGAGAAGCAACTTAGAACTAAGGAGAAATTTCCTGACAGTTAGAACAATTAATCCGTGGAACAGCCTGCCTCCAGAAGTTGTGAATGCTCCAACACTGGAAGTTTTTAAGAAAATGTTGGATAACCATTTGTCTGAAGTGGTGTAGGGTTTCCTGCCCAAGCAGGGGGTTGGACTAGACGACCTCTAAGGTCCCTTCCAACTCTGTTATTCTATTCTATACCATCAACATTCATTTCCTTCTAAAGCTGTGTTTCTCAGTCTTTTCAACTTTAAAATGTGTGGACATCAGCTCCTAGGAATTATGGGAGTTGAAATCCATGCGTTTTAAAATTGTAGAGATTGACAAAACACTGTGCTAAGGCATTCTATGCAATGGAAATGCTTATAAGTGGGGAAGGGGAAGGCAGCTGAAACAGAATATTGACTTTGTAAAATCACAGACACTGGAAATGGAAAGCTAGGCTCAGCAGGTAATGCTCACTCAGCGCACCTTCGTCAGGGGAGAAATGCCATTGAACTGCTCTTGTGGGTTGCTTCAGAGATCTGATGGGCTTGAAGCACAGCTACTGCTTCCTCGATCTAACAAAGGCAAAGCCAAAGACAAGATTGGAGTTTAGAACAGCTGGTTGCAGAGTTTGAAATATCATTGTTTCTGCATCCAAAGAATCGAACACACAGTCAGGACAAAGCCTTTAAAAGGAAGCTCCACTGGAATGTTGCTGGTACAGTAGCGCATGCTTCTCCAGAGCCCTGCTGATGCTCTGAGATTAGCAGTCCCAGAATTCATTGCCTTGAAAGACCCCAAGTTGGAGACGACTAAAATAACATACTGAGAGAACTATTTCGCTACCTTTGTGAAATGGCCCCTGTTTAACAGATCGGGGAAGTTGTCTTTATAGTCCAGTTCATCTGTTTACTTGTGGGCTCTCTCTACTTGGCACTGAACCCACCTTCGCAAGCCTTCTGATGAACAATCTTGCTATAAAATATTCGAAAAGGGGCTAATAATTAAGAACAATGCCACCCAAAGCCACTTAATTATTTCCCATTCAAATTCAATGTTTTTTTTTTTAAATCGCACTTGAGCTTTTGAGATACATGAAACTCTTTCACGCTAATGAAGATGCAGGAGAGGAAGAAAACAGATGTGACGTGGCACAGAGATAAAGCAGCCCAAGTACTTTTATTAACTGAAAAGTGTTTCTTGAAAACAGTGATAGGTTAAGACCAAACCATGAATTAAATGACTCTACAGGTAAGTCCTCAATTTACAGCCTTAAGTAACTTATGACCAGTCTTCACACTTAAAACCACTGCAGTATCCCCATGATCATGTGATCAAAATTTGGGTACTTAGCAACTGGGATGTATTAATGACAACTGCACTGTCCTGGCATCATGGGGTCACCATCTGTTAACCTTCCCAGCTGGCTTCTGACAAGCAAAGTCAATGGGGAAGCCAGATTTGCTTAACGACCCTATGACTCACTTAAAAACTGCAGTGATTCACAACTGTGGCAAAAAAAGGTCATAACACGGGACACAACTCATTTAAAAACCCCTTGCTTAGCAATGGAAATTTTGGGCTCAATTGTGGTTTTAAGTCGAGGATTACCTGTAGTCAATCTGTCCTTCTAGGATCAAACCTGCCTCAATACAGGTACATGAATATACAGTAGATATATCACAGAGACACTATAAAAACAAACAACTTGAAGAATACATTCTTACAAGTTTAAATGTTATTTTAAATGCAATCCTTCCCAAACTTTTGTATCACTCCCATTCAGGGGCGGGTTCCTAATTTTTTTACTACCACTCTGTGGGCATGGCTTATTTTGTGGGTGTGAGTTGCCAGCCATGTGACCGGGTGGGCGTGGCTTCTCGGACTGCTGAAGGGAGAGGAACTGAGATAGGTCCTGCCACCCGTTCCCCCTCCCCTCAGCAGCTTGAGAAGCCTCAAACGTGTGAAAATGCCTAGGATCATCACCGCACGTTTGTGGCTTCTCAGAGTGCTGAAGGGAGGGGAATGGAGATAGCTCCTGCCGCCCGTTCTTTCAGCGTCTCACACGCTCCCTCAGCCATCCTCCCCTGCTTGGACTCATTGTGGGGTAGGAAGGCAGCGCATGAGCAGTGCCGAAAACTCGGCTTCTGGGCATGCGCAGAAGAAATTTTTTTTAAAAAAAATATTTTTTTTAAAAAAAATGGCGGCACCTAGGCACCGGCAACTGACCGCACCGGTACTGTGACATCACCAGCAGGCCGCTACGGGTGCTATAGAGTGGACCGCACTGGTAGGAACCCACCACTGCTCCCATTATATCTGCTCAAGATTTTCTTTCTTAGTTCCTTCACAGCACCTTTTTAAACAAAACTAGCATTTTCACAATCTATCATGCTTACTTCTGACAACAGTTCTGATCATTCTTAGAACTTATCATATTCATAGTAGCACCCCCATATCATGCTAAAATAGATCAGGCCAGTAATGAATACATTACTGGTATATGCAACCGCTAGATTTCCAAGTCAGAAATTTGGTAGTTAGTTGGGGATCAACCACCAGTGAGTGCTATTTTGATAATGTCATCCTTTCTAGAGGCATCTAGTTGGCCATTACAGGAGGTAGAACAATGGATTAGGTGAACATTTGCTATCACTCTTCCAGTATCCCTATGCTCATAAGGTTGAAACAGGAGTGAAGGTGTGTAAGAGTGAATACTCTACAGTTAATATCTCTAGGCCAGTGATGGCGAACCTATGGCACGGGTGCCACAGGTGGCACGCGGAGCCATATCTGCCGGCACGCGAGCTGTTGCCCTAGCTCAGCTCCAGCGCACATGTGCGTGCTCGCCAGCTGATTTTTGGCTCACGCGGAGGCTTTGGGAGGGCGATTTCGGCCTCCAGAGGACCTCCAGGGTGGCGGGGGGAGTGTTTTCCCCCTCCCCAAGCTCCAGGAAAGCCTCTGGAGCCTGGGGAGGGTGAAAAATGGGCCCACCGTGCCCACTGGCAGTCGGGAAACGGGGGAGTGGGGGGGGTCACACATGCATGTGCAGGGGGTGGGGCAAGTGAGGGGCTTTGAATTATGGGTGTGGGCACGCACGAGCGTGCAATAGCATGCACGTGCACTATTTCGGCACCCGAGGAAAAAAAGGTTCGCCATCACTGCTCTAGGCTGTTGGTCTCTGTTCTTCCCTTGTGCTATCATTATAATGGATCACCATTGAAAAGTTAAATCAGATATGCATTGGTGGATCCATACAACACTTAAAGGACAATTACATAACCCCAATTTTGTACAATAGCACAAGGAATAATCAGGAGATATAAAAGAACAAAGCAGGTGGAAAATCAGTCTGCTTAGGAAAAACTGAACTGAAAAACAGCCATGGAGATGCTATTGAGACAAATTAACCATGGAGACCAACGTAACACAAAGTAGGACAGTTCATTTCACCTGAAAAATTTGGAATGGCAGAATTAGGGCATTTTTAAGCATGGAATCCCAGTACCTTAGACTGAAGGGATTCTGGTGACTCCAGCATAAGTAGCAGATCAGAATTATCTATCTCCAACAGCATGCCTGTAATCTTCCCAGCCATGGTGGGGTGCCTTGCATGAATTAGAGGATAGAGACGTTCACCTATGCACAGCAAAAAATAAAAAAGGATAAAAAAGGAAGTACTGGGAAACCTGAATTTATCTTGTGTTTTATGAAGTCCCCCAGCCAGTTCTATTTCAGCACCTAACCTTCATCCAGCCCACCAACACAAGACTATGAGGCCTGAGAAGTTTCCTGCCATCTTTGAAATAGCTAATATATAGTGATCATTGTCAGGTACTGTGGAAAATTTTAAATGGCAACTTCTTAGCTAGCCATCACCATTGCTAGGGAATCCATATCTGAAAAGTAGGTTCATTAACGTGGGAAGTAGAACCTCAGATGGACCACCAATGCCTCAGACCTAGACCTGTCAATGTTCTGTCTTTTAAGCTGTTGGGTAAAACTGAGCTGGCAGATTTCATCCTCCGCTGCAACCTATGTGCTCTCCATAGCTACCACAGTTAGAAGATGATACACAGATAATGCAGACAACCCAACTGACAGTCTGGTGTAGTGGCTAAAGTACTGGACTACAAAACGGGAGACTGTGAATTCCAGTCCTTCTTTAGGCCTGAAAATTGAGCTGGCTGGTTGTCTTTGGGTCTGTCATCCTCTCTCAATCCAACACACTTCACAAAAATAGGGGGGAAATAGAAGGCATTATGTATACTGTCTTAAGCTGAACAAATAAAAAGGCAGACTATAAATCTAATGTTATTTTTAAAAAAATCTTTGAAGACTACACCGAGTAGGTATTTTTCTCATATCATACTTCTTTAAACAATACTTATTAGTTACTTTTCTGGATATCTATCTCTGCATCAAGGCCTAATGTTGCTCATTAGATATTTTAGACCAGGGGTGTCAAACTGGCGGCCCGCAGGCCAGATGCATCATGCGCAGGCCACCCCCAGCTCGGCTCCGCAAAGACAAAAAAAATGTTGTGATATGTCATGTGACATCACGTGACGCAATCACATTTGACACCCTTGTTTTAGACCATGGGTGTCCATCTTTTCTGGCTTGGCTGGGCCGTATTGAGTGAAAAGGAATTGTCTTGGGCCACATATAAAATACATAATATAGTTATATCACATAATAATAATATATATAACTCACATAATAATGTAAAAGTTTACAATCTTGTGGGGCCACAGTACTAACTATCCACACTGTATGTGGCCCATAGGCCCTGAGTTGGACATGCTTGTTTAGGTTGAATAGTAAGGAAGTACATGGACAAGTACATTCAGGTTCTTGCCATAGAAACTAGATTATTTAAATTGGGTAAAATAAAATAAAATAATAAATAATAAAATAACTTGATGTATCATTTATCAGCATTGGATGTTAGTGTTATTGAGACAATAGCACAAAATGTGACAGAATTTATTGTCCTACTGTCACCCATAGAAATGTGCAGATAAATTTCCCAGTTTCCCCCCAGTCAGAAGATTATTGAAGTCAATTGCGAAGTTCACAAATATCAATTTGATAGGCAATTTATTCAAAGGGAGTACAAGATGGAGAAAAACTTTAGATATACTCAGAGTGAAATCTGCCTGATTTTTTAATCCTCAAGCCTCTTGAAAAATTCTAGAAATATTTGGAAAACCCTTCTTCAGACATGCGTGAATATCACTGGACTCAATTAGAAGTCAAATCCTTCCTTATTTCACTTTCAATTCGAGATAGTTGGGAGTTACTTTTTATGACTCATGTTTACCATCATTAAATGGTTTGGTGGATAAGATCTCGCAAAGATTCCTTCTCAATCAGAGATGAGAAAAAGACAAGTACTGTAGTAACTACTGCTAATTGCTTCCCAACCTTAGCTATTCAGAAATGTGTCACTTCTAATCAAAGAAGTTACACTGATCATTCTTTTACATACCAAATGACTAGAACAGCCTTTCCCAGCCTGGTGCCCTCCATCTGTATGAGGACTACTGGGAACTGAAGTCCCAACACATCTGGAAGTTGCCAAATTGGGAAAGACTGAGATAGATCAATTCTTCAAAAATGTAAAACAGAAAGACAGAAAAAGTGATAATCACTTAGGTGCACACATATCTTGCATTAACAGATAATGCATTCTTTTGTTTTTATAAATATCCGTTATAAATAATATTTGGATACAGATTTCATTTCTCACAGTGTGCTTTGTGTGCATTAGCTATAGGTACTCTGATCTGCAAACTCTTATTATTCCCTTAGCCCACATATTCTAGATCAGAGCTGTCAAACTCCTGGCCCGTGGGCTGGATGCGTCCCATGCTGGCCACGCCCATGCCTGGTTTAGCGAAGGGGGAGGGAAGTCTCGATACATCATGTGATGCCGCCGTGACGTTTGACACCCCTGTTCTAGATTGTTTGAGAGAGGGGTATTATACGGTCACGTACATCACATTTTTGGAAAACACGTGATTCTAACAAGATTCTAACCAAGGATTTCTTGATTTATTATATGGTTTCTTACATTCTATGACTCACCAGCCAATCCCTTGTTTTTGCTGTCCTATACATCATCTTAGGTAGGAACAACTAGATGATCTAGGCCAGTGATGGCGAACCTTTTTTTCCTCAGGTGCCGAAAGTGCGTGCGCGCGCACTATCATGCATGCGCGAGTGCCCACACCCATAATTCAATCCTTGGGGAGGGCAAAAATGGCCTCCCCCACCCCCCGGAGGCCCTCTAGAGGCCAGAAACGGCCCATTTCCCAACTTCTGGTGGGCCTAGTAGGCCCATTTTTCGCCCTCCGCAGGCTCCAGAGGCTTCCCTGGAGCTTGGGGAGGGTGAAAACACCCTCTCCCACCCCCCAGAGGCACTCCGGAAGCCGAAAACGCCCTCCCAGAGCCTCTGTGCAAGCTGAAAATCAGATGGTCGGAGTGCACATGCACGCCGGAGCTGAGCTAGGGCAACAGCTCGCGTGCCGGCAGATATGGCTCCGCGTGCCACCTGTGGCACGCGTGCCATAGGTTCGCCATCACTGATCTAGGCTGATCTCAAAAAACTAAGTAGACTTTATCCTGATTAAAGTCAGATAGGTAGGCTCTAAGAAGTGTTTAGGCTGTAGGCTACATTGAGTAGATGACAAAAGCACCCCAGAAGACCACTTCTGCACTGTTACCAAAAACACTCTACATAGACTGCCCATAAAGGCATTACAAATTGAAGTTAATTGCAGTAAGCTTTATAATTTGTTTATCAGGTGATTTAAACTGGAAAACTCAAGATTTGACCAAGGTAATACTTCTCCCTCTTTTTTCTCCAGTACTCACTGTAACAATTTCATCCCTTTTGCTTGCTTTAGTCTAAATGCTATGAAGTGCACATGCGTGACATTGAACTAAGTCATGAAGCTAGATTTTTCCCCCTGAGAGTATTTCTTGCATCTGTATTGTCCAGAAGCACTGGGGCAGAGGAGCAAAGCAACAAAGACTGACTCCAGGACTCAGTGTGGTGGCCAGAAACATATAATTCAGTGTGAGACTAAAAAACTAAGCCTGTGAAGATAACTGGATAATAATCCTCATCTCTTGCAATAGAAAAGAAGTTGCATCTTATCAGCTAAAAGATGTATCTCTTCCAGTCTTTTTACTACAATTTGATTTATTCTGGTTTATTCCTATACAAGTACATGTCCTACATGCAGAGTTGTACAGCAGTCATCTAAGAAACTAACCAAAATACTGCATATGCCATTAGTCTATTAGTATATGCCTTTTCAACAGCTTCCCCGAGATTTGGAAGCTACCCAGGGATGGATTGCTACCGGTTCGCCTTGGTTCGGGCGTACCGGTAGCGGCAGTGGCGGAGGCTCCACCCACCCGCCCGGATGTCATCCAAAATGCTCTACGCATGTGCAGAAGGTTCTGTGCATGCGCAGAAGCATTGTGTGCGTGAATCATGCGTGCCCGTGCGCTCCTGTTCCCGAATGGTAGCAAAGGTAAGTGAAACCCACTACTGAAGCTACCCACTGTATTGGGCTATAGAAGAACTGTAAAGACGTGGCTCTTCACCCAGGCTTTGGGCTAGGATAGAAATGGGCTCAGCAAATGTAAGAGCATGAAAAGTTATGTGACGTTGCAGCACTGTGTATATGAAGTTAAATATTTCATTTATTCTGTTTTTATTTAATGTTGTTCTGAATTGCCTAGAATTATCTTGTATCAGACAGGCAGCCATGTGAATGAATGAATGAATGAATGAATGAATGAATGAATGAATGAATGAATGAATGAATGAATGAATGAATGAATGAATGCTTTAAATAATTTGTAGAAAACATTATGCTAGACAGATTTTAGAACTAGCATAATACAGAGTCATTGCTTTACAATCATTCACTAATTGATCATGATGGCACTTAATGAGTTTTATGACTGGTCCTCATAGTTGCAGCATCTCTGCAGTCAGACTCAGACTCAGAATAGAGCTGGAAGGGACCTTGGAGGTCTTCTACTCCAACCCCCTGCTCAAGTAGGAGACCCTATACCATTTCAGACAAGTGACTGTCCAGTATCTTCTTAAAAACCTCCAGTGATGATGCACCCACAACATCTGAAGGCAAGTTGTTCCACTGGTTAATTGTCCTCACTGTTAGGAAGTTTGTCTTCAATTCCAGGTTGCTTCTCTCCTTGATTAGTTTCCATCCATTGTTTCTTATCCTGCCCTTTGGTGCTTCGGAGAATAAATTGACCCCCTCCTCTTTGTGACAGCCTCTCAATTACTGGAATAGTGCTATCATGTCCTCCCTAGTCCTTCTTTTCTCTAGACTAGCCAAATCCAAATCCCACAACTGTTCTTCATATGTTTTAGTCTGCAGGCCTTTAATCATCTTAGTTGCTTTTCTTTGCACTTTTTCCAAAGTTTCAACATCTTTTTTGTAATGTAACAAAAACTGGATGCAGTATTCCAGGTGTGGCCTTACTAAGGCTTTATAAAGTGGTACTAATACTTCATGTGATTTTGATTCTATGCCTCTGTTTATACAACCAAAGATTGTATTAGCTTTTTCGGCTGCTGCTGCACACTGAGTGTCACAGTCAGGTGATTGCAATTCAAGCACTTGCAACTGGCATGCAATTACAATAGTTGTGGTGTTCCATGGTCACAGGGTCTCCATTTGCAATATTCACAACCGACTTCTGACAAGGGTAGTCAATGGGGAAGATAGCAGGAAGTCACAAATGGTGATCACATGACATTGCACGTAACAACCAGGAAGGATTTTGTTAATTTCAGCAACCAGAACTGCCAGAACTGCAGTCATAAGTTGGTGCAGTCACATGACATCACATTTTACAACCATGTTGCTTAGCAATAGAGTTTTCAGTCCCAATTACTGTCGTTACAAGCAGTACAGGTACATCCATTGACAAGAAAAATGGATGGAAACTAACCAAAGAGAGAAGCAACCTGGAATTAAGGAGAAACTTCCTAACAGTGAGAACAATTAACCAGTGGAACAGCTTGCCTTCAGAAGTTGTAGGTGCTTCATCACTGGAGGTTTTTAAGAAGAGATTGGACAGTCACTTGTCTGAAATGGTATAGGGCAGTGATGGCGAGCCTTTTTTCCCCTCAGGTGCCGAAAGCGCATGCGCACACGCTATCGCACATGCGTGAGTGCCCACACGCTATTGCATATGCGCGAGTGCCCACACCCATAATTCAATGTCTGGGGAGGGTGAAAACAGCTCCCCCCCCCGAGGCCCCCGGGAGGCCGGAAATGGCCCGTTTCCTGACTTCTGGTGGGCCAAGAAGGCCTGTTTTTCGCCCTCCTCAGGCTCCAGAGGCTTCCCTAGAGCCTGGGGAGAGCGAAAATGCCCTCCCCCGTCCCCCTGGAGGTCCTCCAGAAGCCGAAAACGCCCTCCCAAAGCCTTCGCGTGAGCCGAAAATCAGCTTGCCAGCGCACACATGCGCACTGAAGCTAAGTTAGGGCAGATATGGCTCCGCGTGCCACCTGTGGCACGCGTGCCATAGGTTCGCCATCACTGGTATAGGGTCTCCTCCTTGAGCAACGGATTGGACTAGAAAATCTCCAGCTCTATTCTGATTGATTGAACTACATGGTTTTTTAAGGAAACATTGTTTTCTAAGCTAAACTATGGTAAGCATAAAATAGTTGATTACAACTTTTTCTATGAGAAAGTTCTGGCTGAGGGGGGAAGTTCACAGTGCTGCCTACTAGAAGATACACACCACTCACCAAGTATTTGTTTCTGTTCTTGAGGAGGGGCTGCAGCCAACATGGATGTGGTCAAAGGCTCCTGTCCATGGATATGAATGATTGGTTCTACAGCCTAAAGCCCAAGAAACAAAATATACTGAGAAGAGCCCTTCCAATCCTACCAAATTAATATCAACTGATGGCTCTCTGTGAAGTATGCATTGGTTAGAGCTTTTCTTCTCTTTGCAAACTCTTATAGCAGCTTTAATATAAGCATCTGTCCAACTCAAATCTTATCCAGTGAAAGAATTTATTCTTCCTCCTGGCCATATTGAAGAAACAACACAGTACCTTTGATTTCTGTACACTATGCAATAATCAATATATAGCTTAAGTTAACTTAAAAGATGGAATGTTGTTGTATAATATCTCCTTTTCACACCGAACGCCATAGACCTAAACCTCAATGTCTGAAAGCAGAGTTGTCTTAAAGAATGGAAAGCTGCTGTCAATCATTGTAGCCCAAAAATCCCTACTATGTTCTAACCACTGGACAAATACTGAACGTATCTTGCAGCATCCTCTCAATCCTATATTTGTATTTTTTTAAAATCAAGGTATGTTTTTGTGTAATCAAATGCAGAAGAGAACAATCTTGTATTTTAAGTGTAATAATAGCACTAGGAATTTCAGGAGTGTAGTGCTCTCCATTTCCATCTAGAGGGAAACACAGGAACAGAATGTTATTGGTAATCTGGTCACCTTATCTGATCAACCAAGTGTGCAAACATGAACTGGCTAATGATCTGACTCATTGCTTTCTCTGTGAGTGAGTTCTCACTGATATCCAACTTACGACCATTCCCAAATCAAAATCCCAGCTCTACATATCTCTGCTACAATTTGCCATATTCAATATCTCAAAAATAACCCATCTAAGAGCAGTTGGGCTCTGCATCTTAAGTGTGTATTTTAACTGCAGAATGGAAGAGTAAGAGACCTGTTGCATTGGCAGAGATGTTACTGCGCCCAAAGGGTGGACATTCCTCACAGCTGAAGAATACTTGTACTGCGAGATACCACGTGAGAAAGTTGGAGAAGAGGATGCTCTTGCACTAATGGTCTGGGTTCCAATGTTGACTGGAATGAAACCAGAAATATTTTGAAAGAAGGCTTTAATTGTTTCACAATATTACACGTTTATTTTTTTTTAAAAAAACTTTTAAAATAGCACAGTTCTACATTGCACCCAAACCTGGGAAGATACAGATCTGTAATAGCCTTGCCAGATTTCACATGCATGATACATGGTACAAAAGTAGAAAGATATACCCGATGACACTCCGGGAAGAAAGATTACATCAGATATAAACTCTTGGTGAGCCTTTTGTCCAGAACAGGCTCCCAAGAAGTAACATTTTCACCAGTCTGCTGTCAATACATTTAACCCAATTAAGCCATAAATTTAGTTTCTTGGGTTACACTTAATATTAAAAGCCATAATGTGTCTTAATTGTTTTAGCTTTGTGTAAACCCATTCCTTTTAGCTCATGGGCTTGCTCAGTAAGCCAAAACAAATTTAATTTAGATTTAAATTATTTTTAATTTAAGATTTAGCATTACATGGTACTGTATTCTCAGATTATATTTTCCAGTCATACAGCAACAGACTTCCAAAACTTAGGTTTTATGTTAAGAAATAAGTAGCACGTTGTAGAATTTATTGTGCAAGCTTTAAGGTTCACTTTCCTCCCTGTTTCTGGTCAGTGATTCAAAAACCAAGGCAAACCCATTCCTTTGAGATATAAAAGTCGCATTCATCTGGACGATGGGCTAGCAAAAGCCCCAAACCTACCCACTCTCTGGCCAGTGGATGGTACTCTGGGAACTTGAGTGGAGGCTTGTCTCATAGTGCTGATGTTGGAGAGGAGGCGGCGAGGGGGTCCACTAGGTCTTACCATTGGAGTAGCTGCATGATAGGATGCTAACAACAATTAAATACCTTCAGTCAGAAATTTATGGATGAGATCATAGCAATAGTTAATACCAGAATTCTGGTTCATTCTCATTACTGAGTTTACAATTAAGACTACCAGCCATGCACACTACCCCATAATATTCGAATCATAGTTTGGTTGCTATTTTAAGAACATTTCTTAGTCCTACACCATGACATTAAAGGAAGAACTTCACACATGTGCAACCTCATTTCCTTACATTCACAGACGTATTTTCTGGATAAAAACATTTCAACTCACAAGGAGGTCTGGACGACTGAGTGTTCCAGCGAGGGGCTGGGCGGACCGGAGCAACTGGGCTAGGAGTGTAGAAAGTAGCTCTAGTTTGTGGCTGAGAAGAAAGAAGAGAAGGTGGCATGACAATGTATATAAACTAACAAGGTATTTATTTTTACCTCATTAACATTTTGAAACATGCGAAGGAACCAACATGGGGATTTTATAAGTTCTGTAATGTTTTTATTTTTGTACTTCCATGTACAAAATTATAGATTGTTGTATTATTATAGATTGTTATCCTGCACTAGGATTATAAATCTAAGCACTTTTTCCCAATCTGGTGCCTCCAGATTGGGAATTTCAGATCTAACTCAATGATGATGAATTCATTAACATATCCAGGCAGGTTTCATGGCAACAATATGAAAATGTTTTGCAATTGTCTTCTTTTTATTTCCCAGTCTAGCTTCAGTTATATGCATAATTGAATGATGTTACTTGCTGGAGATGACTATACGAAGCTGTTGTCAACCTAGTGAATTTCAAATGTATTGGACTACAGATTTCAATCAGAGCATGGTGAATGAACAATGATGAAGCCTCTCTTCACATGCAACAATTCACTTTGTTTCTTATTCGAAACAATTCATAGCTTGTTTTTCAGACTTCTCTTCTAATTTGGGGGCATTCAAATAAAGATTAGATTTTGACGAGCTGAAATAACACCTCTTCAGAGCGTGCATAATTACCTTGTGGAAATAATCCCCATAAGAATGATAATAGGCACTAACAAAATTCTAACTTAGTGTTACATGGTACCAACAATCTAATTTTTTCTAGTTTTTCATTGTAATATTTTAAGGATTAGATAAATCATTGTGACGATTAAAGAGAATGCATCTCACTCCCATCTCACTTAGAACTTCCTTGAGTTCTAAGCTGTCAAATGCTGTTAGCTTTATTTATTCATCTTTAATGGAAGTGGTATTTATTTATTTATTTATTTATTTATTTATTTATTTATTTATTTATTTATTTATTTATTTATTTATTATTTATTTATTTATTTATTTATTTATTTATTTATTTATTTATTTATTTATTATTTATTGTTCATACTTCCATGCCGCCCAACTCCCGAAGGACCCTGGGCGGCTTACAGTGAACATAAACAATTTAGTATAAAAAATATAAAAACAAATTTAAAATACATTTAAAATATTAAAACACATATCCAACATTCATAACATTCAGGGGGAGGCCGTATTAATCCACTCCGTAGGGTCACTATCCCCAAGCCTGTTGGAAAAGCCATGTCTTAACGGCTTTCCGGAAGGCCAATAGAGTGGAGATGTACGGATCTCAGATGGGAGCTGGTTCCAGAGAGCCGGAGCAGCCACAGAGAAAGCTCTCCTCCAAGGACCCGCCAGCCGACATAGTTTAGCTGACGGGACCCGAAGGAGACCAACCCTGTGGGATCTAACCAGTCACTGGGAGGTATGTGGTATAGGTCTTACCTGTGGAATTGGTGGCATGAAGTAGCTTGCAGAAGGGTGGAAAGAACATAGGAGGTGACCAGGAAAGGCCCTCATGGTGGCCAGCCTCTGCATGTATTGGTTGGTGAGAATGGCTTTTCTCTCTTCTTTCCGTTGAGCAAGGGCAACATACAAAGGCTTAGTGCTGACGATGCGTCCATTCATTTCAGTCACAGCCTTGGTCGCTTCTTCTGGGGAAGAAAAACATACAAACCCAAAACCTTTGCTGTGTTCGCCATCCGTCATTACCTAAATGGAAAATTAAAACAAAGTCCACTGAGCCCATGACTCTCAGCACACTCTGGTCAGTATGGTCAAACCAGTCAAAATGATGCTTACAACAATGCAATTAAATTTTATTTTATTTAGCATATGGCATCTACAGAGGTCATGCAATCACTGATATACAACACTAATACACAAATATGTGTTTACATAAAGCAATGTGTGTGTGTGTGTGTGTGTGTGTGTGTGTACAATACAATATATGAGATAAAATATTACATTAAGGTAAAACCATGATAATATCTTCCTAATGGGTTACCATAGAGCAGTGATGGCGAACCTGTGGCACGCGGAGCCATATTGGAGGGCACGCGAGGCTTTGCCCTATGTCAGCTCCATCACGCATGCGCACACTGGCCAGCTGATTTTCAACCTTGGGGAAGGCTGTTTCGCCCTCCGGAGGCTTCAGGGAAGCTTCCCTGAAGCCCCGGAGTGCGAAAAACGGCCCAACGGGCAAACCGAAAGTTCGGAAAAACGGACTTCCAGTTTGCCCATTGTGCTGTTCCCTGAAGCCTCCGGAGTGCGAAAAACAGCATAACGGGCAAACCAGAAGTCCATTTTTTCGAATTTCCGGTTTGCCCGTTGGGCTGTTTTTTCACCGTCCCATGCTTCAGTGAGGCCTGTGTGCATGTGCGGTGGCGGGGGGGTGTTGCGTGCATGTGCAGGGGGCAGAACGGGGTGTGTGCATGCGTGGGGGGAGGGAATGGGTATGGGTATGCGCGCACGCTAGTGCACGCTCACACCCCCTTTTGGCATGCGAACCAAAAAAGGTTCTCCATCACTGCCATAGAGTCACAATAGAATAGATGTTCTAATTCTATATCTAAGGAAACTAACCATCTAACTGCTTCTGGTGTGGCTGCAATGAGATCATCCCAGGCCAGATGTATGAAGTGTAGACTTCTTCCATGATGGTATACCCTGGGCAATGCTCTCTCCTAACAGAGCAGCTAAAAATCTATACACATCTCAACCCAACCGGATACTGTATCTCTTACAGTCAAAAATTATAGAGGCAGCAATTGGATTACAACAGTTCTTTTAAAAACTCACCGACAAAAGATATTGGACCCCAAATCTATTTTTTGCAACTAAACATAGAAGTGCAATCAAAGCTTCACATCTTTTTTATGCAGGTTGCACATAAAAAGAACAGTAGAGCATCAGTTGCACTTCTGTGGCCATCATCTTGATTTGTTGACTGCACAACCTGCAGACACCCCATGCATAGAAAGAGAAATGGACCAAAGAGAATGAACCAACTGGCAACTTTTCCAAACTCTGGAAAAACAAGCTTTTTAAAGCAACTTCACAACTTCACATTTGGCATACAGAAGGTGGGCTAGGTATAAAGGCTACAAAAAGTAGTGATTCCCAATGCATCAAACTAGGGGCATGAAGCCGCAAGAAAGTTATTTTTGATTTGGGGTTGTCATTGCATGAAATGCAACTAATTTCCTCTCTCGTCATTTATTTTTATTTAATTTATTTAATTTTTGTCAAACATATATAAGATTACAGTAAAAGTATAAACATGTATAAATGAGATGGTTATGAGTACATGGGAACATTAGGACAGGGACGGTAGGCATATTGGTGCGCTTATGCACGCCCTTACAGACCTCTTAGGAATGGGGTGAGGTCAACAGTAGACAGTCTTAGGTTAAAGTTTTGGGGATTTGTATTTAACAGTTTTCTTCTGTTATATTAACAGTGGCAATTAAGGAAGTTTGGAAATATTAAAACTCTAATTTAAATTCTTGTTTTCAATTGAAAACTAATAGCTATATCAAACAATATGGAGCAGATTTCTCTTCACTCTTTCCCAAGCAGAAGCCCCCGAGTTTTTCCAAAACTGCAGAACAGATTTGAAGATGCATCAGTGTTAGAATCTGCCTTGCTGGTGGAACATTATATACCAGGAAATGACACTAGTTGATTCAATTTGAAATGTTCTTCTCCAGCCCTTATTACAAGCTTCATATTACACTGTGCCCAACCTGTTACATAGCTTCTAACACACAGTAATCAATATATTAAATTGGTTTATTATTTCAAGATTGTATAATGTTTCTACCCTTCCACATTCAGAGAGAGAGAGAGAGAGAGAGAGAGAGAGAGAGAGAGAGAGAGAGAGAGAGAGAGAGAGAGAGAGAGAGAGAGAGAGAGAGATAAAATTTGGATAATCTTATATCTATCAGTAAGCCATATTGCTATCCCTCTGCATTCAACAACTGTACAAAACAAATCTTGTGTTTTATGCTTTCAGATAGAAAAATTAGATTAAAATATTTTAAATAAAAAACATGGTAATCAGAATTACTGCAGAAAATACAAGGCATAGAGAGGGGCAATTAATTTATAATTACACGGAGACTGACTTGGTGCCATAAAATGAGCTTTGCTTATTGAGTGGTTTAAGCATATTAATAAATAAATCAATAAAAGAAATTAAGGGAGAATGGTAACTGACTGCACTGCAAATGAAAGCTCCTGTGATTATTATTCCTTCCATATTATGCAGCCCTACATATGAAAACATCCACTAGGTTTTGGTAAAGCACATCATGAAACAAGTTCAAATTGCATTCTGAAAGGATACAGCCTGGTACTATTTTCAATTGGTGAGAACAACTAGCAAGCATCCACATCAAATATGCACAAAGATACTCAGGTATTAGAATCTGACCTTGGCACTTGTGATGGTTCCATAGGGTGAGAATTCTTTTCTCAAATGCTCATCATCAATGATATCATCCAAGTTCTTTACATACAAGTTTACTCCCTGAAAGCAAACAAGCACAGCCATTTTCCCCCTCTTCACTATAAATGATATTGAGATAAGAGTTTTGTAATGAATACATATATATATATATAACTTATATGATATAAGTGACATCATCCAATATCACAAGGCTGAAAGAAGCTCACGTGCTATCAAGAGCAGTATCTAGGGTTTAGGATTAGCTCTATCTGATGAGTGGTCATGCGAGTCAAAGATAAAAAACAGTGGTAGTTGAAAATATCTAGAAGACATCCCTTGGGGGAGGGGCTGCCCTAGATATTATCTTCCAAATTCATGAAGTGAACTTAACATTGACCTATGCTAACTTCTATTATTTGCCGTTTACCCAGCACCTAAATCTAGAATACAGGTTATTTTTATTGAATTTGTTTTCTGGTGGTTTATATCTACTACAGTTTACATGTTGCTAATGAGGGTCAAAGCTACTTACAACCAGAAGGAACAATGCAACATTAATATAGCAATGATAATATGCAACAAAACAGAATAGCAGCACCCCGAGGATCAATTATAACAACCAATTCATGGCAGGATGATCCCTTTAATTATCAATCAATCGCAACTCTTTCAGGAAAATGTTAACAGTTTCTGAAAAGCAAACCTAATCTTGAGAAGAATGCTGTCTCAAGGAGGAGGACGCCAACTGAGAAGGCTCAATCTTAAGGTCCTTAAAGATGGCATTCCTTAAGAGAAAGGATCTGAAAAGAGTCCACCCTTCCAGGAGTGGGTTCTAACTTACCTCGCTCCCGGGTCGCTTCCTTCCGTGCTGCATGGCTGTGCCTCGTGGGCGCACGTGCATGCACAGTGGCAAAAAATCCCAAAAAATCTCCCCCCAAAAGCCAAAAACAAAATGGCGACCACATGCACAGTGCTGGAATCTTGGCTTCTGCGCATGTGCAGAAGAAAAAAAACCCGGAAAAAATCCCCCCAACCCCCCCCCCCCCAAAAAGTCAAAAACAAGATGGTGACCGCATGCACAATGCTGGAAACTCAGCTTCTGCGCATGTGCAGAAGAAAAAAACCCGGGAAAATTTTTCAAAAATAAAAAAAAAAATTCCAAAAAAAACATGGCGGCCTCCACGGACCGGCACCGACCGAACTGGTTCTGTGACATCATCGTGACATCACCAGCGGGTCGCTACAGGTTCAGGTAAACCGGTCCGAACTGGGAGGAACCCACCTCTGCACCCTTTCCAATTTTAATGAGTGGATGATAGCCACTGGTTGAAGGCAGTCCATAGATATCCAAGTGCTTAGCTATATAGCCATGTTCATATAGATACTGTAAGTAGTCCTTACCCAAATGACCCCCAAGTTCCTCCTGGATTACAATAATCTACACATACTATTCATGTAACAGAGATAAGAAACAGCTAATTTTCTCTATTTTAATTTGGACCCAGTTTCTTATTCTACATGTTTCTTGCTTCACGTTATAAACTCTAAGGTATATATTTTGCCCAAACAAAAACCAGAAATGTTGGCAAGATATAACTGGATTGGAAGCTAACAAATACGGTAGTTTAAAAAACTTTTTCTAGAGGCCAATTTTGTCATGCTCATCCATATAGCCATATGGGGATTAATGGATATTCCTGTTTTGAAAATGTACAGTCTGATTATCTCAGAAAGTGCTGAGTCAAGGTTCAAATGAAGTTCCTCATATTTCTCAAATGTGGAACTTTTCAGTTAATCGGTTTTTCTGATAATACAAGAAAATGAGGTTTGTCCACAGTTTGAGAACTTTTCTTGGGAAAAGACACTCTGCTCAAAAGGCATAAAAAGAAGAGAGACATCACTACACTTATTTAGTAACAACCTGATACTTGCTGTTCAGAAACGTCCAAATCTATAGTCCATTCTTCCTTCAGGCAGCCCTCATTCCCCATCTGCCTCTTTCTGACTGAAAGCAACACAGTAGAGTGAATCTAACTGCTAGTCATCAGAAAACATCCAAAGTATTGGATTAGCCAACAACAGTCACTTAAACTCAATCTATTCAAAATTTCTGTTCAATAGGTCCCAGTACAGAATAGAAAAGGGGCAGAGAATGAGTATGAGAATGGAGAATGTCACTGTAATAAAACTTACAATAAAATATGTAACTGTTGGACTGAATCAAATCAGAGTCAACTATAATACAAGATGAAGAATCATAGCCAGCCATAGATGGGACATTTGAGATTACTTAGCAGAAAAGGGGAATTTAGTTCAATTTTCCTTTTCTCACTCCCACTCCTGATCCTGTTTCTTTCATCAAGAGCCACAGTGGCGCAGTGGTTAGAATGCAGTACTGCAGGCTACTTCTGTTGACTGCCGGCTGCCTGCAATTTGGCAGTTTGAATCTCACCAGGCTCAAGGTTGACTCAGCCTTCCATCCTTCTGAGGTCGGTAAAATGAGGACCCAGATTGTTGGGGGCAATATGTTGACTCTGTAAACCGCTTAGAGAGGGCTGTAAAACACTGTCAAGTGGTGTATAAGTCTAAGTGCTATTGCTATCCTATCTCTGTCCCTTCATCCAGTCCATTCATTCTAGTAGAGGTGCATTTTGGAATCCAACAACAGAGTGTGGGATTTTTAAAAGACATCCAATGGTTCTGTATCAGCCACACTTTGCCTTCAGCTCATATTACCTGATATCGGTTCATTCTTTCCTGCTTCATTTGTTCAAATTTACGCTTCAGCTCATTTTGTCGCTCCATCCTTTTTTGGGCTCTGCCAACATATACTGTTCGGTCATTGATCTCACTTCCATCCATCTGCTCAACGGCCTGCGGTGAGAAGAGGTGACAGGCCAAGTTGTAAATTTATTTCACAGGAAATCACCTCATACTTTATCATTTCATCGCAGGTAGTCCTTGACTTACAGCCACAATTGGTATCAGAATCTCCATTATTAAGCAAGGCAGGTTGTTAAGCACCATTTTATAACTTTTACCATGGTTCTTAAGCAAATCACTCCAGTTGTTAAATTAATCATGTTGTTAGGTGAATCTTGCTTCTCCCATTAACCTCATTTGTCAGAAGTCCACTGAAACTGTCCAAAAACCTGTTGGTTGCCAAGCACCCACATTTTGATCATGTCACCATGGGGATGCTGTAACAGTCATAAGTGTGAGGACGTTATGTTGCTTTTTTCAGTGCTGTTGTAACTTCAAAGAGTCGCTAAATGAAATGTTGTAAGTCACGTACTAACTGCATTTATTATTTTAATCAAGGCCTGCTTTGAGCTAGCCAAAGGATGAAATGCTATCCTGCCACGGCCTGAGAAAATAATTGGAACACTAGTTCAACCTATGACAAGATACTGGCTTTAAAAAAGACTCTTATTATATTCCCCAGATCTTTCCTCCTACCATTACTTTTAACAGAGAAAGGAAGATTGAGAACAAAGATTAACTTGCCTTCTGAGCATCTTGATGCTTCTCAAAATTGACAAAACCAAATCCTTTTGAGCGGCCAGTATTATCTATCATGACTTTGACACTCAAAGTTTTTCCTGGAAGTAGAACAAAAACTTTTAGGCTAATACTACAAGAAAGAAGGTTTTCATGGAGTGCTGAGTCACAAGGTGCTCAGCTCCATTCATGGATAGTAATGGATACATGCCAATAAGTACCACATCCTTCTATTACATTTGAACCTTTGGCTCACAGAGAAATTTTACTCCAGGGAGGAATTTTCCATGTCTTCAAATTCTGCAATAGAAAATTCAAATTTGTTTCGTGGCAATTCGAGCGACCCAGAGTTGCTTAAATCAGATGGCTAGCCATACAAATCAATATATTATTCTCTAAATACTAGCCATCCTTGTTATTTTATATATCTTACAATGAAGTCTTCCTCTTACCAAGTGCATCCACTTACTAGATAGCTCAAGACAAACAGGTCAGGTGTTCTGCATATCATTACAGGGAAGGAATTTCTAATTGATATTGAAAAGGAAGCCATTTTTAAACCAGCTTACATGTAAAAATGTAGCATTCCATAATTCTGTACCCTCCAAACATAATGGTTATCAGTTTTCATTCCTTAGGGATACGAGACAAATTCAAAAGGATTAGGGGAGGGGAGGAGCACTGTATCTGAACAGCAACAGATGGGGAAAACTTCCCAAAATATATCCTTAAAACAGATGCAAAATTGTTGTACCCTTATGGCTTAGATAATGATTTCAAATTTTTACTTCACAATGGAATAGATCACACTACTGGCTGTATCTTCTGCACAAAAAAACTGAATCAGTATCTAAGCCATGGTGGTGCAGTGGTTAGAATGCCATATTGCAGGCTAACTCTGCTGACTGCTAGCAGTTCGATCCTGACCAGCTCAAGGTTGACTCAGCCTTCCATCTTCCGAGGTCGGTAAAATGTTGGGGGCCATATGCTGACATATGTAAACTCCTCAGAGAGTGCTGTAAGGCACTGTGATGCAGTATATAAGTCTAAGTGCTATTGCTATTTTGCTAAGCTGTTAAACTTATGCTCACAACCCATGTTTTATAAGCAGTACTTTTAAGTGCCACCCTTACCAAATATTGAGAATATTTCTTTCAGCCTCTCGTCAGTCATGTCCTCTCCAAAGTTTTTGATGTAGACATTAGTGAATTCCATTGCTTTGGCTCCATATTCTGCTTCTCGCTCTCGGCGGGACTTAAAGTGGCCAACAAATCTGCGGGGTCAAGACAGGAGATGTGAAGCCATCTTTTAAAAGGGTATTGAAGGGCAGAAGAGACCACCTACTCTCTTTTATTCAGCTGACAAATTATGCAGCTGGGGCAGCTTCTTCATTGCAGTTCTGCAAAGCCAAGGCTTGTCTTCTCAGGTGAATCTTTTAGAAGCCAAATTTTGCTAAACTTCAAAAAGAGGCAGGATTGTATGCTTTGCAAAGGTATTTTCTTTAGGGCAGTGCTCCCCAATCTCTGGGCCACAGCTCACTACCAGGCCATGGCCTATTTGGAATTGGGCCGCATGAGTGGCTGCCTGGAGCACGCCACTTGTGCGAGCAGCAGGCCAGCGGGCAATCACACACATGCACACTGGCCTGTTGCTAGTGCAAGTCAAGCTGTGCGCGTGCACACCAGCCCACCAACAGTGTGGCCCAGTTCCCCTCTCCTCCTCCCCAGCCGGGCCTCCAAACTGCAAAGGTTGAGGAACCGCTGCTTTAGAGGAATCCAGAGGTTAAATGATGAGATTGAGAAGTGTTTTTTATTTCATATATTTTTAAAATCCATATTCCACCCTTAAAAAATAATGTTTCTAAGTGTGCAATACCTTAAAGTCAATTTTTAAAAAACAAAAACAAAAAAAGCCAGTAAGTTTAAGAATGTTGCTTCATAGATTTATTATTATATATAAAAGGGAAGAATGAAAACTGCTTTACTACATTAATATTTTGTATCAAATATGTAGAATGATTTTAAGATGTACAACATCAGTTTAAAAAAAACTATAATTTGAGATTTTTAAAAAAATCTAAAACAGCATCTGCAGTAGTCGGCTTTTGGGAGTAAACCCTTATTCCTGATGATTTTTTATTAAAATGTCTGTGAAACCAATATGAAAGCTAATTTTAATATTAAAATTTCAGTATTATAAAATAACTTTCCCCTTTTATTTCACGATTCCCTTCTTTTAGTACACTTTGAATTGAAATCTGATGGCCTCCAGAGAATCTGGGGGCCACAACCAGGGGTTTGAGGGCTAACAATTGCTTTGGGCTATTTCTGATCTAAAAGGTCAAACCTGACCCCAATTGTGAGTTGAAAGTAAACTCCCAGGCAAAATACTACAGTAACCACTCCAGGATATAGAAAACGCCTCATGCCAATTGATGTACTGTATTTTTTGGACTATAAGACGCACCGGAATATAAGACCCACCTTAGTTTTGGGGGAGGAAAATAAGAAAATAAAATTCTGCCTACCAGCATCCATCTGGCTAGCGTCCTTAGAAAACAGCCTGGAACAAGTATATTAGCCTTGCAAAGGTCCATTTGAAAGGCTGCTTTTTCAGCCTTGCAAAACTTGGTTTGAGAGGTTGTTTTAGCCTTGCAAAGGTCTGTTTCAGAGGCTGCTTTTTGAGCCTTGCAAAGCTCGGTTTGAGAGGTTGTTTAAGCCTTGCAAAGCTCCGTTTCAGAGGCTGGGTGGGGCTACATTCGGTGTATAAGACGCATCCAGATTTTCACCCTCTTTTAGGGGGGGAAAAGATGTGTCTTATACTCCAAAAAATATGGTATTTGGCCTGGTAAACCTAACTGACTTCACTCTGTCGGCCCTGACTAATAAAGGATCTACTAAGTTTCAAAGATTCAGAGATTCTTGCTTCCCAGGAGATCCTAGAACTGAACCTGGATCTTATACATTCAAAGCACACATTTACCACCAAGACACAACTGTTTCTTTAAACTATACGGTACTAGAATTGCAGGTTATTTCCATTGTAAAGGATACAGGGGGGGGGGAATCATTGCACCATCTGCTCAGGCTTCCACTTACACCTTGCGATCATTTAGCAGCATTCCATTCATTGTATCAATTGCTCTATTTGCTGCCTCGTGGGTCTCAAAATGGACGAAGCCATAACCCCTAGATCCATTCTCATCACAAACAACCTGTTAAGAAATTTAAGAGAAAGGTGAGAAAAAGAAAATGAGGCAAATCAAAACTTGGAACTGATAATCAGTCCACTGCTTGCCTTTCGTATTCCCAGTTCTTCCCAGTTGCCTTTTATATTCCCAGTTCCCAAGAATAACAGCTATCACCTGCTTAACCTGAAGCCATCTAAGAATGTTGGCTTTAGGTCTCATAATCTCCAACTAATAATCTGTACTGTTGATGCTGGATGGAGATTATATGGATACTGAATGGAAGCATATTTGGAGATATATCAGTTTATACAGTTCTAGAGCTCCCAGTTCCAGGGAGAAGAGGAAACAATATGTTGAATCTAACCTAATTCTGTCCCTCAAAACCAGCTGCTCTTCTGGAGCCATTCTAGTAATTTTGACAGCTGAGAAACCATCATCTTGTCCCATCTTGAAAAGATGCTGGGAGAAAGTGGGGAAATGATCCAATCAGGGGTGTCAAACTGGCAGCCCATGGGCCGGATGCATCATGCGCAGGCCACGCCCACCCCAGCTCCGTGAACGGGAAAAATGTCACAAAACTTCACATGACGGCAACCAGTGGTGGGTTCCTGCCAGTGCGGTCCACTCTATAGCACCGGTAGCGGCCCACTGGTGACGTCCCAGTACTGGTGCGGTTGGTTGCAGTGCCTGGGCGCCGCCATTTTTTTAAAAAAATTCTTCTGCGCATGCCCAGAAGCTGAGCTTCTGGCACTGCGCATGCGCTGCCTTCCTACCCCACAGTGAGTCCAAGCAGGGGAGGATGGCTGAGGGAGTGTGTGAGACGCTGAAAGAACGGGCAGCAGGAGCTATCTCCATTCCCCTCCCTTCAGCAGTCCAAGAAGCCACGCCCACCTGTCACATGGCCAGCAAGCCACACCCACAAAATAAGCCATGCCCACAGAGTGGTAGTAAAAAAAAATAGGAAC
This sequence comes from Diadophis punctatus similis, assembly GCA_023053685.1. NCBI lineage: Eukaryota > Metazoa > Chordata > Lepidosauria > Squamata > Dipsadidae > Diadophis > Diadophis punctatus. Next base: position 16,254,060 of record JALIGW010000003.1, on the reverse strand, counting down.
CCACCCCTGACGGCAACGTGACATGGCGAGTTTGACACCTGTGATCTAAATGTTTTGCCCAAGGGAAAAATAATTGAGTCTTATTAAATTAAAAGCCATTAAATAATAAGAGATTGATATTGCAGTTGAACATTGATAAGAAAAAGTGACACAAACATGAATATATTTCAGACTTCCGAATGAAAATGCATCATTAAAAAAGAGAACTATATTTCATGATTTCTGAAAAGGTTGCACCTACTTTGCAAGAAAGAATATTTCCAAAAGCTGAGAATGTATCATATAAGGCTTTGTTATCAATGGAATCATCCAGATTCTTGATGAAAATATTCCCGACACCTGATTTCCTGAGTCCAGGATCTCGCTGGGACCACATGATACGAATGGGCCGACCTTTTATGACTTCAAAATTCATGGTGTCCAAAGCCCGTTCAGCTTGAAGAAGGAAAAATAAAAGCACATTCATTTACCAATAAATCAAACACAAACTTGGGAAACACAAATTGCAGTGCACCAACATCTAACTTTTCAAATAGTTCAGAATTACCAACATAGATTATCTCCAAGAAAACAAGAGACAGGATAAGGGTTTAAGAAATCACTAGTTTTCACAGAGTTGTTTGCATGTGAAATCCTAAATTTAAAATGATCAAAATGAAAACTGTAATATAAAACTGATTAATATGCAATATATCCTTCTGCAGCATATTCATTGCATTTTTATTTAGCGAAACTTTTTTTTCTGATGAAAAGCTTAAATTGTACATGTTCAATTTGATATTTCAGACATTATTTTGAGAAACAAAGGCCCTGTCAGAAATTATGAATTTAGAGTGATGTTGACAGGTTGAATTTATCATCGTTAACATTTACATTTATATTTCACCCATTGTTGGTGTCTGACACCATTAATAAAATCCATAAGGACAACTTTGTGCATTAAAAATTAACATTTGCATTTGCAGATTATGAGTAGAAGAGGTGGTCCTTGTTTCAGCACTTGCTTCCACAAGACAATATTATTTTTTACCATTTTTAAAAAATTAAAAGCACTAGTTCTCCCATTTCTTCAGATTGAAATAGATCAAGCAGTGGCATTCCGATTTCTAACAGAAGATCACAGACTGCAATTAAGAGCTGGAGAAATAAAAACGTCACATTTAAACAATGGATAAGCAAGTCTGAGTGTTAATACAATTATGAAAAATAAGAAATATTGATATAAAGCTTATATGAAACAATAATTCAAAGTTATTAGCCCTGAAAAGGATATTACATCTCCTCCTCCATTGGAAAAAGAAAAATAAGACTGAAGAAGAAACTACGTCTTCTCAGAAAATCTAAAGCTTTTAAAAACAAACTATTTGGAGGAAAATAGGAAAAGAAAGTGTATTTTAGTATGTATTACATTTGTGTACAGTATCAATATTAAACCAAGCAAAGAAAGTTCTTACCATCAGCAGGCTGTTGAAAATTTATGTAAGCATAACCTAGAGATCGCCGTGTGGCAACATCTCGACAAACTCTGATGGACATGATGGATCCAGCAGGTGAGAACTTCTCGAACAACATGGCTTCAGTAACATCTGGATGCAGGTCACCCACATAGAGAGAAGCTAGAGGATATCCTGGGCCACTAGCATTCATGGCCAATCATCTAGTGTAACTTTGGAAGTGAAGCAGAACCTAGTTACTACTAAGTTGCATAATGTAGACTTTTGAGACACAAAAACAACATGGGTTAGAATAGCTACGATAGCACTCCATGTAACTTCTCCATGTGTGTTTGACAACAGTGCAGTGAAGAAACTCACATGGTATCAGGGAAAAAATATTTAGAGTGAACTACATTCCAACATATAATTGAAAGCAAAGTGTATATATAAGCTCTCCACACCCAGGTCTACCTAAACTAGAAACCAATCCCCATTATATTGCAATAAGACTAGGAGGGGGAGTAAAGGTAACAGGTAACAGTAACAGAGTTGGAAGGGACCTTGGAGATCATCTAGTCCAACCCCCTGCTCATGCAGACCACCTGTACTAGGGATTTGAACTGCCGAACTGCCAACCTTTCTGATCGACAAGCTCAGTGTCTTAGCCACTGAGCCACCTAGTTCAACTCTCTATATACAGAAAACAAGAAATGCTAGTTTGAGAATTCTGGGAGTTGAAGTCCACACACCTTAACGTTGCTGATGTTGAGAAACATTGCAGTAAACTGACTTGGTACTTATTTGGAAACTATTTTATCTTTGTTATCTTCTTAGTGAAGTGCAATGGGCTGGGGTTATACTAAACTCATTATACTTCATGATAAGCTATTATCCTAAGATTGCTAAACTGGAGTAAGTATCCCAAGGTTGCTAATTTTTATGGCCAAGCAATTTTCAAAGCCAGATCACACTATTCAAAATCCAACCATATTCTCAGAAGAGGTCATTGGTAAAATGATTTTATACTGGAAGAAGAAAGTAGGTATTTTCCAAACTGAGTTCTAAACCTTTTTGAAGTCTTACAATGGTTTCCCACACTAATGCATATGCATATATGGGAGAAATAACATATGAAGCATCTTATATAAACTTTGACAGTAGACAGAGTTGTGAGACAAGGACTCTGGTGAAATTTCACTTTCTCTACAGGATATTCACTACTAATCTAAACTAATCATGGTTGACTCAGCCTTCCATCCTTCCAAGGTGGGTAAAATGAGGACCCAGATTGTTGGGGGCAATGTAAATATACATTGCTTAATGGTGTAAACCGCTTAGAGAGTGCTCGCACTATGAGGCGGTATATAAGTCTCAATAATAATAATAATAATAATAATAATAATAATAATAATAATAATAATAATAATAATAATAATCATCATCATCATCATCATCATCATCATCATCATCATCATCATCATCATCATCATCATCATCATCATCATCATCATCTCAAATTTAATGTTCTGAAAGGGGAGGTTTAACTTTTCTCATGTTTTCTTCTCTGTAGGATCCATTTTAGCTTCCTCTATTTAATGCAAACAATTATTCTATTAATTGTTCATTTGCAGGGGGGGGAAACATTATGTAGCTAAAACCTACACTTACATAGCCTCCCTTGTTCTTCCAAAAAAGAAAGTTAAGAAACCAGAAACTCATAATGCTTAATTCTTACAACTTTTTTCTGTGCTTTTATATAGTACAAGTAGTGAAGAGTTTTAAGAGAAAGATTGGCCAACGTACTAATGCCATCCTTCTTTAATATTAGAGGATTCAATGCTGTACCAGTTATTTCCCTAATTGTTCAAAACTACTTCCAAAGAGAGCTACAAAAGTATTTAATCCTCCTAGGAAAATTATAAGAGCACCCTGGATTATGGATTCTGTAAAAATGATTTTAGCTTTTAAAAAACTCTCAAATGTATGATTAGATAAACTAATATTTTACATTACCAATACGTCTTAATTATCTCTCCTTATAATTTCTATTAACCTTCAAGGGGTCAGGTTTGGTTGAAACTGGTAACAAAATATCTGGAGGTTGTGGAAAGTTGCAAAAAATGTTTTGATTTGATGCAAAACTATTTTTAAAATGGCCACTGTTTCTGGGTAATTAATGCAGATGCAACTCAACAAACTTCCTTTAAAATGAAGAGTTGTTTGTTTCAGTTCATTACCTATGCAATTATACCAGTTATTATTAATATCATAGATTAGTCTTTCTCAATCTGGTATTCTCAATCCTACAAATCTCAGCCCAATATAGCCAAAAGTTGACAGACAATGCTGGGATTTGTAATCTCAGCACAGTTGGAAGCTATGAGTTTGAAGAAAGTCTCTCCCAATCACATCTGTCCCATTACAGCTCCGAAAGATTGAGAAGGGGGGTAGCATAGCCCTTTTACTTATTTCCACATTTAAACTTATTTCAATTTCAAAGACATAGAGGTCAGATACTTTGCTGCCGGCATCATTACCTAAGAAAAGCACATATATGTTTTCAGTAGATGAAAACAGCTACCACAACCATTTTTCAACAATGAACATAAATAAAAGAAAGCAAATGTGTGCCTTAGGACCAATGTTTATTTACTCCTTACCTTATTCTTCTAATCTAATTCTGTGTCCTCCCTGCCCTTCAAAAATAGCTTCACAACACCTCACTTAGCCTGAATAATGGAATGACTGAGCCAAAGTCACACAGCTGGCTTGTGGAGCTAAGGGGAGATATTAAGCAGCTGTGTAAGTACCACACACTGGATTATATATCAGCCTATCACATTTTAAAACAGCATGTTGCTTAAATCCAACCCATGCAGTTAGCATACGGTTCTTAGGTTATGTGTAGCTTAGTTGAATAAACCATGGTTAACTTAATTACAGACAAGCATTTTATACAAGCTCAACTACTAGCTACAGAGCAGTCATGAGAAACCAGTCCATTGCAGGACAGAAGGGCTCTAATGGATTTGGTCTATTCAATACAATATACCTTTGAGTTAAATAGTACCACTGTTCACTTGCCTATAGTACCTCTGCCCAATTTACTTCTGAAAATTAGTTTCCCCTTCCAACAAAATGGATTGCTGTTTGAGTAAATTTGCTGGGGCTCAAATTCCTCAACCCACCCCCTCTCCATCAAGCACTCACTCACAGCAATGGAAAACCACCGGCAAAAAGCTCTCCTCTTGCACAGGTGCTCTCTAATGTGGATAAGGTATTCAGAATCACACAGCCCCGCCCTTCCCACTCCCAGAGCAGCAGGTGTGACCACTAGGCAGTTCCTGTTCCCAACACCCTAACCAAGCTGCTGCTCCTCTCCAATGAATCTTACAGGAGAAGATCAAAAGTTTGTTCTTCTCAGCAGCATAGAGATTGGTGGGGTGGGGGAGTGCCTTATGGCAAGACTCTAGCTTAATGTCTTCTTACAAGGAGCTTCGAGACCCACATTTTTATCAGCAAAGTCAGCTTTGCTGGCTGAGGAATTCTGGGAGTTGAAGTCCACAAGTCTTAAAAGTTGCCAAGGTTGGAGACTCCTGGAACTTTAAACCAATTGCTAAGTAATGAGCTATTAATGCCTGAGTGCAGGTAGTCTTTGACTTACAACCACCATTTTTGTTGCTAAGTGAGACTTTTCTTAAGTGAATTTTGCCCCCTTTTATGCCTTTTCTTGCCACAGTTGTTAAGTGAATCCCTGCAGTGGTTAAATTAATAACACGGTTGTTAAATGAATCTAGCTTTCCCATTGACTTTGCTTGTCAGGAGGTCGCAAAAAAGGGATCACATGACTCCGGGACACTGCAACGGTCATAAAAGTGAGTCAGTTGCCAAGTGTGTCAATTCTGATCAGGTGACCATGGTGATGCTGCAACAGTCATGTGAAAAAGTCATGTCACTTTTTTTAGTGTCTTTTGTAACTTTGAACGGTCACTAAATAAACTGTTGTAAGTCAAGGACTATGTGTATACTGCCTGAGTTCATACGACGTTCGGAGAAAGGTGTTCAGGAATGGGGATTTTAAAAATGTCACAATAGCAGCTTTGAGTATTTAAAGCCATGCTTCTTTCTTTTGTGTGTATGTACAGTGCACATAAGAAAAAAAAGCAGGGGTTTGGTGGTGATTGCCATCTGGAATTTCTTGATACTCCCCCAAGGATGTTCCTAGCGTTGGAGTTAAGGAATTGTAGTAGGACCTCAGAAATTAAATGTCAAGTTCCTTTTCAACCATAGAAATTCATTGGGTGATTTGGGGTACTTGTTCTCCCCGAGACCAATTTATCCCAGAGCGGGGCTTTGTTAAGAGGAGGAAATGCCAACATATGCTACCTTGAACACCAAAAGAAATGGTAGGGTATTAGCCTAACAAGCCACATTTTTATCTGATATGTTAAATTCCATCCTTTGGGTTAGCTTTAGTTCAGTATCATGAAAACTATTCTCAAGCATATTGTTTTGACTACAGCCAATGCGGTTTATGATAACACTGACATTTTTTAAATTCTGGTATTTGAGGACTAGACTAGATATTCCTATATTCTAGGAATAAGAGGACAGAAAAATACCAGATCCTTGTTGTAAGCAATTCATGTGATGAAATATTCTAGATCCAAGACAATTCATTTTTGAACCTAATTTCCCATGAGATGTAAGTACTTTGGAACCCATTTTTGAAAACTACTTACACCCATATACCTTATATGCTAAACTTTAAAAAAAACTTGTAACTCCAAAAAAATTATGTTGAATAAAATCTCTATGGACATACCAACAATATTTGCAAGATACCAGAGCTGCATTCCACTGTGTATGCATTATAGGTAAATCTTACTAACCGATTGCCCTGTTCAGACGCTGAAGGGATTACAAGAGGGTTAGTAGGCACACAATGGGGAATACACATAAAAAGCAATAAGCTGGCATTGGCAGCTACAAGAGCGCTATGCAAAGGGTGGGGGAGTGGGGAAAAGGAAAGCAGTCCCGGTCATATGATTTCCCATTTAGCTACGTAACACAGAACTGCATGTCCCACAGCTGGGGTTGCTAAAGGAAGACTACCTATATAGCAATAGCAATAGCACTTTTCTTATATACCGCTTCATAGTGCTTTTACAGCACTCTCTAAGCGGTTTACAGAGTTCAGCATATTGCCCCCAACAATCTGGGTCCTCATTTTACCGACCTTGGAAGGATGGAAGGCTGAGTCAACCTTGAGCCTAGTGAGATTTGAACAGCTGAACTGTTGAACTAGCAGTCAGCCTGCAATGGCTGCATTTAACCACTGCACCACTTCAGCTCTTATCTATCTTGCCTCTCTAGTTGATATTGCAATAGATGCAGTATCTTTGACATACTAGTGTTTTCAGCAAAAATAAATCATTCTTCATGTACTGTATACAGTATATGAGATATGCAGATTGTTTGTTATAGGCCAGGGATGTCAAACTCAATTTAATTGAGGGCCACATCAGGGTTTGACCTGGGGGGGGGGGCAAACGGACATGGCTGGGGTGGGTGTGGCCAGCTCGATGTCCTGCAGCCGGGCACAGCCCTCTCCAGTTCACTGGCAGAGACACCACGGGGCAGTCCTTTGCTGTTTCCAGGGCGGCCCCATGGGCCAGATCTAAGCACCCTGTAGGCCAGATCCAGCCTGCGGGCTTTGAGTTTGATACCCGTTATAGGAGGATCAAGCCATTTTCCAACTTATGGTTCTAAAATGTAAAACTCCAACACCCTAGGAGGCTAGAACCTCTCTCTCACTAAACAAACTCATAAAGAAAATCTCGTAGGCACTAGTGTGTGGAGAATGGGGTGGGATGACAGGTGCATCATGACATAAATGAAGTGACTTTGATATTTGCATTGGATATCATTATACAGATACGCCATCATGACTTTATTGTGGCTTGTTAGGACACCAATGCTTGGGATGTGTGGCATACCTCCTAAAATACGATAGCTGAATCTGAATGAAATGTAAAATAGCATAGTTCATCCATTGCTAAGGTTTATCTTAGGGACTTATCTATCTAAAGACACTTAATTGTTATATAGGCCAGAAACCAGGCATTCTCAAAACTCTGCAATAGTATGTACCATTACATACTACATCACAAGAATATCCCCTATGGGATTCACACTGGGTGAGTTTTTATTGCAGTAGTTTTCAAAATTATTAGTATTGCAGTCAGCTCAGGAAGTCTGGAAGCTGTCAAAATTTGCTTCTGCTTTGTCTCAACAACTTAAAGGGAACACAGCACCATGGCCCACTTTGAAATTTCCTTTGGGAGTCTGTCTGAAAATCCATTCTGCAATCTCTGTACTTCTGAGTCCATTATAAAATATAAAACCTTATCTTATTTTTGTAATAAATGTAGCTTTTGAGCAAATGAGTTCATACTTCACTTCAGAAATAATCTGAGGACCAATCTACTTTGAAGTTAAAAAGAATCTAAAAACATTCCAAAAGGTTTCTTTCTGCATTTACAGGAAATGCAAAACTACAGATGCAAAGAAATCTGTGCGAAGTAGATTTCTAAATGAAAGTGCCACAGAATTTGTGTGTGTATAGAAACATTGAGTTAATTCCTAGAGATTGAATTATTCTCTCATCTGGATTGCTGCAGTATACGAGGTCACTCAGACACACACACCCCATTAGTGTACCATAACTCATTCCTCAATTTGGGAATGTCAATTCTAGTTCATAGATGTTACCCATTATTTGTAAGAAACAAATCTGTGCTGGAAACTAAAGTAACCACTTTGGTGCCAGGTATTGTCAGAACAGCTGTAACTCCAGAGATACACATTTTTTCCTCATGGCCACACAACAATCTCTGTCTTTGAGCTGTTGTCACCTTGATTCTACAAACTCTGAAGACTGGCTTTAAGATACTTTATTGCAAGAGATTCGAGAAATATTTTTAGTTGTGTCCAGATTAAAACAAGTACTCAAAGTAAATATTCCATTTTATTAGATCCAATATTTATACCAAAGGGCAATTTGTTCTGACACGAAGTTTTACAAGATTAACTTTTCTTGTTATGATGCAATTTGCTTTTCAACTCCTTTTAAAAAATGTAGACTATAATGTACCTTAGTTTTATACCATTTATGAAGTACTGGTGATGTTTCCAGGAAAATTGGACAGTATAGTATATGCTATCATGTTATAAAGTACAATTTTATTCCATGTAGAAAACCAAATTTCAATATTTTGCTCACAAAGAAATAGTAATAAGTTTAAATCATTTTAGACCAATAGAAAAATCAGTTCATAGATATCACCGATACATTAATTACATCAATTGCATATAATCTAATACAATCAGTATTGTTAGGGTCCCAAAATAACACAGCCATTCCATCATATTGAATGTAGCCATAATTTTATCAAGTGATTGGGGTAACATAAAAAAAGAGAAACTACAAACTGATAATTTTTTTTATTTTTAAATCGTTTTACACTTTCCTGATTGTGTAGGGTGAAACTAGAACTGTTTGAAAGACATACACAAATCTAGTACATCGATAACCAGGTATTTCTTTTTGCTATACTATTCTCACAACCACATGTGTGCTAGTTAATACAACCATCACAGAAGCAAACTTTAGGCAAAATACTGGTCAGTAGAAACAATGCAAAAAGAGCTACCAGATATACAGACAGGCTCGGTTCCACATTCACTACTGCATTTATCAAGCGCCAAGTAAAACTGCACAATTTGTTCAGCTAGTAGAGGGGAATTTTGAAGTCAGTGCATGAATTTTCTTTTCAGCAAACAGTTGAACAGACAGATGGACTCTATAAGCCAAGTGGAATGTCACAAGTAGAGAAATGATATTGAAAAGACCAATAAGAGAAACAGTCTAATCTTTCACTGCATTATTCACTGCAACTACTACTGAATTTCAATCTTTGCCTGGACAGATTTGTATATAATTCAACATTATGATCTATATTTCTAAGAAAGTTAAGGAAAATGTTAGATATGAGCCTGATATTTGTTTTGAACCAGGAGTGGCAAAAACTATAGCAGCAATAGGCCATCTGCATCTAAGTGAGACCTGTCCTCCAGCATATTTTACTTTCTACCATTACCAGAAATTAAACCCAATTACAGTGAGTTTCTAATTTAAATTACATCAGGAGAGACCTCAGAAAGAGTTCAGAGTTCTTTGTACCAAGAACTCAGATATTTAAAGATACAGGTTTCTTTTCTGGAAGGAATTAATGTTTAACTTTTTAAAACTGGAAAAAATATTATTTCATGCAACTATTCTACAGCTGATAAAGCCATAAAAGTAGAATCCAAATTTCATTAATCCACTAGCCTACAAGATAAATGTATAATACATTACTGACCAAAATGATGTTGCCAGTGGCAAGAGCAGTGAACTATCTGCCCAGAGGCAAGGCCACATTTTTCTGCCACCATTAAGTATTTGCTAGTTAGATTTTCATTTCCCCGTGGCTTTAAACGAAATTTAAGGAAAAAAATAAAATCACATGAGCATTTGGCTAAAAAGCAGTGTCCAGCATCATTATTTAAAAACAAAAGAAAAGAAAAGAAACAAGAAATGTCAGAATGAACATGCTTATTCAATTCACAGAAGTGAGCTTCTGAACTGGAATACCACACAGTAGATTGTTCCCCTTCCATGTTGCAGTATCACAATATAATCTCTATAATTTTCTATACAACTTTACAGCAGAATTGTACTTCAGCAACTTTGATACCAGATTATTATCCTTCCAAGGAATTACATGATTTGTATCTATTCTTTCATCATCTGAGTTTTGTAAAGTCAACTGCAATCGCAAAACCCATAATCACAGTGTTCAGTTAAAAAAATATAAACACAGTAATCATAACTGCAAGTGTTCATAATAGGAAAGGTTCAGAATGCCATTGTTCAACTGATTTCCATTTGACATACACAGAACACCAACCAATTTTTTTTTACCCCACAGACAGTTTGCTACGTTGAGGTTGTGAAGTCGATGTACTATTCTTTTTGCTTGCCGCACAAAGGAATATAATGTGTAGGATACAGTGACATTGAACACATAGTGAAGCACGACAGACTTAGTTTTCACCTTCTCCAGCTTCCCCTTCCTCTCCCTGGTTTTCTGATGTCCATAGCTGCAAGAATATACAAGAATGTTTATGTTAAAAACATGCAGTTAATTTCCCTGGTCTAGAAAGTAGATACTGGGCAGTCTATTTTATATTGACTTGGCTTCAGCACAGCACTGAAGAGAAAACAGTTACCATATTTTTCGGAGTATAAGACGCACCTTAGTTTTTGGGGAGGAAAATCTGCCTACCAGGTATTCATCTGGCTAGCGTCCTTAGTCTGATCAGCTTCAGCACATTATTTTATCCCCTGGTTAGGGCTGAAAAAAACCTTATTCGGAGCAAGTAGCAATGAAAAAAAGCCTGCAAAGACTTAGGGCTGGAAAAAACCTCCTTCTGAGAAAGTAGCAATGAAAAAGCCTGTAAGCCAGTAAGAGCTGGGAAGATCGTTAGCGCCTCATTAGGGCTGAAAAAAAGGCTTCGAAAAAGCTACATTCAGAGTATAAGACGCATCCAAATTTTCAGCCTCTTTAAGGGGGGAAAAAGGTGTGTCTTATACTCCGAAAAATACGGTAATGAAGAATTAAAGACTAGAGAATATAGGCAGTAAAAGAAATGACTATATAATGTTTATCAATAGAAAACAAAGATATGTTAGCAAATTGGAAAAGGCATTCATTAAGTTTTCTAATATAGATATGCTTGCTGTATAAAGCTTTGTTATCTCTTATAGTAGGGGTCAACGACCCCTCGGTCCATGGCCTGTTGGGAACCGGGCCGCACAAGTGGCGGGCGAGTGTGCGAACCTGCATTTGCACAAGCGGCATGCGTGAAACCATCACCTCTCCCCCCCCGGCAGCTGCCGCTGGTCTGCAGAGCCAGAAAGGTTGGGAACCACTGCCTTGTAGTATTTCTATAGTTAAATAATTTAATATAAATAATAACTAACTGCATATTTAGAAACAATTAAAGATATGAAGTTCCATAGAAATTAACTGGCATGGCCACTTTTTCTCGATACTTACAGTAAGATTATCTCTAAGTAGCTGCATAATCAGGGTGCTATCTTTGTAAGATTCTTCATTCAGTGTGTCCAGTTCAGCTATTGCTTCATCAAATGCCTAAAACAAATTCAAGTATTATTTAACTTTTTTTTGTGCTTTCCAACTAAGAAACACGATTCATTTTAAAGTCTAATTTAGAACTAGCTAAATGGGAAATACTAATTACAAGGTTGAAATTGGGCTCTGGGGAGCAGCTGGGTTTATTGATGCTACAATGGCATTTCTGCTTCATCTCCCTTCCTGAGCTGTTAAAACCCATTGAGGGGTTGGTAATGGTGGACCTAAGATGCTGCTTTGGTGTGACAAAATTAGGTGCAGCTTAAGAGTTAGTCCAAGGCCAGTATTGAGGTGGTTCTCCTTTCTCCATAGCCAATTCCAGTCAATGCTGACAGGTGAGGAGAGAGCCAGCTCAAAAACCTTGCTATCAGGGTGCTTCAGAGTTGAACACTTTTACCTATCCTGTTTAACATCTACACGAAACTGCTGGGTGAGGTCATCCACTGATATGGGCTCAGGTATAGCTCAACCCAGGATTATCAATAATTCTGCCTAGGTCTTATCCCAGCAGCTGGAGGCTATATGGGTATGAATGAAGAGGAACAGGTTTAAACTCAGCCAGGACCAGTTGAATGGCTATAGGTATATGATTTCCTCGCACTAGAATTCTGCATTATTTGTTCAGAATAGGATAGCATTTCCCCAACAGAACCAGTTTATATGAAATGTACCCTTTCCTGGAGGAATCTCCCCCTTATAGTCATGCATGTATGGGTCACTTTGTCTATGAATTTCAATGCATTCTACTTGGGACTGCCCTAAAAAACCACTTGGAAGATTCAGCTGGTCCATTAAAAGGTGGTGCAAACTGTTATGGACATACTTTAATATGTCTTACAAAGCCCTTTATAGCAATGGGCTTGGCTATCCGAGGGAGCACTTCTTTCTCATTTCTGCCTTTCTAGAAGATCTGACACAATAGGCACACTGCTCAACCCTGGGATGTAAAAAAACACACCTTCTCTGCTGCAGCACTCTCTTTCTCTCTGAAATAGAACTGCCCATTCCCAGTTCAGACAGCCTTAACCTTGTAAGTTTAAACAATCCGAAAACTCTTTCCCCGCCCCAGGCTCTGGAATAGGTTAGGGCATGCCCTTCTGACATGCACTGCCTGCTTTGGTTAAGTATGTCTGTTCCTCTATTACCATAGCTAAAAACAAAACAAAAAGTAAAGGTATCTGTTTTCAATCCATATGCTTAGAATTAGTGTTGAGTTGGGTATAAATCTAAATTGTAGATTATGTAACTGGATCTAAATTAAAGTCATACCTTGCTTTTTCCCACTAGCATTGGAATGCTATGGAATTTAAAAGTATGCACATTTTAAGTTATTATCTAGAGACTAATTCCAGTATCCAGCTAGCTATTTTAGCTTAACAACATTTCATTAAATACATTAGAGGATAATTCTCAAATATTAATTTAACCTAAACTTATGTTCCCCTTAATGTGCACTTCCTATTCTTCCCCATTCACTAGTTTTCAATAAAATTAAGTCCTTACTGTCTTTGCCAGACTACAGGCTTTCTCAGGTGAGTTTAATATTTCATAGTAGAACACAGAGAAATTAAGTGCCAGACCAAGCCGAATAGGATGTGTTGGCTGCATCTCCTTCTTGCTGATTTCAAACGCTTCTTGATATGCCTGTTGAGAATTTCCTACTGTTGCTATGAAGAAAGATAAGTATATTTTTAATTCCTCATCAATTGAGTAAGAAACAAATAATTAAAATCTTGAGCAATTAAACTGAATGTTCTTTCACAATTATTTTAGTACAGAAAAGCAAACAATTTTGTTTGTTATATTTTTAGTACATCTGAAAATAAATGTTCCTGGGAAAGAGTACTTAAGATTCCCATCCAAATATTAGCCAGGCCCAACTTAACTGCTAAGCTTAGATATGTTCAGCCAGGTTTTGTCACCTGATCAGTTAACGGATGCAAAATACACAGCCAAGGTGAGATTTTATTATCAAATTGAGCTACAAATTAAAAACAACAGTAGCGCTACATTAATTTACAATCTCCACAGGTACTGGGAGGCAGACTGAAATTGTAGGCCTGGAGGCCACCACCACAGAAGGATGGTAGGGATTTCCTTGGGATTGGAGCCTCACCTTTTGGCCCCAACTCTGCAGGCATGCCCTGGGTCTCAGATGGAATTGAGTTGCTGCTGACAATAAGTCAAAAGAGCCGAGGTGGCGCAGCAGTTAGAGTGCAGTACTGCAGGCCACTTTAGCTGACTGTGATCAGCAGTTCAAATCTCACCGGCTCAAGGTTGACTCAGCCTTCCATCCTTCCGAGGTAGGTAAAATGAGGACCCAGATTGTTGGGGGCAATATAAATATACATTGCTTAATGGTGTAAACCGCTTAGAGAGTGCTTGCACTTTGAGGAGGTATACAAGTCTCAAATAAATAAATAAATAAATAAATAAATAAATAAATAAATAAATAAATAAATAAATAAATAAATAAATAAATACTCTTCTCCTTTCTTCCCATTTCACCACTACAGGTGACTTATAACCATTTGTTTAGAAACCATTCAAAGTTATAACAGAACTGGGAAAAGGGACTTACGACTGGTCCTCGCACATATATAGCTGTTACAGCAACCCTGCATTCAAGTAATCAAAACTGAGGCATTTACAAAGGTTGCAGCATTCCTGGGTGATGTGATTACCATTTGCAAGCTTCCCAGACAGCCTCCAACAAAGCAAAATCAATGACGGAAGCTAGATTTGCTTAGCAACCACAGTGATTTGCTTAACAATTGTGGCAAAATGAAACAAAATAAAATCGGACATGACTCACTTAACAAATCCCTTACTTAGCAATGGAATTTCTGGTCCCAATTGTGATTGGAACCCGAGAACTACTTGCAGTTTCACTGCACAGAGCTGCAGCAGAGTTGCTACTTGTGTCACCAATCTTTCTGCAGGGCTTTAACCATGAGAACCATAAAGACTGGGCCTATTCTTTGGATTACTTCACTGCTGGGCCTTGAGCTGTTCAGAACCAGGCCGCATAGGTGGGGGGCGAGCACGTGTGCTTCATTTGTGCGACCGGTGGACAGACATGCCAGCCGCTCACACAAATGGAGCTGCGCGTTCCAGTCCCAGCCTGAAAAGGTTACAATATTTTTCGCACTATAAGACGCACCGGACCATAAGACACACATTAGCTTTAGAGGAGGAAAACAAGAAAATTTTTTTTGCCTCTGCCTCCCAGCATCCCTACGGTATTCATTTGGCTAGCGTCCTTGCGGCAAACAGCAAACAGCCTGGTCAGCTTCAGCACTTTATCGCAGCCCCAGCACGTGGCTCATCAGGGCTCTGCTCCATTGTGCCCACCACCAGTCAACTGAGCTGAGCCGCCGGGGAACACTGGAGCTGATTGGCGATTGTATTGGCCTCCCGGAATACCACCGATCAGCTGTTCCGGGAGACCGATCCAACCGCCAATCAGCTGCTCGGCAGTGAAGGCTCCAGCGTTCCCCTGCGGCAGCGAGCAGCAGCAGTTGTGACAGGCGGTGAACGCCGCTGCCGCACTAACCCCCCTCGATCCCACTGCAATATTCGCTCTATAAGACGCACAGACATTTCCAACCATTTGGGGGGGGGGAGTACGTCTTATAGTGTGAAAAATATGGTATACACTAAAATATCAATAACTAAGTGAAAAGAACATCCCCACACGTTAAACTAACATATGCACAGCCCACTTCATTCCAAGATTTTAAGGTACATGAAAAATTAGGTTTCTATAAATACACACAGCAAACACATTTCATTCCATACATCTGTGCCTTTACAGGGTTAAGATGTGGAGTACAAGAACAACAAGTGACTCATGCTTTCTGCTTCCCACACATTTTTTAACATTTGAACATTTGAGGTAGAACGAAGTAGAACGTTCACATTTTCTCTTGTGGTCAAATCTCAACTCTCCTTGCACTGGGAGCACTGGTTAGCTTGGAGGACATAAATGCAATGAAAGTCACTTCTTCCCTATATTTTGACAATCCTGAGTCAATTTGTAATTAGAAATGTTGGAACAAACCTTTAAAATGTTATCTATAGTTCCTGTAGAACATCACCCTACCATATAAGAAACGTCACTTACTTTGTTTGTTGTCACCAGATGCCACTTCTGAAAGGTATCTGTAGTAATCGCCTTTCATTTTCAAATAGAAGACTTTACTTTCTGGTTGTGTGGCATTAACAATAAGGTACTTATCTAAGAGTTCCTGAAAAACAAATTAGCCATACAATTAAGAATGCTATTTCTTCCATTTATCATTATTTATTGAGATGAATTTTAGCAAAAAAAACTTCTGATGTTTTGTTTGTTTAATTTAATTTAATTTAATTTAATAGATTTGTATGCCGCCCAACTCCCAAGGGACTCTGGGCGGCTGACAGCATTTCAAATCATTATTACATATAAAAACATATAATTAAAAATTATAAAAATTAAAAAATATCAGACATTCATAACCAAGGGGGGAGACCCAAATATAGTCTGATTGGTCTCACTTTCACCCCGCCTGCCGGAAGAGCCAAGTTTTTATTGCTTTACGGAAGGCCAGCAGGGTGGGGATAGTCCTAATCTCTGGAGGGAGTTGGTTCCAAAGGGAGGGGGCTCCCACAGAGAAGGCTCTCCCCCTCGGCCCCGCCAACCAGCATTGCTTGGTCGATGGGACCTGGAGGAGACCAACTCTGTGGGACCTAACCGGTCGTAGGGAGATATGCAGCAGGATGCGGTCCCGAAGGTAACCTGGCCCTGAGCCATGTAGGGCTTTAAAGGTCAAAACCAACACCTTAAATTGGGTCTGGAGACTAATGGGCAGCCAATGCAGCTGGCGGAGAATGGGTGTCACGTGGGTGTACCTAGGCACACCCGCCACAGCTCGCGCAGCTGCATTTTGCACCAATTGTAGTCTCCTGATACTCTTCAAGGGTAGCCCCATGTATAGCGCGTTGCAGTAATCCAGCCGGGAGGTGATAAGGGCGTGAGTGACTGTGAGTAGAGCCTCCCTCTCCAAGTAGGGTCGCAATTGGTGCACCAGGCGAACCTGTGCAAAGGTCCCCCTAGCCACAGCTGAAAGATGTTGCTCCAATTCTAGCTGTGGATCTAGGAGGACACCCAAATTGCGAACCCGTTCTGAGGGAGTTAATTTCTCCCCCCCAAGAACCAAGGAGGGACAATTGACAGAATCCTTGGGAGGCAATATCCATAGCCACTCGGTCTTGTCAGGGTTGAGTTTTAGCCGGTTCATCCCCATCCAGACCCTAACATCGTCCAGGCAGCGGCCCATTACGTCCATAGCTTCCCTGAATTGAGACGGGGTGGAGATGTACAACTGGGTATCATCAGCATACTGCTGATACCTCACCCCGTGTCGTCGGATGATCTCACCCAGCGGTTTCATGTAGATGTTGAACAGGATGGGTGAGAGGACCGAGCCCTGCGGGACCCCACAAAGTAGGGGCCTAGGGCTCGACCTCTGCCCCCCTGTCAACACTGACTGTGTCCTGTCAGAGAGGTAGGAGAAGAACCACTGTAAAACAGTGCCGCCCACTCCCACCTCGCCGAGACGACGCAGAAGGATACCATGGTCAATGGTATCGAAAGCCGCTGAGAGGTCAAGTAGCACCAGGATGGAGGAATGACCCCCATCCCGGGCTCACCAGAGATCATCCATCAGGGTGACCAAAGCCGTTTCCGTACTGTAGCCGCACCTGAAACCTGATTGAAAGGGATCCAGAAAATCAGTGTCATCCAACAGCCGCAGGAGCTGGCGCGCCACCACTTTCTCTACAACCTTCCCCGCGAAGGGAAGGTTGGAGACCGGCCGGAAGTTCTTTAAATCCGCCGGGTCCAGGGAAGGCTTCTTGAGGAGGGGCCTCACCACCGCAACTTTTAAGGGCTGCGGGACGGACCCCTCTCTCAAAGAAGCGTTGACCAACGCCTGGAGCCAGCCGCGTGAGACCTCCCTGGTGGCCGAAACCAGCCAGGAGGGACACGGGTCCAATAAACAACTGGCGGAGCTCATCGCTCCTATGGCCTTGTCTACATCCTCAGGAGTCACCGGTTCAAACTCATCCCATATAACAGGACTAAGACCAGTCCCTGTCATCTCGGCCTGTACTGCCCAATCAGAGTCCAGGTCTGTCCGAATCTGAGTGACTTTGTCCGCCAGAAACTGAGAAAGTTCCTCAGCTCTGCCCTGCAAGGGATCTTCGCCTCCCTCCTTAGCAAGAAGGGAGCGGGTCACCCTAAACAGGGCGGCTGGGCGGGAGTCGGCGGATGCAATAAGGGCGGAAAAATGCGAACATTTTGCCGCCCGTATCGCCACTAAGTAAGACTTAATGAAAGTTCTTAAAAGTGTCCGGTCAGATTCAGCTTTACTAGATCTCCATCGTCGCTCTAGGCGTCTCTTTTGGCGCTTCATCTCCCAGAGTTCCTTGGTAAACCAGGGAGCCCTCCTGGATCCGCTGCCACGGAGAGGCCGCAAAGGCGCAATACGATCCAAAGCCCCCGCTGCCACCTGATTCCAGGCAGCAACAAGAGACTCGGATGAATTGTGTACCAGGAATTCAGGTATTTCCCCAAGTTCCCTCTGGAATCCCTCAGGTTCCATTAGGCGCCTAGGGTGGAACCACTTAATCGGTCCCGCCTCCTTGCGGTGGAGGAGTGGTGCCATGAAATCCAACCTCAGAAGGAAATGATCTGACCACAAGGGTACTGTGACTAAACCCCTCAGCCTCAGATCATCTCTCCACTGCCCCGAGAGAAACACAAGGTCAAGAGTGTGACCCCCCCCTCATGAGTCGGACCCTGAACTACTTGGGTCAGGTCCATGGTTGTCATGGAAGCCATAAACTCCTGGACTGCCCCTGAGGCTTCGCCGGGTGATGGCAGATTAAAGTCCCCCAGCACCATCAACCTGGGGAACTCAATCGCCAGCCCCGCAACCGCCTCGAGCAGAACAGGCAGGGCCTTTGCAACACAGCTAGGAGGCAAGTACATTAGCAAAAGGCCCACCTGAACTCCTAAGTCCAACTTCAGGAGAAGCGTCTCACACCCAACAATCTCCGGGGCAGGGCTCCTTCGAGGACAAAGATTCTGGCCAGCTATAATAGCCACTCCTCCACCCCTTCCCTAGGGTCACGGCTGATGCTGAACTGAGAATCCGTCCGGGCACATCTTGGAAAGGGGAACCTTCCCCTCCTGGCCCAGCCAGGTCTCAGTAATGCATGCCAGGTCTGTCCCCTCTTCCAGGATAAGATCCCGTACAAGGGGGGCTTTGTTATTAATCCACCTGGCATTCAACAGCAGCAGCTTGTCCAGGGCCCTGACATCCCTGATTACCAGGTACTCGGGCTGAGCTAGATGGAACCACATCTTTAACCCTCTAATTGTACTGGAACACTGTGTCCTCAACACAAGCTAGACCTATACAAAGAAAATATACTCACCAAATAAAAATATAGATTACTCAATTATTGTTTATTAATGAATGGACATATACAGACAAAACCTCTCCCTCCAGAACATAATGAGCAAACATATCTAACAAAGGCAAATAATTAATTAATAAACAGGAAAATCAAAGCAACTTTAACTACTTTGAGACTAATGGTTCAAATTCAAGGTTAATAAGAGAATAGACAGCCATATAAATAGTTTCACCTATCTGCTAGTAACAATTAGAGTAACTTACCATAGCAAGCACAACTAGCAGCTTTTACTGACTTATCAGAAATGGAATATAAGTAAAATGACATTCATGTAAATGTACAAAGACAGGTTACTCTTCCCATTCATTTTGCTAACCAGCCCAACTCACTTTCAGAGCCATTAGCTAAAGTTCATAAAAGTTAGAGGAAAAATAAAATATAAACAAGGGCAAAGCTGCAGATTAGCAATATTTCCTTTGGGAAAATATCTGGATAGGAGATCTCCTATTCCTACTACAGAAAAAGGACATTTACAGCAAATCCATTGTTCTATTTACCTACAATGGAAGAAGGTATCCAACAGTGGAGCATATGAAAGTAATCCTAAATAGTAAGGCCTAGCTAGTGGGGGGAACTATTCTTTGCAGGATTGTTTAGCCAAAGGAGACTTCAAAAGAAGTATAAATATTTAACTTCAAGTCGTTGCAGTTGCAAATTACCTGTCATGGAGCTATACATGTGTGCAGTGCATAGACCAAAAATCAGCAAATAATAATGTACCACAAAAAATATAAAATCACAATATAAAGAAAGAAGTCTCTAGGATAAAAGCCTATGATATACAATAAAATAAAAATGTGTATATTCAATATTATTGTAACAGCTTCATAAGGTCTAAGTAAAAGAAGCACATTGGCGCTTAAAAATAGTTTGACAATGTACAAACAGTGTGTAGTACCACATAGCCACCTTACACGTATCTCTTAGAGAAATATTAGAAGTAATAAAGTTGATAGCACTTCATCTAGAATTAGACATGACCCTCTCTGGAACATGACTGAACTCCATAGATAGGGTAAATCGCATAACAGAGCAGGGTTAATGGCATGGAAACTCTGTAAACAAGGGCTGTTTGTTTCAAGGACATACAGAGGTTGTCAGTGAGTCTGAATTCAAAGGTTCTGGTCTGGTAGCCTTTTACAGCTACAGAACATCCATTTTGTTGGGTCATGCTTTTTCTAACAGTGACTCAATCTACAGCAAATGATGGGAGCTAATTTCAATGAAAACAAGACATAACCTTTGGCACTATGCTGTAATCCAGCAATAAGGCTGGGCGACACTCTTGAGGACACGGCCTTTAGTTTTGAAAATCAGCATGTGAAGGTAATGGCTATTGGTAAGGTTTTTCAACAAGAAATGGCTCTGAAACTTTAGAATTGGAATATATATTCCCTGCTTTTTAAGCTAGAGAATCTTTTTGGGGCCATAACCCTTTCAGAATTTTACAAGGCTAGACCATTAATATCTTAGCCAGGGGTCCCCAAACTTGACAACTTTAAGACTTGTGGACTTCAACTTGCAGATTTCTCTAGCCAGCATAGCTGGCTGGAGAATTCTGGAAGTTGAAGTCCACAAGTCTTAAAGTTGCCAAGTTTGAAGTCCTCTGATCTTAGCTAATATCCACTTTTAGCTAATATGACTTAGATATGATAGCATGAACTACAGCAGTGTTTCTTAAAGTGTGGTCTGAGGACCCCCAGGAGTCTCCCAAGCGTTTCTCAGAGGTCCACAGATTCAAAATTTTCCAGACTTTGAAGGTATGTCTGGTTCAATGAAAAGGAGGACATGATAGCAGTGTTCCAATATCTCAGGGGCTGCTGCAAAGTAGGGGGAGTCAAGCTATTCTCCAAAGCACCTGAGGGCAGAACAAGACACAATAGATGGAAACTAATCAAGGAGAGAAGCAACCTAGAATTAAGGAGAAATTTCCTGACAGAACAATTAATCAGTGGAACGACTTGCCTCCAAAAGTTGTGGGTGTTCCAACACTGGAGGTGTTTAAGAAGAGATTGAACAACCATTTGAAATAGTATAGAGTCTTCTGCTTGAGCAGGGGGTTGGACTAGAAGACCTCGAAGGTCCCTTCCAACTTGTTATTCTCTTATGTTTGCAAAAAATTTAAAATAGCACTCGTTTTTGGGTCCATTTTTTTTTCATGAAAAGTATTTTTATGGCATGAATTAGAGGTAGTTGAGGGATTCAAAGACTGGCTGTCCACAGAGAAGACAGACAACTAAGTTGAAAAGTTCAGGGAAAGGGAGACTTCTAATGGGATGGAAGCATCAAAAAAAACTTTGGTAGCCTGATCAAGTTAGAGGTCTGTGAGAATCCTCAGCTCTATTCCCTTGATCCCTAGGTTCTTGTGGAATTTCTTAACTGGGTAAAGTCAATTTTCTAGTTGTATCTAAAATAGGATGCTCTTTTTCATTTGCCACATTATCTTTCATATTAACTAATAAAAGAGAGGACACAGAGCCCACCAAAATCCTCATACAGGGACAGAAAGTAATACCATAGTACCAGAGCTTTCTCCAGCAATTTGCTTTTTCTCCACTTGCAAGAAGTTATGAGTGGGTAACTGACCATGACGAGGGCACTAAGTGGATGAAGCAAACAAAATTACCCAAGGGAAAAATGGGTCATTTAAAGCCATTCTGAATAATTATCTGCCAAATATCAAGTGGAAATCTCCAAAGATTTTATTAACTGTATGTAACTATGTGTTTTTAATTTATATACGTGCGTAAGTTACACATTACAGTAAGCCTTAAAAGATTTCTTTCAGTAAACTAACTTTTCTTTACATGTTGGACTGTACTATATCGAACAAGAAATAAACCTTATTCTGCCAACCGAGCGTTAGAAATAATATACTTTAAGAAGTGCTGGAATACAGATTGCTACTAGACTCTTACCAGAACATCATTGCATATGTCCTGCAACTCAGCCTCAATCTTCTCACGATATTCTCTTCCCATCTGCTGTTTTTTCTCGTTCCGTTCTGTCTTCTGTTCAATGCTGGAAATGACACGCCAAGAAGAACGACGAGCACCAACCACATTTTTGTAGGCAACAGATAGTAGGTTCCTTTCTTCGTTGGATAGCTCATGACCTTGCTCAGTGACAGCCTTCATGGCAGCAGCCATATCATCATAGCGTTCTGCCTGCTCAGCCAACTTGGCCTTCTGTACAAGCTCACTTTTATCCATCGTTATTCCTAAAGAGTAGGAAAAATCTAAGTAGTATATAATGTGTATTTCATATTCATGTCCCTCAAATCTATAGAAACAATATTTTAATAGTAAAAGCAATATATTTTTTTATGTCTGAGCCAAAAAATGAGAAGTTTGCTCTTCAATAGTGTGGAAATTTCACTGAGAGGGGAGTTTCCCAGACAAGAAATAAAATTACAACAGACACCTACCACCAAGCCTGAAAAATGAGAATAAAAGTGTCCATTAAATCATGGGAAATGAAAAAGGGAAAAGGATAAAAAAGGACTGGATTTGAAACTGTCATCTCATACTGACAGACAACAGTCAAGTGCTTAAAATAATTTAATCCTAGTGTGCAATAAAAATCCATAGACAAAAGAACCAGACAAATAAGGATTTTGTTTAAAAAAACATTGTGTAGTAGACCATCAATTTCTCTGATCATTACTTTTACACCCCATACATGTTTTTATCATAACCACAATTCCAAGAATTTTATTTTACTTCCAATTATTTGCTAGGATAATCAGATCCAGCACTATAGTTAAAAGAAGAGATTAGTGCCAGCTTGCTGTGAATTGGAATCTAACTAGGTTTTAAAAAAACAGAGCACAAGATAACTGAAAAACAAACCTAATTAATAGCAGATACTCTACAATGACAGAGTGACATGCCTTCTTTCTGTAACTGAGTAACCTTATGGACTCAACTTTATATGCAAGTGATGGAAATACAGAACAGGCAGAAAAGCTGCCTGGATTTGTGTCCAAAGTATTAAAAGAAAATCAGAACCAGACTGAAATGCAGAAAGCCTAATATTATTCATATCCACTGTGACCTATTCTTCTTTGTTCCAATTTCATATTAGATGCTATAGGAACAGGAAGTGGAATTTCTTACTAAAAGGTATATGTATATGCACAGACTATCAAAGCATTGCATTCTAAGTTTGAAGAAGGTTGTTTTTCTGTTCTACAATTAGTGCAACACTATAGGAGTCACTATGCTATATAAATAAGATGAATGAAAGAATAAACAAACCTCCAACTTACTTATTTAGTCAAACACGTACGAGATAACAGGTGTAAGTATAAACATGGACATGAGCACATGAAATGAGTACAAATAAATGGGGACAGTAGGACAGAGGCGGTAGGCACGCTGGCGCGCTTATGCTTGTAACTCTCTCATTCTTAAGCATTTCCTAAAACTCTGCAAATACTTAAAAACCATTTCTATGAATCTCTTATAACCACAAATAAAAAAGACAGAAAGATGGATATTGTTCTTAATACAATACTTTTTAGCAGCAGGAAGATAACTTTCAAAATTTTGTTTTGACAAGTAGCGGGAGCTCAGCAATCTTTGACACAGAGCTCAATCTGAATCATGGACAATATTATCGTAGCTTCAAATCAATCACAACATTTTAAACTCTATTAACTCCAGATATTGAATTGTCTCATTCTTTGTACCTGAAAAATAATTCATTGTCCCTTCTCAGCTTCCTGAAGTCACTCTGCAGTTAGAGGATTCTCCAGAGCAGACTTCGACTACATATAGCAAATCTACTCAGCTAAATAGTGCATGTAGTCTTTTATGATTAAATATTGCATGTAGTCTTTTATGATTAAAATTGCTCATTTGAACAAACCTCCTCCGAAATAATCCATAAATACATATAACTTCTAATCCAACTTTTTGTTCCTCAATTTGTCATATAACTTGAATGTCAAAGAATGAATGGAAGAAACAACTCCTCAGAAACTAGGCCAATTAAAAGAACATCTTAACATCAACTTCACCTGCATCTATATATGCAGCCCATGACTAAAGTGGCACTCAGAAATTTAATTAGGGAAGCCAAACAGGAAATGCTGTAACAGTCACAGATATAACAGGTCATCAAAATTTGGGGATATCTCATAATAGAATGCAATGTATTTGCTACCAATTTTAGAGAAAAAATGGCAGCCAATAGATATCCCAACTGTCCTTTCTGCTCAATTGGGAGTACAAAACCAAAATACTATGTTTGTGGAAATAGGAATTTCCAGAAGGTTAAAGCTTACTAGACACTAGAAATAGTTAAGGCAATTAAGGCTTATCATTTGCCTTACATTAAAGAAAATAAAGATGAATTGATTGTTCCCAAGCATGGCTCTTTATGTCTATGGATATTCTCAGTCATCCAGATCATGATTGTTCCAAAGGTGCTTTTTCAAAAGGCAACTGGACTTTGTTTTTCCTTGAAGACGTTTCGTTTCGCTTCTCATCCAAGAAACTGAACAAGATTCTTGGATGAGAAGCGAAACATCTACAAGGAAAAACAAGTCCAGTTGCCTGTTGAAAAAGTACCTTTGGGACATGGCTCTTTATACCTTATTCTGGGATTATTACTTTGCTTCTGATTTATATAATGCATGAAATCAACTGCAGAAGCAAAAAATAAAACATTATATTATCAAATGACAATTGCATATTTTCAAAATGGCAAATGTGACATATTACTTAGTTTTTATTGTTATTGGTTGCTTAATGATTAAATTTGTGCCACTCTTCCTCAGGCAAAAAGTATGATTAGGTGGTACCAACAGTCCCTGGCAAAAGGATATAAATGACCAGGTACAGTGATGTTTGATGAAAAGGAATGAACTTAGATGAGATTTTTAAAAAATGCTTAATTTCATGTTTTACAGGACTTCCGGCACTTATTAAACTTTATATTTTACTGTGAAAATAGGCCTATGCCTAATATATTTATAACAGAATTTGTTATAAATTTGTTGTAAGAATCTGGAGACAATACATTCCTTCCAAATATGTGGTTTTTTTCATTAAGAAGCTACATAGGGCTAAATAAGTAAAGGGACAGTCTGAAAAATCGGAAAGTGTTTGGAAAGAACTCTGAACAATGACTCAAAACTTTGGTATTGCAGCTGATTATAGGAGCTTTTGAAGATAAGTTAAGAGTTCCAACTATAAAAATATAATTTGTGGTATTTTATTGGCTGGGTTCACACAATTTATTAAGCCATTATATAATCTGCTCGACTTTGGAATATCTACTGCATTAGATATTAAACAAATTATGTTAGAAACTAAATTGGAACTAAATTAAGGTCCTTATATCCAACAACTAGATCAATACAAAAATCCACGCATTAAGCATTCCAGACGCTTGATCTGCCTAAATGTTCCACAATTCTTTTAAAAAGTTATGTTGCCAAACGTTTTAGATTTATGTCAGATTAAAGTTGCATAGAAATACAGTATAGTAAAATGGGGGGGGGGTGAGTTTACAAATTTAAAGTTGTTTTAATTATGGGTAATTAGATCCTTGTTTATTTTTAGATATTGAAGAGACCCTAATTTTCTTAAGAACCAAATTCAACCCAAATTAAATAGCAAGACGAGTATCTCTCCAAACTGTCAGATATTACTATTAGATCACAGGTGCTAGAAATCAGTTATGAATTTTAGGAAATTTGTTTGCAACAAACAAGAAGAAAGCAAAAAGGGGGAAGAGAAAGAAAAGCTTTAAAAACAAATGA
Source organism: Diadophis punctatus similis (assembly GCA_023053685.1). NCBI lineage: Eukaryota > Metazoa > Chordata > Lepidosauria > Squamata > Dipsadidae > Diadophis > Diadophis punctatus. The sequence goes on along the minus strand of JALIGW010000003.1, from coordinate 16,228,063 downwards.
CAAATATAATTCCCTTTATAATTCAGGCACACAGACATGCTGATGCAAGACCAACAGCAGCATTGACAGATACTGCAGATTATGTGATGCTCTCCCAACAGGCTGTATCAGCTGGTGGGGACTTTTCAGGGAATGCACCTGTAGTATATCCTTGGGGCCTATGTATTCCAACGGTGTGGCAATACGTCACTTGCTCTTTATGGAAGAGCAAGTTTTCACACATGATGTGTGCCTTTTAATGACCATAAACAAGTGAATTATTAGCTACAGTGATAACTCATCTTATAAAATGGATAGTAGTCCACAATATTTTGTTAGCTTACAATGCCAGCATCAGCATCAAAACAAACATGTCTTTCTATATATAGTATATTATGCTAATTGATAACTGCATGAACAAGTTATTAATTTCTCTTGGCAACCGTATGGAAGCAGTTTGATAATGTCTTCTTCCAGGATGCTTTCTGATCTTTAAGTCTGACCTACAGCTCTAGGATTCTTTGGTAGTCTTCCATCCAGTACTAACCAGGGCCAACCCTCCTTGGTTTCTGAACATAGAAAAGACCAGCTAAGCACTAGCATCTCCCAAGACGCTCTAGTCTAGATGATATGGGCTTTCATTTCAGATTACACAGAATAAAGTGGAGGCCTCCCATGGGGAAAGCTCAATTGCGATGATTTCCCAAAAAAGAACAAAATTCTGGAGCAAGTGCAACCTTTAAAACAATGGCTCCTCAGATCTCCTCACTAGGACCTCTCATCCCCACAGATCCAACTGCTTTATCATTCCAACCCAGCTGGGAAAAATGCCTCCCCGTTTGCTCCGAAGCAGGGATCCAGGCTCCATTCCTTTTTCCTAATGGAAATCCTGGATCGATAACCCAAGCTCTCAGAATTCCCCACCGTTACAACGCGTGCAACAAATGACCTCTCCTGCGATGCCATGCAAGATGCAAACTCAATTTCTTCAGGACACCGAATTTGAAATGTAGATCAACTCGGGCGATGCGAATAATTCTGGCTCCGGGTCTACCTCGGAGTCTAATTGTGCCATTTAAGCCACTGGGTTTTAAAGGAACCGGGATCCTATCGCTCCGGGGACACACACACACAAAGCGAATAGAGCGGAGAGAAAGGTTGCGTTGAAAGGAGAGGCCCGCCCTCCACTTTCTTCTGCAACCGCAGCGTGGCCTCTCCCAGAAGCTCCGCCAAGAACCAAGAGCCCCGTCTCCGGTTCGTTACGCACAGGTGAGCACGCCCATGCCTGGCATGGGCAGCAGCAGCAGGTGACTCAGAGCCAGGGCGTGGCGCTCCCAAGCTAGCTAGGTGACCCCTCCCCGAGAAGCCTCGCTCCAGCAGCGGAACAGGAGCAAAAGCAGCGCGCGAAGAGCAGGCGATTCCCTCCTTCCCTCCGATCCATACGGCGGTAGCCGAGAAGTCTCGGAGGGGGGGAAGCGCGGCGGAAGACCCACATCGCTTCAGCGTCTCGGGAAGAGCGCATCCCAGAGCCCCCCGGCGGGGTCAAGTAGCCGGAACCGAGCAGGCCTCGGCTCCGCTCACCCCCCTCCCTCCATTCGGCTATATGGGGGGGGGGGAAAGGGCAGAGAACTCAGCGCCGCCGCCGCTGTTCAGCGGTGAGGGCCGGGGGAGGGGGGGGGGAAGGCTTTTGGCGCTCACCTGAGGGGGTGCGACCGCGTCAAAACGAGAGGGACGTTCGTGCCTCGGATAGCGGGCGAAGCGAGCGTGTCGGCGCGCAAGCCACCCGCTTCCCACTTAACACACCCTGCGGCTCCTGCGGCTACTTCCGCCGCGGGGGTCACGCCTTTTCCGGCGCGGACACTCCTCTCCTTCCTCCCCGCCCCTTTGCCTGGTCCGCTAAGCCCATTGGGCGAACCGGACCGCGGAAAGGAGTGGGCCGGCGGCAGGAGAGGCGAGGTGGCTCCGTAGTTAGGGCAACGGGCGTGTGCACGTGCAGGTCTGCGCTGGTGGGGTGTAGTTCGGGGAGGGGGAAGGCAGAGGAGATGGGCTTTTCCAACGAAGGGAAGGACCTCGGCCGCCGCAGGACTCTCATTCGTTTGGCACCGCCCTTACTTTGGTTCGGCCCAGCCCACTTCTTGCCGACCAGGTATAGGGTTTTCTGAAAGGTACTAAAGGAGAACCAAAGAGGCGGGAAGTGGGGTGGGGAGATGTGCGCTCCCCTCTTCTCCTTTCCCGATGGTAGCTGCTTCTTCCTGGCCGGGTTTGCAGCTGCACTTCGCAGTCGATTCCAAACGGAACTGAAAGGTGGGGCTTGCGGAGATCCCGGGAGCGAGAATGGAAACTCGCCAGAGCGGCCACTAGAGGGCAGCAAAGGGAGACAGAAAACGCCAACCTCTTGCGTTCGTCTGGAATTTTGCAACCCAGAATTTTGTGGCTCTAGTATTGATGCCACCTATTCGCTCCCGCTTTTACTCTTCCCCGCGGCTGCTTGGATGTGTAAGCCTCCAAAGCAGTTTTCCCTCTCTCAAATGCAACTATTTTAAAGAAGAGACCGGACAAGTCACTTGTCTGAAATGGTATAGGACAGTGATGGCGAACCTTTGGCACGGGTGCCACAGGTGGCACACGAGCTGGCACACGAGCCATTGCCTAGCTCAGCTCCAGGACGCATGTGCACGCTGGCCAGCTGATTTTTGGCTCACACGGAGTCTCTGGGAGGGCGTTTTCAGCTTCCGGAGGGCCTCCGGGGGGACTGGGGAGGGTGTTTTTGCCCTCCCCAGGCTCCAGGGAAGCCTCTGGAGCCTGGGGAGGATGAAAAATGGGCCTACTGGGCCCACCAGAAGTTGGGAAACGGGCCATTTCCAGCCTCCAGAGGGCCTCCGGGGGAGCGGGGGAGGCCGTTTTCGCCCTCCCCAGGCATTGAATTATGGGTGTGGGCACTTGCACATGCACGATAGCACGCACGCGTGCACTTTCAGCACCCAAGGGAAAAAAGGTTCGCCATCACTGGTATAGGATCTTCTGCTTGAGCAGGGAGCTGGACTAAAAGACCTCCAAGGTCCCTTCCAACTCTATTCTGATTCTGATTCAAATATTCTGATTCTGATTTACTTTTCCGCCTATGGCTCCATGGGATGGGGAAGTCTCTTTGGCAAGGTTTGCCTTCCGGGCCAGAGAGCTCCTGGAGAAGATGAAAGATGACGAAGATTTTCCTTCTGTAGTATCTCTGATCCCAAAGGACAATTGGTGCCTCTCATGCTTGTCAGCAGCATATCAGTTTTGGGCCAAGGCATCTAATTGAGGGAAGCAACCTGCCAATCAGGGGCCATGGTGCCTCATGGTTTCCAGTTGTGCTCTGGGTGGCTTCCAGCGTTTAGAATAAACATTTATGTACTTTGTTTCATTTGATCCCTCCAGGCAGACTGTAGCAGGGGCGGGTTGCTTACTTATCGATACCAGTGCGCTGCGTGCGCACCTCCATGTTTTGCGCATGCGTGGAAGCAAAATCTCACCGAAATCTCGCACATGCGTGTGTCCCCTCGCGAGATTTCTGTGAGATTTTGCTTCCGCGCATGCGCAGAAGCCAAAAAAGCCAAAAAAATCTTTTAAAAAGATGGCGATGCACACAACTGTTCGGCGAAGACGGCACCGGAGCAGTCGCGCATATTGCGTAATTGGCGGGTCCCTACTGGAGCTGCGCACTGGACCGCACCGGTAGGAACCCACCCCTGGACTGTAGTATGTAACTCGCATAGAATTACGCCAAATTTTGAAAGACTATGGCTTAGCAAATAAGCCACAATAAATAATGTTATTTGAACTCAAAACTTGGTGACAAATGGACACAGCTGACAATTTTTTTAAGGCAATAGGACAAAGGGGCTTTTGCAACTATTGCCTTCTGGAATGTTTTTCTACTTGAACCTTTGGGCTTGGGATTTCCTTGTAAGCTTCCATCCAAGTACTAAACACTGTAGGTCTGACCCTGCTAGGCTTTTCAGGGTGCGGGAAAATCCACAGAACCTCCTTGCTCCACAACTGACACTACAGACCCCCACTGTGGACAGCTTTTGACTCTCCCTTTTGGGAATGGAAATGGAAAATTGAGATGGAGAAGAGGCAAGATGGCAATCCTGCCTTAAATTTGCTGATTGCCTCAGTGGCTATTAAGCATTGCATCGTAATAACTATTGTATCATATCTTCCAAATGTTCTACGGGTTATCTTGAGCTAATACACAAGTGGTGTAAATGCTTAACTGAGATCCACATTTAACATCATAGAATAGAATAGAATTCTTTATTGGCCAAGTGTGATTGGACACACAAGGAATTTGTCTTTGGTGCATATGCTCTCAGTGTACATAAAAGAAAAGATATATTTGTCAAGAATCGTGAGGTACAACACTTGATGATTGTCATAGGGTACAAATAAGCAATCAGGAAACTATTACTATAAATTGTAAGGATACAAGCAACAAGTTACAGTCATGCAGTCATAAGTGGGAGGAGATGGGTGATAGGAACGATGAGAAGACTAATAGTAATAGTAATGCAGCCTTAGTGAATAGTTTGACAGTGGTGAGGGAATTATTTGTTTAGCAGAGTGATGGCATTCGGGGAAAAACTTCTTGTGTCTAGTTATCTTGGTGCTCCCTGGTTGATGCTCCCTGGTTGGCTTTGCATCTGATTCACAGGGCTGTTGTGAAAATGAAGTTGGACTTGTGCCCTTATTCCCTAAACTCCTTTATAAAAAAAGACAAGTTGATATTATATTAAAAACAAAGGGTGGCTTTGCTTCTTCCCCCTCTACTTTTAGTATGGCAGTTGTGGCCGAAATAGAAAAAGATTCCATATATCAGCTGGTCATTTCCTGTTATGCTAATAGGAGATCCCTCTTTTACCTTGTCAGCTAGATTTGTAGCCTAGTTCCTACGGTAGTAGGGTGGGTAATATTTGTGCTTCTGAAATATGATTGAGGCCAGATAAACCTTCATGTTAAGGGAGTGCCCTTTCCCAAATAAAAGCGCCTTACTGGACAAAGACACATATTTCCATGATAAACATTGATGTGGGTGGAGAAAATGTATGCCTGGAGGAGATCTAGTTTGCTTAGACTTTCAGATAGAGTCCTTTTCTTCTGCCAGTTGATAGCAGCTGATCATTACCCTGAAATGTGAAATAAATTGTGTTCTCTCTCTGTCTGATTCTACTTGGCTAGAGGGAAATCTCACTAATTTTGCCACTGCCCATTCTAACTAATACAATATCATCCTTTCGTCTGGAAGAGAATGACAAGCAACTCCTCTTCATAGAACTGGATGCTTCAGCTGTGCTTGAGAGATTTACCCATCAGTTACAATTGGCCTGCCTATTTATTAATAGTCATGAAATTTCTTAGGACTGTGGAGGCATTGAAAAACGGGGAAGATAGGTGAATGAAAAGAGCTATGCTGTGGCCTGTCGGCCACCGGCCCCTCCAGCAGCTGAATCAGATGAGGCATGGGAGTCATGGTCAGCATCAAGGCAACCTGAGAGTTCCGAGGGGGAAGAGGGAATGGAGCTGGCAGAGAGAGAGACAGAGGCGGAGTCTGGGCTGTCCGTCAGCCCTCAGATGGAGAGTCAACAGCCCCCAGGTCTGGAGGTGGCTGATGAGGAAGAAGAGGAACAGCTGGGTCCAGTGCCTGATGTGCCGATGCGGAGAGGAGAGCAGTGGAAATCCGTGGGCCGATCCTTGGGAAGGAAGAGCCACCGCTGCTAGCAGTGGATAAAAGGCAGGGGGATAAAAGGCAGGGGGCAGAGATGAATAGATGTGGCAGACAACACCCTGCCAGGCAGACTTGTTAGCCTGAGGTGAAAGAGAAACTTTTTTTGCCAGGACTGCTGGCGCTCCTAATAAAGGAATCTTTGAATTAACTTCAGAGGGTTTGTCGTATTTGGAGAGCTGGGTCAGAACAAGCTAGTGTTAGGCTTTAGACAATGGGTGTCAGACACGTGGCCTCACGTTGCCATCATGTGACGTTTCGTGACGTTTTCCCCATTTGCGGAGCTGAGGTGGCGTGGCCTGTGCATGACGCATCTGGCCCGCGAGCCACCAGTTTAACACCCCTGCTTTAGACATATTAAAATAATGCAGCAAAACGGGTGTCAGAATAGGGGTAAAAAAACTCAAGATATTGGCCACACAATCACAACACTTGTCTGCCCAAATGAGTTCAAATTACTGGAACCTGATGGATTACATCCCAGAGTTCTGAAGGAACTGGCAGGTGTGGTCTCGGAACCACTGAACCATATCTTTCAAAGATCCTGGAGTACCAGAGAACTACCAGAGGACTGGAAAAGAGCAGATACGGTTCCCATCTTGAAAAACAAGAAAAAAACAGATCCAGGAAACTACAAGACCAATCAGCCTGACATCCATACCTGAGAAGATCCTGGAAAAGATAATCAAGCAACAGATCTGTGAACTAGAAGCAAGTAAAGTTATCATCAGAAGCCAACATGGATTTGTCAAAAACAGATCATGCCAAACAAATCTTACTTCATTCTATGACAAAGTGGACAAAATTAGTGGATCAGCGAAATGTTGTGGACATAATATACTTGGATTTCAGTAAGGAAATTGACAAAGTAGACCTCAACCTACTTCTTGGTAAGCTAGAAAAATTTAGGATAGACAGCATCACCACCAGATGGATTTGTAACTGTCTGACAAACCATACTCAACGAGTAGTCCTTAATGGAACTACATCCACATGGAGGGAAGTAAGCAGTGGAGTACCCCAAGGTTCCATTTTAGGCCCAGTACCCTTCAATATATTCATAAACTATTTAGATGAGGGAATAGAAGGGGAACTCATCAAATTTTCAGATAACACTAAGCTAACAGGAATAGCTAACAGCCTAGAACAGTGGTGGCGAACCTTTTTCGGCTCGCGTGCCGAAAAAGGGGGGGCGCGCTCGCGTGCGCTCGCGTGCCCACACCCATTCCCTCCCCCCCACGCATGCGCACAACACCCCCCCACGCTGCCTCCTGCGCATGCGCACACACCCCCACCCCCGCACAGGCCCACTTACCGGAGCCTGGAACGACGAAACGGAGCCTGGAACGATGAAACCGGCAAACTGGAAGTGCGAAAAAACGCACTTCCGGTTTGCCGGTATGCTGTTTTTTGCACTCCGGAGGGTTCAGGGAAGCTCCCTGAAGCTCCGGAATGCAAAAAACTACAAAACGGACAAACCGGAAGTGCGGAAAAGTGCACTTCCGGTTTGTCCGTTTTGTAGTTTTTTGCATTCCGGAGCTTCAGGGAGCTTCCCTGAACCCTCCGGAGTGCAAAAAACAGCACACCGGCAAACCGGAAGTGCGTTTTTTCGCACTTCCGGTTTGCCGGTGGGAACCCTCGCGTGCCGGCTTCTATGGCTCCGCGTGCCAGCTCTGGCACGCGTGCCATAGGTTCGCCACCACGGGCCTAGAACGTAGGCTCAAGATTCAGATGGATTGCGACAGACTTGAACACTGGGCCCTATCAAACAAAATGAGATTGAATCTAGAAAAAACTACGGTTTTACAATTCGGCAAGAAAAACTAAATATACAAGTACAGAATATATGTGAAACCTGGCTCAATAGCAGTAACCGTGACAGATCTAGTTGACAATCACTTAAATATGAGCCAGCAGTGTGCAACAGCAACCAAAAAACCCCCAATGCAGTCTTTAAATTGCATTAACAGAGGGATAGAATCAAGAACATGTGAAGTATTAGTACAGCTTTATAAAGCCTTAGTAAGACCACATTTGGAATACTGCATCCTGTTTTGGTGACCACAATATAGAAAAGATAGTGTGACTCTAGAAAGAGTCCATACAAGAGCAACAAAGATGATTAGGGGGCTGCAGGCTAAAACACGAAGAACTGTTACAGGAATTGGGTATGACTAGTCTAGTTAAAAGAAGGATGCAATGTTGTGAAAGTAGTGTTCCAGTATATGGGTGGCCGCCACAATGAAGAGGGGGTCAACCTATTTCCCAAAGCACCAGAAGACAAGACAAGAAAAAATGGATGGAAACTAATCAAGGAGAGAAACAACCTAGAACTAAGGAGAAATTTCCTAACCATAAAAACAGTTAACTAGTAGAATGGCTTGCCTTCACTGGAGGCTTTTAAGAAGAGATGAATAGCCACTGGTCTGGAATGGTATAGGATGTCCTGGTTGAGATCCTATACCTTGGAGTAAAAGACCTCCAAGGTCCCTTCCAACTCTCTTATTCTGAATAAATATAACAGTATAACAGAATACAGAGTTGGAAGGGACCTTGGAGGTCTTCTAGTCTAATCTCCTGCTCAAGTAGGAGACCCTATACCTATACCATTCCAGACAAGTGGCTATCCATCTCGTCTTAAAAGCCTCCAGTGATGGAGCACCCACAACTTCTGAAGGCAAACTGTTTCGCTGGTTAATTGTTCACATTGCAGATTGCAAACTGAATATGTTAGCTGTGTGGTACAGTTGTAAAAAAAAAAGCAAATATAGCTTTAAACAAGATCAGTGGACTTACAGTTTCCAACTCACAGGAAGTATTATGTCCTACAATATTGGTGAGATTCAGTTCAGGGATTATGTCAAGTCTGGTCCTTCAGGAGCTTCAGGGAAACAGGCTCAGAGAAGGATTAGGAAAATCAAGAGAATAAAAACTAACTTCTATGAAACACCAAAGGAACTGAGAATGTTTAGCCTTGGGAGTCTAAAGTGGGTGGATGGATTATTAGGACATTATTGGTCAAGCGTCTAAAAGAATATGAAGGTTAAGCTCTGTTCCCCATCACTGCAAAGTATAGAATGCAAAGTCATGAGTTCTATTTACAGGAAGATAAATTATAATTGAAACTTTGCAAAAGAAGTTTGACAATGAAATCTTACTGAGAAAGGTTGTCGAGTCTCTTCTTTGATTGATCCTGTGATTTTTTTAAAATAATTAACACCTGAAAGATAGGCTGCTTTGACAAGTGAGCTCTTATTATTTACTCTTGTGGAGTTGTGAGATAACAAACTTCACACTTTTACTTCAATTAGATAACTATTTCCCATTTTTGTCTTAGCTAGGAGACCAATACCCAGTTCCTTAGGAATGTAGGTAATCATCATTAATATATGACTTTGCCATGGAAATGCATAAAGTAAGCAACTGCTGGGGGTGGGGGAGAACGTGGAAAGAGAGTGGGGGGGGGAGAGAGAGTGAGATTTTGAAGGGCTATAAAACCTGCTCATTGAAAGCAACCCCTTGATGAATTGTTTCCATGGAAGACCATCCTTGCTGTTCAGATTCACTGTGGTTGCCTGTGAATGGACTTGTTTCACACCTTAAGTATAAGGACCTTTTAAATAAATATTTATTTTAATAATAATAATAACAACAACAACAACAGTTGGAAGGGACCTTGGAAATCTTCTAATCCAACCCCCTGCTTAGGCAGGAAACCCTACACTACTTCAGACAAATGGTTATCCAACATCTTCTTAAAAACGTCCAGTGTTGGAGCATTCACAACTTCTGGAGACAAGGAAATTTCTCCTTAGTTCTAAGTTGCTTCTCTCCTTGATTAGTTTCCACCCATTGCTTCTTGTTCTACCCTCAGGTGCTTTGGAGAATAGTTTGACTCCCTCTTCTTTGTGGCAACCCCTGAGATATTGGAACACTGCTATCATGTCTCCCCTGGTCCTTCTTTTCATTAAACTAGACATACCCAGTTCCTGCAACCGTTCTTCATATGTTTTAGCCTCCAGTCCCCTAATCATCTTTGTTGCTCTTCTCTGCACTCTTTCCAGAGTCTCAACATCCTTTTTACATCGTGGCGACCAAAACTGAATGCAGTATTCCAAGTGTGGCCTTACCAAGGCATTATGAAGTGGTATTTATTGTAAGCATCTTGGTATCTTCTTTGGGGTTCACCTCTTTTGGTATCCAATCCATAAACATACTAGCCAGCAACAGTTCTTTTTCACTGAAGGAACAGAGGCTAGACAACCATCAACTGATATTTGTTCAGTGTAGATTCCTGAACAAACACCATTGATTCCTTGGCTTTTAAATTCTGTGCATCAGTATAATGTCCAATATCACTTTCAGCCCATGGAATGGCATCTAACAGCAATAGCAATAGCAATAGCACTTAGACTTATATACCGCTTCATAGTGCTTTACAGCCCTCTCTAAGCAGTTTACAGAATTCAGCCTATTGCCCCCAACAATCTGGGTCCTCATTTTACCCACCTCAGAAGGATGGAAGGCTGAGTCAACCTTGAGCCGGTAAGATTTGAACAGCTGAACTGCTGAACTAGCAGTCACTGAAGTAGGTTGCAGTGCTGCTTTTAACCACTGCGCATTCCTCTTTTGATCATACTTCCATCCAGCTTTCCTCTAATTTCAGGAGCAACAGGGAAGGTGAATGGAAGGAAAAGTTCTCTAGCACACAGAGAAAAGAAAACTTGCACCCTTAAATTTCCTTTAATCTTGAAAAAAATGGTATAACTGCTTCCAAATCTATGTAGGTTTGTAGGTTTGAACCGCAAATGCAGCTCTGTAGAGTGCTTTGAAATTAGCCATAGCCCAAACAAAATCCCTTGTACATGATGGATTATGCTCAGATCGTGTAGATAATTCAAATTCACAATTTTTAATGGATGATATGCTGAAACAGAAAATTCAGATTCACTAAGAGCAAGTGTTTGTAAAAGAATGTGTGGAATTGTAGAATTTCAAACATAAATCTATCAATCTGAAAAAACTTAAAATATTATTTTTAAAAGAATATTGTTCTACATCTATGCATATTTAAGGTAGCTTCAGAGGATGTGCTTACCGCAACAATTTTATGAATGGCCTCAGATAATAGAAGTTGGAGAGCAAGGGTGGAAGCCTTCAGGCATTTCCCTCGGTTGGAGGACAGAACTATTTTTGGCACAAAACGGCTAGACCAGACATGTTAAGCCATCTTCACTGAACCATGCAAGGGCAAATAAGCCCTAAGGGAGCTCATTCAACCTGCCAAGTTAAAGTCACAGTTTGGCTAGTATGATGTGCAGAATGGGCAACTGTGTCCTCTGGTATTCTTAGTGTGCTGAAAGATACTAGCCAATCCTCAGTGTAGGGGTGGGTTCCGGATTGTGCTACTGCAGGTTTCTCAGGGACGCGACGCGCGGCCACGCATGTGTTGCGCGCTGTGCACATGTGCAGTACTAAAAAAAGGCTTCTACGCATGCGCAGAAGCAAAAAACAAGATGGCGCTGCCATAGGTGCCACCGAGAGAACCGACTCGGGGGCATGGCAGGCCTGGGTCGCTGCCGGTTCCAGCGACCCAGGCTGCCAAGTTACTACCTATTCTATAGAACCGGTCCGAACCGGTAGGAACCCACCTCTGCCTCAGTGTACAATTAAAGTTCACCTGACAATACTGGTAAGGTTTTTTTCAGGCAGCAAAATGTTACAGGCTGGTCTTCCACCTTGAGAACATAACAATCTGTGCAGTGAATAACAGAATGATGCTGTAATTTTCATGACAATTTTACTTGTTTGTGATAGAATCTCTGCAAAGTCATTTCAGTCCAGCAGATGGCAGCAAAGCTTAGATGGTTGGAGAATATTGCCTAAAATCTTAAGAAAGCTATTAAAAGTCTGAGGCTGTTTTGTCCTTTCAAACACTTCTTTTTGTATTTTAATGTAGTGCTTGCTGGTATCTCAAATTATTTTTTTAAAAAAATACAAAAATGTTCCTTTATAGAAATTGGGATAGAAACTGAAGCAGCAGTACTCATTGGCTTTTACATAGTGATTGATTATGTGTCACCAAATTGTCGATTCTTAGCATCCACATAGATAGATTTTCTGTCGCTAACTTAGTTTTTCAGGTCTTCCAATAGGCCAGTGTTTCTCAAATAGTGGGGCGCGCCCCTCTGGGGGTGCTTGGAGTGATGCCAGGGGGCGCGTGTGACCCCAGGGAACATGCATGGTCCCTCTCGATCGATTCCCCCAGACGGGGAGTGTTTTCCCAGTTGCACGCTGCTCTGAGCCCGGAAGAGAAGGCGACCAGGCGGTGCGGTGCGGCTCCATGGGTTCTTGTTGTTTTAGGCGGGCGCCGCGGTAGCCATGAACGGCATGGCGAACCTGCTGCTGGACAACGAGGAGCATCCTCTGCAGCTGGGTGAAAGCTTCGAACGGCACCCTAAAGCCACACCTTCCACACCATTTGCTGTGAGTGCCCGGCAGAGGCGGTGCTTATGGGCCAGGCCGGCGACCCCAAAACATCGGCTTGATTAAGCTGGCCTGGCCACGTGTCAAAAGAGGGCCCTAACCATGGTAGCCTATGCCTGCCTAACCGAAAACAGGCTCCACTAAGTTCAGTGTGACTTACTCCCAGGTAAGTGGGTAGAGCAGCCTTCCCCAGCCAATAGTTTGCTTACAGCTTATAATAAGTAAAATAATAAAGATTAACACTAAAATTCAATTGGGGCCCAGATCGGAGAGTTGGGGGCGCGTGAAATTTTTACTTCTTCCTGGGGGGGGGGGGCGTAACAGAAAATAATTGAGAAGCACTGCAATAGGCCATACATCACCACTGTAAGTAAGTCCATCTGCCTTGCAGTTGGCCATCCTCTACTTCTCTTTCCTTCTACCTTTCCCATCATTAGAATCTTCTCCAGAGCAATGGGTCTTTACCTAATGTGTCCAAAGGAGGATACTGTAATTGAACCTGGTTGTTTGAGTTTCAAGTGAGAACTCTGGATTAATGCAATGATCTATTAGTTTGTTGCTATAGCATCCTTGGGAGTCTTCTCCAAAACCAAAATTTAAGAAGCATCAATACAGCACTTTTCCTGTCTTGCTTTTTCAAATATCCAACTTTTGCTTCCATAAAATGGAAATGTCATGGTTTGTATGTTTCTGATGTTTATAGGGTACAGACCAGTGGTGGGTTGTTGCCAGTTCAGACCGGTTTGCCTGTACCGCTGGTGGGAATTTTGCCCCCGCTCGCCGAACTGGCAGCAACGGCTGGCTGGCCATGCCCCCATATTGGTTCTCCGTTCGCCGCTTCCTGAAAGCAGCTGGCAAAGAACCCTTTGCGCAGAGGGTCATTTGCGTGACGTGACAGGGCGATGCGAACCAGTAGAGAAGGTAAGTAGAACCCACCCCTGGTGCAGACACACCACAGCATTTGAATATCTTTTCCAAGGCCTTCATGGATGCTCTATTAAGTGCTAGCCAGTTGCATATTTCTTGACTGCTTTTTAGGTGTTTATCAGAGTTATAGGTGTTTATCAGAGTTTGTTGCAGAAAAAACAATTTCCAGAAGCACACAGATGACTGATTCAGCTGGAATCCTACACTTCTTTATAAACATAGTAATATACATATACAATACCACAAAGTAGATTATTTCTTCAAGTAAACACAAGCAGGAGAGTTAGTTTCATTTCAGCAGAGCGGACAAGCACACAGAGTGGACAGAGAGTACAGAGTGGACAGAGTGCAGAGTGGACTGAGCCACGCCCAGCCTCAAGCTTATGTTTCCAGTTTTAATTCTCTGCACAGACTCAGAAGTGTTTAGCTCAGCGGTGAAATGCTCCCGGTTTGCTTTTACCTGTCTGTCATCGGAGAGCCAATCGCGCAGGCAGCGCAACGCTCTGCCCACCTGCCGGGACACCGCCATTTGAGTTCTTTTACCCTCTGCGCATGCACGCAGAGGGTAAAAGAACTCAAATGGCAATGTCCTGGCGGGTGGGTGGAGTGTCGCGCTGCCTTCGCGATCGGCTCTCCGACGACAGACAGGTAAAAGCGAACCGGGAGCATTTCACCCCTGGTTTAGCTCCCCTTGGCTGACTTAGTTGCTGTGCCTATTCATTGGCTGACCTTGTTAACATGGCTCTCCCAGTTCATGAATATCTTAACAGTGTTCCAGTACAATTAGAGGATTAAAGATGTGAGTCTCCTGCCTAATGGAAGAATAATACTGCTTCTGTCAAATTGAAGCCTTGATAACATGCAATTGGCATTTAAATATTATCTGGAAGGCAGTAGGTTCAGCATGGCCGACATACAGTTTTTAAGAAGAGATTGGAGAATAATTAGTCTGAAATGGTATAGAGCTGTGATGGCGAACCTATGGCACGGGTGCCACAAGTGGCACGCGGAGCCATATTGGTGGGCACGTGAGCTCAGGTCCAGCGTGCATGTGCGCACCGGCCGGCTGATTTTCGGGCCTTCTGGACCTACTGGGAGTCGGGAAACAGGCTGTTTCCAGCCTCCATAAGGGGTGGGGAAGGCCATTTTCGCCCTCCCCAGGCTCCTAGAAAGGCTCTGGAGCCTGGGGAGAGCAAAAAACGGGCGTGCCATTGTGTGCCAGGAGCGGGGGGTGGGGGTCACGCGTGGATGCATGGGTGTGTGTGCATGGAATTATGGGTGTGGGCACGCACACGCATGACCCCCCCGTACTCCCCCCTCTTTTGGCACGCAAACCAAAAAAGGTTCGCCATCACTGGTATAGAGTCTCCTGCTTGAGCAGGGAGTTGGACTAGAAGACCTTCAAGATCCTTCCACTATTATTGTGTTGATCTTAGTGAGGCTTCTGACTTGTCATAGGTTTGGATCAAGAACCTTGCCTTCTAAAGATCAAGGTCTCTCCAGAATATGTCTGGCCAGTTCTAATTCCGAAGGCCCATCCTCTAATGTTCTTCCAAGTGAGAAGATGATCATGAATCAGCTTGTGGCTTCATTCTTAGATAAATTTATGTATTAAAAATATGTATAAAAAACTTTGTTTTCCATTCACAATATGGGACACACTGTACAAATTGACGAAAAGAAGCATAATCTTTGCAAAGAATCCAACTATTGTCAGGTGTCATCACCTCCCCCGTTCACTTATTTTAATTACCAGAAGATCCCATTAGAATGAATGAAATGAGAATAGTAAATAATTGAAGAGTAATAATCTCTACTAGAAATTACTTTTCAGGTGTCAGGCACCATGGAGATCTGAGTTCATAACAGGAAAACCTATCTATTGAAAAAAAAAAGATGACTGATGTTATTGAACTTTGGATTATATGGGAAAATTTGTACTTTTCCTGTTGCTAATTACTGTATAGGGACCTGCTAATTTACTAAAGTACGTTAGATGTCATACTATATGGGATGAATATTTTGCAACGCTTATTCAAAATTAGATTAGAAGCATCTATGTAATGCTTTCCTAAACAAAACAAAACAAAAAAAGCTAGTCTCTTGTCCATCTAGAGACCTAGTAGATAAGCTTCTGAGACAGTGGCCCTTAAAGAGCCATCTGGGTTATCAGCCAATGGTGCATGTATTTTGCATGACTTTAATTCCTTTTGAAACCATTTGAGACATATCTCTTTGCAATGTTTTCCATAGTTTAGTTACACAATTGAACACAATTACACAATGACTCCTCAATCTGCTGTCCTCCAAAATGCAATGAATGTTAAATATTTCATATTTAATAATATAAATATTAAACCTGGCCTTTTGAAATCCAACAGAGATTTTGTCACAAGTTTGAGTCACAACCTTGAAGAAAGATGTCACAACTTTGAAGAAAATTACACTGGCCTATTTCAGTGTTTTCCAAACTTTAAGATGTGTAGACTTCTACTCCTAGAATGTCCCAGCCAATTGAAGCTGGAGTTGAAGTTTCCACATCTTGAAATGCCAGATTTGTCCAGTTTTTTAAAGAAATGATAGGGATTGTGTGTTTGTGCAGCTTAAAAATAGTTACTTCCTGTTATTATTTTCTAGTGAACAATTATGGTACAGTAGGTATTTGTTTGTTTTCATTTATTTGTTTTACTATT
Organism: Diadophis punctatus similis; assembly: GCA_023053685.1. NCBI lineage: Eukaryota > Metazoa > Chordata > Lepidosauria > Squamata > Dipsadidae > Diadophis > Diadophis punctatus. The sequence goes on along the minus strand of JALIGW010000003.1, from coordinate 16,212,214 downwards.
AAATAATCATAGCACAACACTGTTATCTATCCCTAATAGTTTTAAATCTCCATCCATCGGCTAATTTAGGCACAGTTCGTTCTGTTCTCATTCATTTTTTCCACCTTTCGAACACAGATGTGAAAGAATAGAACTACATATTTGTTCAATTTGCATTTCCCAAACATATAGGCCAGTGATGGCGAACCTATGGCACGGGTGCCACAGCTGGCACGTGGAGCCATATCTGCCGGCACACGAGCCGTTGCCCTAGCTCAGCTCCAACGCGCATGTGCATGCACGCCAGCTGATTTTTGGCTCGTGGGAGGCTCTGGGAGGGCGATTTTGGCCTCCGGAGGGCCTCTGTGGTGGCAGGGGGAGCTTTTTCGCCCTCCCCAAGCTCTAAGAAAGCCTCTGGAGCCTGGGGAGCAAATAAATGGGCCTACTGGGCCCACTGGAAGTTGGGAAATGGGGGAGTGGGGGGGTGCGCATGCGCAGGGGGGGTGAGGCAAGTGGGGGGCTTTCAATTATGGGTGTGGGCACGCACGCGTGTGTGATAGCGTGTGTACGCACTATTTCGGCACCCGAGGAAAAAAAGGTTCGCCATCACCGATATAGGCAAACAAAATGAACATTTCCCACACTTTTCCCACTTTTTAAATTCAGTTTGCAAGTTAAAATAAATGCCAATATTAGGAGAAATATGCCCTTAAAAATAATAGTAGAGAAATAAAAGTAAGAAAAAATGATTTCATTTGGGGTAACACATTGTTTTGCTTCCACATTTATTTAGCTTATGGCATACAATGTCAGGAAAATCTACACATGCTAGTCACAATGCAGTCCTGACTGACTAGATTGCCAATTCATTACGTTTGGCGCCTGTGTGCCTATCGTTGGTGCACCACGGGGTGTGTGTATGAACTAGCTTTACATCAACGGGCAAGCACTCGGGTTGCTGCCTTTTCCAGGCTCCTCCACCGGTCTCGTCTCTCCTCGTATCGTGATGCCTCCTGTCCGGCCAGGGCCAGGGCCAGCTTCTGCTCTCCTCACATACAAATGCAGCTAGGGGTTTTCCCCTAACAAAGTGGTACCCATTTATCTACTAGCAATATTGCCTGCTTCTGAACTCCTGGGTGAGCAGGAGCTAGGGATCGAGTGAAGGGAGCTCACTCCATCTCACAGAGCTGGACTTGAACTACCGGAGTGCAGACCATTTCTGGCTTCCTCATAATCCAATGTCATTCTGTTCCTTACTTCAGTGATGTAATTCACTTCTGCATAATGCTTAAGAATGTTTCAAGTGTTTTGTCTCTATTACTGCAGAATTCTTGATGAATTCTGAGAAGAGATCAAGGATGATATTCTGAACAATAAGTGAGAGAGAAATTTCTCGGTTTTGGCCACAGAAGCTAGATTTAAGATTAGAAAATATATTGGTTTCTAATTAAACCTCTTAGTCTTTCTGGTGTATTACTTTGATTTTTGCAACATCTTTGTTAGAACCCTGTTCAAACGATTGGGTGTGTTAATATATGATTAAGCCACAAATCATTGTAATGAGTATATTGCTTTAAATGCATTGTGGATGATTACTATATAAGCAAGCAAGAGAGCATACTCAATGTGGTTGATGGTTTGTGGTTGATGGTTGATGGTTTATGGTTGGTGGTTGTGTTTGAAGGTGTGTTCCGGATTGAAGACTCTGCTGGTTTACTGATGAGTAGATTACTTTATGACTGTGTGAAATTGCTGTGAAGAAGAAGAGTAACTATCTGTGATAGTATAGAATAGCTGTAATCTTTGTTTGTGAGTTAAAACAAAGATAGGCAAGAAGAAACTTCACATTAACTGAATAACTGTGTATGACTTGGACTTCCTATTTAACTTTGCTACTATTCAAGTAAAAACTACTTTGTACATACTAAAGATATTCTGTTTATTGACTGAATAGCATTCATATCAAACTGCAACACCATTACTACAACACATTTTGCTGTGTATGTGCTTAACAGCACAATAACTCCTTAACAATCTTTACTAGAGAAGAAGCATTACACACCATTTTCTCATATTATTGCTGTTCACACCCAGAGGAGATACAATTCTGTAACAACACCAACCTCAAACTTGGAATCTGGAAAATACCTTAAGAAAATCTGTAAAAATAAGAATTTCAGGAGCTCTGCCAGAATAGCATAGTATCATTCATAAGCTGACTTTGAATTTGGCATCATCATCCTCAATAAAGGAAGATTATAGAGGGGGAAAGCAGATTTGCATCCTTTGCTATATTTCAGAAATTTTAATGGTAAATAATCTGGGAGAAAAATTGGTTTCTATTTCTGCAAAATACAATAGTTTCATGCAAACCAAAGAGAAATCCATATAGGGAGACTTGAGCAATGCTAGGCAGAGATTAGCATATCATTTAAAAGAATATGTTCTTTAAGCAGAGTATTAATACTATATATGTGATCAGAACAGCTGGATGTCCAAGAATAAAAAGCCTTTTTATCAGTGTTTTATATGATAGGAACATTGGTTAGCACCTCACACCTGTGCAACATCTACCTTTCCTATCATTTAATCACACTTAGCAATAGTTTTCTATCTCATTTTTTTTCTTTTTTCAGAAGCAAGAAATAAGCCCTTGCCCCAGGAGACAAGTGAGTGAGGCAACATTTATAATAGCTTCGGGGCTAGTAAAACATTAATTGCATAGTTCTGAAATAGGAACTGACAGATGCTCACTCCTACTGGTGAGAGATAATATATCCGGTCCACACAGACAGTATTTGGGGAAATTTCTGCCTCTCGCTTCTCTGGTTCCTGAAGAAAGGCGTCAAATAAATTTGGACAAGGAGCATGGTTTAAGCTTAATTATCTTCCTTCAGTGACAGTGAATCTGTTCAGAGCTGTAAATCTTTCATGCCAGCCAAGCAAATGTCCACTGCAGTGTTCACATGCGCACATGAAATAACAGACTGTGATTTTCATATACTAACCCAACAAATGCCAGGAGTACATACGATCATATATGAAATTAGGAAACTTAGTCCATTTTCACTCCACTGGAATAAATGTGGCCCTTTCTTTCATCTTCACCATACAGATAACACTTGGCAACAGTGTGACTGTTGGAATAAGTAAACCGAATATTGCTCACTGCCGCTATGGTTTCTGTCTTTGGATATCTACACATGAGCTGATTTTAGTCACAATAATGCTTTGGTACTATTGAGCTTAAAATCAAATTTCATATATTTTGAGATCTGAGCAAGACATGATGATATAGTATCATGATGCCATCACAGAGGTAGTATGATATTTATAATGTGCACAATTTGGGGACAGATTATTTATTTATTTTATTTATTTATTTATTTAAACGCTCTTATAGGCCGCCCAATCCCGTGGGACTCAGGGCGGCGTACAGCATGAGTAAGAAGCGTACATTTAAAAACAATAGTCATAAATTTAAATTAAAAATATAATTAAAAAGAAGCTTTACGGAAGGCCAGTAGGGTGGGGATGGTCCGGATCTCTGGTGGCAGATGGTTCCAGAGGGACGGGGCTCCCACAGAGAAGGCCCTCCCCCGCGGCCCCGCCAATCGACATTGTTTGGCCGACGGGACCCGGAGGAGGCCCTCTCTGTGGGACCTAACCGGTCTTAGGGAGGTATGTGGTAGGATGCGGTCCCGCAGGTAACCTGGCCCTGAGCCATGTAGGGCTTTAAAGGTAACGACCAACACCTTAAATTGCACCCGGAGACTAACTGGTAGCCAATGCAGCTGGCAAAGGATAGGTGTTACGTGGGTGTATCTCGGTACACCCACTACTGCACGCGCAGCTGCATTCTGTACCAGTTGGAGTCTCCGGATGCTCTTCGAGGGTAGCCCCATGTAGAGCGCGTTACAGTAGTCAAGCCGTGAGGTGACAAGGGCATGAGTGACTGTGAGCAAGGCTTCCCTCTCCAAGTAAGGTCGCAATTGGTGCACAAGACGGATTTGTGCAAAGGTCCCCCTAGCCACATCTGAAAGATGTTGCTCCAATTTTAGCTGTGGATCTAGGAGGACACCCAAATTGCGAACCTGTTCTGAGGGAGTCAATTTTTCTCCCCCGAGAACCAAGGAGGGACAGTCGACATAGTCCTTGGGAGGCAATATCCAGAGCCACTCAGTCTTGTCTGGGTTGAGCCTGAGTCTGTTCACTCCCATCCAGACCCTCACATCGTCCAGGCAGCGGCACATTACATCAACTGCTTCACTGAACTGACACGGGGTGGAGATGTACAACTGGGTATCATCAGCATACTGCTGATACCTCACCCCATGTCGTCGGATGATCTCACCCAGCGGTTTCATGTAAATGTTAAACAGGATGGGAGAGAGGACCGAGCCCTGTGGCACCCCGCAAACCAGGGGCCTAGGGGCCGACCTCTGTCCTCCTGTCAACACCGACTGCGTCCTGTCAGAAAGATAGGAGGAGAACCACCGTAAAACAGTGCCTCCCACTCCCATCTCCCCAAGACGACGCAGAAGGATACCATGGTCAATGGTATCGAAAGCCGCTGAGAGGTCAAGTAGCACCAGGATGGAGGAGTAACCCCCATCCCGGGCTCGCCAGAGATCATCCATCAGCGCGACCAAAGCAGTCTCCGTACTGTAGCCGCGCCTGAAGCCCGATTGAAAGGGATCCAGATAATCAGTATCCTCCAATAGCCGCAGGAGTTGGAGCGACACCACCTTCTCAACAACTTTACCCAAGAAGGGTAAGTTGGAGACTGGACGGAAGTTCTTTAAATCCGCTGGGTCCAGGGAAGGCTTCTTGAGGAGGGGCCTCACCACCGCAGCTTTTAAAGGCTGTGGGATGGATCCCTCTCTCAAAGAAGCGATCACAACCGCCTGGAGCCAGCCGCGTGTCACCCCCCTGCTGGCAGAGACCAGCCAGGAGGGGCACGGGTCCAATAAACAGGTGGAGGCGCTCATCGCTCCTATGGCCTTGTCCACATCCTCAGGAGTGACAGGTTCAAACTCGTCCCATATAACAGGACTAAGACTCACCCCTGTCATCTCGGCTTGCCCTGTCCAAATGGAGTCCAGGTCTGTCCGAATCTGAACGACTTTATCCGCCAGAAACTGAGAAAATTCCTCAGCTCTGCCCTGCAAGGGATCTTCAGCTCCCTCCTTGGCTAGGAGGGAGTGAGTCACCCTAAACAGGGCAGCTGGGCGGGAGTCGGCGGACGCAATAAGAGCGGAAAAATACGCGCATTTTGCCGCCCTTATCGCCACTAAGTAAGACTTAATGTAAGTTCTTAAAAGTGTCCGGTCAGACTCAGCTTTACTGGCTCTCCATCGTCGCTCTAGGCGTCTCTTTTGGCGCTTCATCTCCCGGAGCTCCTCAGTAAACCAAGGGGCTCTCCGGGATCCGCTGCCACGGAGAGGCCGCAAAGGCGCAATCCGGTCTAAGGCCCCCGTTGCCGCCTGATTCCAAGCAGCCACTAGAGCCTCAGATGAATCGTGTACCAGGGAGTCAGGTATTTCCCCAAGTTCCCTCTGAAATCCTTCAGATTCCATTAGGCGCCTGGGGCGGAACCACTTAATCGGCCCCGCCTCCTTGCGGTGGAGGAGTGGTGCCATGAAATCCAACCTCAGAAGGAAATGATCTGACCACGACAAGGGTGTTGTGACTAAACCCCTCAGCCTCAGATCATCTCTCCACTGCCCCGAGAGAAACACAAGGTCAAGCGTGTGACCTCCCTCATGAGTCGGACCCTGAACTACTTGGGTCAGGTTCATGGTTGTCATGGAAGCCATGAACTCCTGGACTGCCTCCGAGGTTTCACCGGGCGATGGCAAATTAAAGTCCCCCAGCACCATCAACCTGGGGAACTCAATCGCCAGCCCTGCTACCGCCTCGAGCAGAACAGGCAGGGCCTTTGTAACGTAGCTAGGAGGCAGGTACGCTAACAAAAGGCCCACCTGGACCCCTAAGTCCAACTTCAGAAGGAGCGTCTCACACCCAACAATCTCCGGGGCAGGGCTCCTTCGAGGATTAAGGTTCTGGCGAGCTATAATCGCCACTCCTCCACCCCTTCCCTGGGGTCGCGGCTGATGCTGCACTAAGAACCCGTCCGGGCACATCTCGGAGAGGGGAACCCCCCCCCTGGCCTAGCCAGGTCTCAATGATACATGCCAGGTCCGCCCCCTCTTCCAGGATTAGATCCCGTACAAGGGGGGCCTTGTTGGTAATTGAACTGGCATTCAACAGCAGCAGCTTGAGCCCAGGGCCCTGACATCCCTGGTTACCAGGACCTCGGGTTGAGCAAGATGGAACCAAACCAGAGGGGCCAGAACAAGGAATCGCTTGGAGACAGCGAGTTCTCGTTCCCCGAGAGCGGCCTACCCCTCTGCTCCTGCCATACCTACCTCTCCCTGTTATGACCATAATACTCCCGCTCCCCCTTGTACCAGAGATCCCCTCCCCTCCCCCACTGGTCTCCCTCTCTTCCGGCAAGCCATCCATTCCACTCATTCTAGGTCGGGGATCAGGCTCCAGAACCCCTCCACTTCTGTTTTCACACTCAGTAAAGGGGGCCGGGGCCCAAGCACCCGCATTCTTCATTTCTTCCAATCAATCAGTCTACACATATGCTCCAAGAATCATACACTCATGCACCCACATAACATATCGGAGGTAGATCTACAAGTTTAAGACAAAAAGGAGACACCATCAAGTGAGGGTGTAATATAAAACGGATCCCTGTCGTTACCCCGATCTCGTAACTGTTCTGTCCTTTATCGCACAGCGTCTTTGCGATCTTTTCAAAGAGACTTTAGCAGGTGACAGAGTCTCCAGTTCTCAGAGTCAGTGTGTATTTGTCCTCCTTCATAGAATAGTAATAGTAATAATCGGCGTCCGGGAATCGATAATCCGGGGGGCAAAGAGCAGTCTTCCCTACTCAGTTGTTTTCGGGAGTCCAAAGTCCCTCTCCCCTTGGTATAAGATCGAGTTCTACCTGAGGGGGGGATCCCCCACAAAAAGTGCAAAAGCCAGGAGAAAGTGCTAATCATCGCAGTAGCCCCAATAATCTGCCACATCTTCGTCTCGATCGTAATGATCTTCAAATGACCAGAGACATCCACAAAGGTAGAGAGGGCGGAAGATGGAAAGGGGCCACAATAATTATTATCGCCTCAGAGTCTAACAGTCTCCCTAGGAGTAAATGGCGGCTATGGGGGATAATGTAACAATTGGGGATTGTAATACAAGATAACAAAATAACCCCCCCCCCAGCAGTCGCGATGTTGGCAAACTCAAAAGAGGTGCCGGTGGTACAAGCATTCAGTAAACATTCATAAATTATTATCTTGATGGATATGATATTACTTACCTATCTGCAGATATCCATAGCTGAGAGTCTTTTGTGTCCATATTCTTCATCTTGAGATTGACAAACTTTTTTGTGTTTTGCTCTAACCTCTCAAAATTGTGGGAATATTTATAAACCATAGAAAAAAATTATGATGAGAAGGGATAAAGTGTGTATGCTGTATATACTTCACACAGCCATCAAAAACAGTACATTGCTTTAAGATATTAAGTCCAGAGTCTACAATTATCTGCCTCAATGGCCATAACTTTCTGATGTAAAAATACATCAAATATTCATCATGTTATATTCATCAAATATTTCTTCCTAATTTACTCTCCTCAATGACTGTTGAATTTCTACCCCTTCCTTTCTTACCATTCTTCATGAATCTAGAAAACTGAATGTCTATATATGGTCAGATGAAAATTATCCACTGTTTTTGCCCATTTCAGTTTCTAAACTATGTCAACCTTTGAGAAACACTGGGTTAGAAAACCAACTCTGGTTGTTGCAAGGTCTAATAACAGAATCTTGAGAACGTGATACCAAAGAGTATCAAGACAGGACAATCTTGAGTTTCTTTCTCACTTTCTCCTCCCTTCCTGGATCTAAGCTGGTATTTATCTAACGGCTGTTGTATATCATCTTCAAGACCATCTCTGTACTCTTCTGATACTAATAACTGGATGAGACTTATATATCAGTATTCAGAAAGTGTGTTAGTTTTACCCAAGCTTGTATGACAGATGTTGTTTTAAAATTGATTGCTTTCATTTGACTGGTTTCCTTCAAGTGTCATGGAGAAAATTAGAGCTTTTTGGAGAGAAGAGCACTTTGTGTCTGCTGAGTGCAGTTCTGCTGGGTGTTAAATGTTCCCCATCATCATGAGCAATTTCCATCTCATTACTGAATTGTACATTTCCATCATATTATTTATGTTTGAAGGAAACATCAGGACTTTAGATGGATGATGTCAAATGTAAACTGATTATCTGCTTGCCCCACCGTGTGGCCAAATGGTTTTTGCGTATACAACGAGGAGAGATAGGCATAATAAGAAGAATGCTTTTACTTTGTATACTGATGTCATTTTGCAGTACATTTCACCAAACACTTAAAAAGTATATTAAAGAAGTGGCTGAGCCATATTAATGGAGTGGGCAACAATTTCTCTGGTTTCCTCCATTTATTTCAGGGTTTGAGCGCAAAAATTGGTGAAATCCAATTTTTTTACTACTGGTTCTGTGGGCGTGGTTTGGTGGGCGTGGCTTGGGCATGGCAGGGGAAGGATACTGCAAAATCTTCAATCCCACCCCACTCCAGGGGAAGGATACTGCAAAATCCCCATTCCCTCCCCACTCCTGGGGGAAGGATATTGCAAAATCTCCATTCCCACCCCATTCTGGGGCCAGCCAGAGGTGGTATTTGCCGGTTCTCCGAACTATTCAAAATTTCCGCTACTGGTTCTCCGAACTACTCAAAATTTCTGCTACTGGTTCTCCAGAACTTGTCAGAACCTACTGGATTTCATCCCTGGTTTGGGAGGAAGAGTTTAAAGGTAAAGCTCATGTATAAGTGCTAATTCTAAGAAGATCAGAAACAGCCTAAAACTTGATCACCCAATACCATAACAAGGAACAGCTGGAAATCATTCCTGCCACTTTCAACAGAGTGAAGCCTCTGGCCAATCACGCCATCTGGGCAGGAGAAAAAGGTGCTAGAATGTTGAGTCTTCATTTCATTCTAAATTGGGCTTTCATTTCATACTTAGCAATCACTAATGTTCTTATCAGTTTCAATGTTCCTTGTAAGAAATTTAATTATCCTTTGTCTCGAGGGCATATGTGCATTGCTTCTAGTTTTAGTCTCTATTAAGAGAAACATGACATCAGATAGCTGCTTTAAGATTTTGCAAATGTGGTAAACAAATGTTCATAAACATCATGACTTGCACTTTAGAAAGTCCTACCAAAGTGTTATGCAGGTATTTGCCTGTGAAACCGGGTACCGTGTCAGTCCTAGAGCAGAAATCAAAATGGCCATAGAAAGACAGTTATTAAAACTACTGAAGGGCAGAGAGAAAGTATGATGCAAAAAAGAGGAGAGAATAAGAGTTGGCAAAATCCTAACACAGAAAGTAAGGCTTGTAGCAGGAGAAGGTAGAATAGCACTTACAGCAATAGCACTTAGATTTATATACTGCTTCACAGTGCTTTACAGCCCTTTCTTAGCAATTTACAGAGTCAGCCTATTGCCCCCAACAAACTGGGTCCTCATTTTACCGACCTCGGAAAGATGGAAGGCTGAGTCAACCTTGGTGAGATTCGAACTGCCAAATTGCAGGCAGGCAGCAGAAGTAAATCTGCAGTACTACATTCTAACCACTGCGGCACCATGGCTCATATCACAGAAAATATCTGTTTTTTAAAAACAAAACTAAATATAAATTCAGGCTGCTTCACAGCCATGGACTGGGGATGAGACAGACAGGGTCATGAGGACATGTCCTTAACTATCAGTAAGGCACCATCAAGCTGCTACTGAAGAAGATGCATGGCTTGGCCCCAAGTTAGTATAGAACAGGGGTCGGCAACCTTAAACATTGAGAGAGAGCCATTTGGACCCGTTTTCCACAGAAAAGAAAACACAGGGAACCACAAAACTCTTCCCATGCCTGACTATTTCCTGAGTGGCCACAAAACTAGCATATATAGTTGAATTAAAGGTTCTGTTTTCTTCTGAAACTTTTATTTTCTTGGATTTATCCATGGTTGGCCTACCGGGGTCGAAAAGCATAATAAATTGTGCGTCGGTGGGTATCACACATTGGCAGTTGTGATGCATATTTTGAGTGACAGGGAGCCGCAGCAGAGGGATGAAAGAGCCACTTGCGGCTCCAGAGCCACAGGTTGCTGACCCCTGGTATAGAATAAGCATGGATATTCCTTGACAAAGGAATCCTGACCCTGGAAAGGATACTGGGTTTTACATGAAAAGCAGGCAAGTATCAAAATCTTTAGCTGATGAATAGCTATAGTGTAAATGCATTCATGAATTCATTTGCAAAAGCTAATCTCTTATATGATCAGAGTTTCCTCCTACTTGCTATTCAGGAACTTGATAAATGAGGTCTGTTGTATTTTTCCTTATAAAGAAGAGTATAGGAGGTTTTTTTCCCCCAATAAGTATGATTGTGACTTGGCACTATTCTGCTTGCTGATCTACAGCAGGACCGATGTCTTAGTGCTACAAATGACAGTACTTTTCTTCCATCAGAAATACATATTTAAAAAAATCAATGCATGACAGACCAAAGGCTAGTATGACAAATACTAAAATTAGTTCCAAGTGAGGAAGAAAATTTCTGGTGAGATAAGCAGTTTTAAAAATGGATAAATAAATATAAAATAAATATTTTTTAAAAAAAAATTATCATCCACCATGTTGTGATCATTTGGATTATGGCAGGGGCGGGTTCCTAATTTTTTTACTACCACTCTGTGGGTATGGCTTATTTTGTGGGTGTGGCTTGCCAGCCATGTGACTGGGTGGGCGTGGGCCTCAGGAGCTTGGCAGCAGCCGGAGAAGCAGGGGGGGCATTGCCCACCCACAATGCAGCCCCCCCCGCAGTGGGAGCAGCAAGACCGCGGCAGCGGTTTTTCTAGGAGGCTCCATCCGGCCTGAATACTTCTCCCCATTCGATGATCCTAGGCTCCAGCCGCCCGTTCCCCCTCCCCTCACCAGCTCGAGAAGCCTCGAACGTGCGAAAATGCCTAGGATCATCACAGCGCGTTCGTGGCTTCTCGGACTGCTGATGGGAGGGGAATGGAGATAGCTCCTGCCGCCCGTTCTTTCAGCATTTCACGCGCTCCTTCAGCCATCCTCCCCTGCTTGGACTCACTGTGGGGTAGGACCGCACTGGTAGGAACCCACCACTGGATTATGGTCATCACAGCCATATGCGAAATAAATAAAAGGTCATCACAAAAAATGGGATTGGGACTGAATATTGCTCTCCACCACATTATGAGACAAAGAAAGTGAAAGCTCCTCTGGAGAGGTCTAAGATGGCATCTACTCTGCAATCTTACATAATGCAAGCATATCCAGGAGAGAAGGAGAAAGCGGAGAAGAGCCAAAGAAAGCAGCTATATAGGCCTCCAACCCAGGATGAGTTTGGAATTGAGACTTCTTGCATTATAAAAATGCTTTCTTCTATCCCATGTCAAATAACACCCCTTAGTTACGTAGATACTAAATGGATTGCAGATGGCTTAATATTCCAATAGCTGACAAAGCCTGTTTCCTGAACAATCTGTCTCTTCACTTCTGCAGGCTCAACCATTAGCACTGATTACATTGCTGGTTATTTGTCTTCAGATAAGCTCACTGGCCCATCAGTACAGGAGCTGCTTTGAAAAAGAGTCCATGCTCTTGGTCTACTATAGACTTATCCTGTTTCTAATTCCTATAAATGGGCACTGTAGCTCTTTTGCTTCAAAAAACAGAGCTGGATGAGAGGTCAATACTATTGTTCCGCTACCGCTCCTTTTTGTCTGCATGTAGATATATGAATGGCCCTGTCACGAGGTGATTTTTGATTGTCAGCTGTACTCATATGTCAGACTTTATGACCCAGAGGCTCTTAACAAAGTAGAGCAGTCACAGGAAGTGTGAACTGCGCAGATGTTACATTCCATTCTTATTCTCCATTATTCTTCTTTGCTGCTAACCTCCCTGAAAGGAGGTTCTCTTAGATTGTCAAGATATAATTATTAAGATTTAGTGTTTTTATATTTCTTTTGTACCGAAATAAATATTTTGTTATCTAGACTTTTACACGCGTTTCATTTTATTAAGAATTGGTTTCCAAAGGAAAAGATTCGTCACCTCTACGATTTATTTTCTTATCCTAACAGGCCCTTTGGAATTCTCCACCAAATTTGTGGCCAAAGAAACTGAGGACTCCTCCTCATATTCTGCTCATTGTGGAACAGAGTTGCTTTACAAACTATGTTTGAGGGATATATCCTCATGACAAGAGAGCCAATGTGGTCTGGTGGTTAAGGCACTAGGCAAGAAAGCAGGAAACGTGAGTTCAATTCTTGCCTTAGGCATGAAAGCCAGCTGAATATTTTTGGGCCAGTCACTCTCTCAGCCTGATTCATCTTACAGAATTCTTGTTGTGAGGAGGAGAAGGAAGAAATATTAAGTATGTTTGTCATCTTGAATTATTTATAAAAATAATGAAGGCAGGATATTGTTTTTTTTTTAAAAAAAATGACATTTCTTCTACTCCATCCCCAAACAGCTGCTGAGGCAACCTTGAGCTTCTTTGGTTGTCTAATTTGGCAGGGGTGAGCTGTTTACCTCACCCCAAACAAAACCTCTCATGCAGGCAATCATGAGAAGAGCCTGAGAGGATGCAGTCAACATCCATTTGTCTTGGCAAATCTATTATAGAAACCTCTATTCACCTGGCCACTGTGCCTTCATGGCCATTATATCTTTGGTTGTAAGAGAGGCTAGATGTTTGCTGTATGTTGTTGTCTTGATGTGTTTATGTAAGTGAGATACATACCCAGATGCATCCAAAAAATGTGGAGAGAAGGGTCTCTGGCTGGCCAACAATGATTTATAGGAGATATTGACCTTAGAGCCATGGCGACGCAGTGGTTAGATGCAGCATTGCAGGCTACTTCTGCTGACTGCTGGCTGCCAGCAGTTCGGCAGTTTGATTGTCCTCGGCTCAAGGTTGACTCAGCCTTCCATCCTTCCAAAGTCGGTAAAATGAGGACCCAGATTGTTGGGGGCAATTCGCTGACTCTGTAAACTGCTTAGAGAGGACTGTAAAGCACTGTGAAATCTAAGTGCTATTGCTATTACTATTAGAAGGGAAGAAAGAGAGATCTAGTAGCATAATAGCATGGGATGCTCTCTTGAAGTTTTCCACTTTGCTTTTGAAATCACCTCTTTCAATCAATCAGGCAGACTTTGGGGTGGTTGCGTATTTGACATAGGTATATCCATCTTTTATTTCTCTGACAAATGTATCACTCTCCCAGATTAATAGTTGTATGAAACAATTGCATAGATGCTGCTACTTAAAGGCGATGACTTGGGAGAATAATAGTCCTGTCAGAAGCGCATACAGGAAATCATTTTCCTACCTGTAGGTGATGCTGGATGAGTTAGTGAAGGTTGGAGAGAATCCATCAGTAGCTGCCATGAAACACCCTGTTCCGGTGTGTCGAATTCTTGGAGACTGTCTGGACAAATCCCTGCAATTTTCTTAGCTACGTTTTTCAGAAGTGGTTTGCCATTGCCTCTTTCCTAAGACTGAGAGAGAGGGGTTGATCCAAGGTCACCCAGCTGGCTTTGTGCCCAAGGCAGAACTAGAATTCACAGTCTCCTGTTTTCTAGTCTGATACCTTTAACCACTAGACCAAACTGAAACCGCCCTTAGATAGCAACACTGTCAGCCACATGGCTAAGGTGGGGGAAGGGCAGTCTGTAGAGGCTATGCAATCTAAGTCAATAGAGTCTCCTTCCAAAGATAGAAGGAAAATACATTGATGTGGCTGTGTGAGAGATCTGACGAGGCCATTGTCCCAAATTTCTACAAGGGAAATAACAGTTTTGCAAAAAGTTCTTAAGAGTAGGACTTCCTCTTATCAGTCACAGTAAAAACCTTGGGAAAAGTTCCCTCATAGTATCTTCTAATGTAATTAGAGATTTTGGAAGGCAGGTAACTGCAGACTGCTGGAGAGAAGATTACACAATGGGACACAAAGCATTAATTTCTACCAGGGTTCTCCAAAGTGGTCTATAATAACTCCCAAAGGTCAATGGACCTATCCAAGGGATTGATAAATAATGGGGGCTGGGAGGAATCATTAAATGGCTGGTGGGTCAATATATGGTCAATAAGGGTTGATTAATCATTTGGGATCTCTGTAGAGCTTCACACCAGTGTCTAATCTTGAAGGTAAGGTGGCTATGAGCAAGATTGTGTTATTCAAGGATGGATGGTCAGTGGCCAGCAAGAGAAGGCTTAAATTGTCCCATTGTTGTAACTATTATTATTCATAGGGGTATTAAAGTATTTACTTTTTATTGTTTTAAAATGTTTTTAGTATTTTGCTTGTAATAGATTTTTTGAACTGTAAGCCAGAATCATTGATTGAGATGGCTGGCTGAAGAAAATGAATGAATGAATGAATGAATGAATGAATGAATGAATGAATGAATGAATGAATGAATGAAATTATTTTCATATAATAAATGTTTGGAGGTTGATGAACAGCCTGAAACTTCATGAAGAGACTGATGAGCTGAAGAGTTTGTGGACCCCTGATCTATACCTTTGGGCGATCTTGCTACAACATACTGCAAGTAGAAAAATATCATACTCCTTAAATAGAATTTCATCCAATTTATCTTCTGATTCTGATTTCTAGATCAAATTCTCTTTCACCGAGTTGAACAAAAATTAACAGATAGGAAAAATGGTTTGCTCCTAGTTCAAATATGGAGGCAGGCAAGACCAGGAATAGAGGTTGTATGTATTGATTGGGTTTAACAGATTAACAGAGTTGGAAGGGACCTTGCAGGTCATCTAGTCCAACCCCCTGCCCAAGCAGGGGACCCTACATCTGCCTCTACCTAAGATCGAACTCACAACCTCCTGATTGTGAGGCGAGAGCTCCACCTCTAGGCCACAGCAACCCATTAAACTAAAAATGGTTTGGGTAGTCTAATATATTCTGTGGATTTTGCCATTGTCTCAGTATGGCCATCACTTTAAGCTGTAATACGTTTGTTGTGGCATAATGTATTATCTGGACGCAGAAGTTTTGTTAATCTGCATTTGGTATGTTGTGCAAATAGACAACAGTTCAACCCTCCGAGTCTAGAAATAACCTCAAAAGTTTCAGTATGCCAAGGAATAGAAGAGGAAAGCTTTTCTGCTGAGTCACATGTGTTCTGTTTTCTGGAGAGAAGACACGCATTTGCAGCCTTTCTCCTGCTGTGCATTTTTCGATGAAAACAGTGTTTGGCTTTTACAAATGGAAGGAAAAAAATCATTAAAACTTCCCAAAGGGCATATTTTATTGCTGTTTAAGCAGTCATCTAGGGCTTTGCACTTCAGCTTGTCCTTTGCTAAAGAGCACATGCCAGGTTGATAAATAATTATCAGCTATGCCCTGTTCAGTGCCATTCAGTTAAGGCTAGAAATGCCATCCACTGGTTCTCTCACCACTCAAATGCGGCTGCAGGCCTTGGGGCTGTTAAGCTGTGAAAAGCAATCTAGACTGAAGCACAGCCATCCGGCTACCTCCGGCATTTGCATTTCAGAGACATGCAAGATTTATTTCACTCCTCTTTTAGTTTTTCATTTATTAGATTGCATTTAAAGAAATAGCTGTTTCTGTTTAAAATGGGGAGTAATCCTGACAGAATGAAGCATGGTTAAAAAAAGGAGGATTTCTTTTAAAAATAACAGATTTATACGAGGCCACCCAATAACATTAGGTCTCTGTGTGATTCGTGTATTGTATGTCAGAATAAGAAAAGGAGACGGGGGATAAATCCAAAGCAGTTCACCAACTTTGCTGTAAAATGTTACCTAAACATTAAAATATGTTACCTCCTAACATGATCTTTCTGCTACTGATGCAAAAGAAGTAAGTCTTGATGCAAGAAAATAAGAATGTATAAATCTGGCCTAAAATTTGGGGCTCTTTTTGTGTTGACGTTATGAGAGTGAGTCACAAAGTAATGCCATTTTCTTTAGGACAGGTATAATTACCAACACAGGAACATGTAGCATACATCAAAATGAAGCTGGTCTTCTGTGGATCACATCCCTACTTCTCAACATAGTCACCGTTTCTCTCAATAGCAATGTTCCACCTTCGAATGAGAGCATGTATCCCTGCCTCGTAAAATTTTGTTGACTGTTCTTTGAGCCACTTCTTCACTACAATTTTCACTTCCTCGTCACTGGAATAATGTTTGCCTCTTAAACCCTCTTTCATGGGGCCGAAGAGATGATAGTCTGAAGGCGCTAAATCTGTTGAGTATGGAGGATTATTATTCCAGTGACTTTTCTTTCTAAATGTAGAACCTTACTTTTTTCACCATTGAATTTCATTTTGTTAAATAGCGCCCAATGTTCAAGTCTGTCATGATCCTTCTGTATCTTAAACCTATCTTCTGCAGTTTTGGCTTGGTCTCATCTGTAAATTTGATGAGTTCCCCATCTATCCCCTTGTCCAAGTCATTGATAAAGATGTTGAAGAGTACTGGGCCTAAAACAGAGCCTTGGAGTATTCCACTGCATACTTCCCTCCATGTAGATGTAGTTCCATTGAAGACTACACGTTGAATGCAGTTGGTCAGCCAATTACGAATCCATCTGGTGGTGGTGCTGTCTAACCCACATTTTTCTACTTTTCTAGTAGTAGGTTATGGTCTACTTTATCAAATGCCATACTAAAGTCCAAGTAAATTATATTAACAGTATTCCTCTGGTCCATTAATTTTGTCAAAGAATGCAATAAGATTAGTTTGGCATGATCTGTTTTTGACAAACCCATGTTGGCTTTTGGTTATTACTTTGTTTGCTTCTATTCGATTGCTTGATTATCTTTTCCAGAATCTTCTCTGGTATTGAGGTCAGGCTGATAGGTCTGTAGTTTCCTGGATCTGTTTTTTCCCCCTTTTTTGAAGATGGGAACTACATCAGCTCTTTTCCCGTCCTCTGACAATTCCCTGGTGCTCCAGGATCTTTGAAAGAGATAGTTCAGTGGTTCTGAGATCTCGTCTGCCAGTTCCTTCAGAACCTTGGGGTGTAATCCATCCAGTTCTGGTGATTTGAACTCGTCTAGGGTAGACAGGTGTTCATTTTCTTCCCTATTTTAACTTGTGTTCCTAATCTGTTTTTTGTGGTGCTGTTTTTGATAGGCTGGACTGTTTTTTCCCCTTTGTGTAAAGACAGATGCAAAAAATGAGTTAAGTAGTTCTGCTTTCTCCCTGTTGCTTATCACCTTCTTGCCGCTTTCTCCCAGCAATGGACCAATTGTTTCCTTGACTTTTTTCTTGTTTTTAACATGTTGGAAGAAGCCTTTTAAGCTATTTTTTACTTTTGTTGCAAGCCTTTGTTCATTGTGAGCCTTAGCTTTCCTCACTTCATCTTTACAGGCTCAGGCTATTTGCTGATATTCTGCCTTAGTTATTTGCCCCTCTTTTCACTTTTTATACTTGTCCTTTTTGTTTTTCAATTTGTCAGAGAGTTCTTTATGCAGCCATGCTGGTTTCTTTTGAGAGCTGTTATTTTTCTTCTTCATTGGTATTGTGCTTGTCTGGGCTTTTATAATCTCACTTTTCGAAATTTCCCAAGCTTCTTGAATTGTTTTCCCCTTGAGGATTCTCGTCCATGGAATCCTTCCCAAGCTCTCTCTAAGTTTATTGAAATTAGCTCTCTTAAAGTCCAAGACTCTAGTTTGACTTTGTTCTATTGCCTGTGCTTGCATAATGTTGAATTCCAATATTGCATGATCACTTGTCCCCAAGTTCTTGTAG
Organism: Diadophis punctatus similis; assembly: GCA_023053685.1. Classification (NCBI taxonomy): domain Eukaryota; kingdom Metazoa; phylum Chordata; class Lepidosauria; order Squamata; family Dipsadidae; genus Diadophis; species Diadophis punctatus. The sequence goes on along the minus strand of JALIGW010000003.1, from coordinate 16,194,270 downwards.
TTTCAACACTTTCTAGACTTTCATCTCTGTTATTGAGAATTAAATCTAATGTGGCTGATCCCCTTGTTCCCTTCTCTGCTTTTTGGGAAACAAGGTTGTCTGCTAAATTTGTTAGAAACCTGTTGGATCTTCACTTGGTGCAGAGTTTGTCTCCCAGTTGATGTCAGGGTAGTTAAAATCCCCCATTACTATTGTGATGTCCTCCCTACATACCTTAGTTAGCTGACTAGCAAAAAGTTCATCTATTTCCTCTGTTTGGTTTGGTGGTCTATAGTATAGATCTACAGCAATTCCCCCCTTTAATATTGACCCAAATGCATTCAAGATAATTTTCATCATTGTTGTGCTCTATTTCTGTAGAGATGTAGTTATTTCTTATATATAGTGCAACTCCACCTCCTTTTTTATTTGGTCTATTTCTTTTAAATAATTTAAATCCCTCTAGCTGTATGTTCCATTTGTGGGTTTCATCCCACCAAGTTTCCATAATGGCAACAATATCATATCTGCCCTCATTTACTTGAATTTCTAATTCTATAATATAATATGTTATATGACAGAGAAATAACACAGTCTAGTTCAGATGTACACATGTATATGGCAAAAAAAAAATGAATCTTACCAGATGGATGGCATAGGGAACAAAGCTATTACAGAATCTGGTAATCCTGCTAGAAATACTTTGAAACCTCCTCCCAGAGGGGAGCAACAGAAACAGACCGTAAAGTGGGTTTTTGGGGTCTCTAATAATGCTTTGAGCTCTAAGCACATAGTGCTTATAAGCAGTATCCTGAATAACAGGAAGCGAGCTTCCTATAATCTTCTCGGCTGTCCTTAACACTCTCTGTATGGACTTTCTATCTGAGGCATTGCTGCCATCAAACCAAACAGTGATGCAGTTTGTTAAAACACTCTCAATCGTGCTTCTGTAAAAAGTAGCCAGGACAGAAGGAGAAAGAGCCTTCACCCCTTCCCTATAAGCATCTTAATTGTTGTCCCAGATAAGACCCACCACTGCCATGTCATCCGCTGCTGATCTGTAAAGAAGTTAAGATAAATCTTGTAACAGCCCTCTAAAGAAAGCATCCAGATCATTTAACTGAAATGTGTATCTGTTTGGCCTCATCATTTACTCTGTCCTCTGTGGCTGATTCAATATTCTTTCTTTTAAGGGGAATATTACTTCCTGTGAACCATTGTTGCTTTCTAGTTTATGCCATCAAGAATGAGTGATACATTCACATCATAAATGATAATCTGAATCCTCTGTTCTCTTTAGACGTTCAATGACGGATGTACGGACCAAAGGGCGGAGCAGTCATATGGGATTGGTTCCAGACGCTTGATATCTACAGTCCATCTCAGATGGCAGCCTCTAGCCAACCTTGACTGAAAAAAAAAAAGATAAACAGGATCAAACCTTGAAGGAGATGCTTAGGAAATATCCTCATGTGATGTTAGACTGGGAGGTATTTGTGTGTGGAGGATCCTTGAAAAAGGAATGACAAACAACAATATTTCCATTCTGTTTTCAAGAAATATCTGTATTTAAATAAATCACCAGGAGACAAGTTCAGCTTAAAAAGTTCTTTGCCTTTGTAGTTTCACAGCTTGATTACAAGCTATTAGCACAATTGAGTCAGACCATTATGTGTGGATTTTGCAAGCACAAAATATGAATCCTGGCTAGTCAGAAATTGTAAATTGGGGCTTGATAAAGCAGCTTCTTTTATACTCAAATTCATCTCACTCAGCTGAAGACCACTGCTAGCTTATGAAGTATCAGAGGACCCCAACATGTATTGGAGCGAAATATCTATGGAGATTCTCGGTCATCCAGGTCATGGTTGTCCCAAAGGTGCTTTTTCAAAAGGCAACTGGAACAAAGAAAGTCCAGTTGCCTTTTGAAAAATCACCTTTTGGATACATATTGGAGCCTGTCATAAGGAGGGATTGAAAGGAGGCAATTATTTTCCACATCATGAAAATATTTCTCTTCATTAGAAAAAACAGCGTGTAAAATGTCCATCAGAATCTATATTATTTATTCACAATTTTGAACACATTTATAATTTGATGAACTGATGCTTTGGGACACATGCAAAATTCATAGAATACACTATATTAAATTGAACAGCACAGAAGATGTGAAACTGCCTCATAACAAATGAATTTATGGTGTTATTTAGTCCATTATTGCCTACTTCTGACTGGCAATAGCTCTCCAGGGTTGCAGGTAGAGGAGATATATATTTTCCTGTCACACATTTCCTGTCATACATTTTCTGATTCTTTTAACTAGAGTTGTCAAACGTTGAACTTGATACTTGGGCCAGTTACTCAATTTGCAAGTTCCATAACTGAATGTATGACTCCTCGAGGAACCAGACAATCCATAAACACTGAGCTTCATTTAGCCAAGTTTTGAAACTCCAGAACTAGTTTTCTGGTCTATTATTATTGAGTTGCCACCGTTATGAATTCTATGGTTTGGAATTTCCACTTTACTGTAAAGGAAAGGAACTCTAATTTCCAGAATTTACATCAGACACAGCAATCAATCTCCTCTTTCTAGAAACTAAAATTTATACACTGTAGTTAATTGCAGAAAGCTGCTAAAACTAATGTTCATTGTGAATATGTTTTCCAAAGGTCTGTTGAATTTTTTTACATAAAAGTGGAGTTTTATGCGGGACCATCCAGTGAGAAAAATAAACTGAATTTGCACATTTAATTAGCCCATGAGCTATAGAAATGCAAGAGAGTTCAAGAATAAGATGTGGCAAAGCCGATTATGTTTTTATAAAGTAAATGCATCTAATTAAGAGTTTATTGTCTCGATATTATCTTGAATTAACAACTGTCTTCTTAAAATCTAGCATGAAGAAGCTTTTGTCTATGAATAGGCTGACTCCACTTCTTAGCAGGTGACAGAAATGTTGGCTTCTGTGTATGTGTTCTACCTATTCACTCATGCCTTCAGCTACTCTTGTGTAAGGCTATTTTCTCACTAGTGACTTATAGCAGGGGTGTCAAACTTGATTTCATTGAGGGCCGCATCAGGTTTGTGTTTGACCTCAGAGGGGGGGCAGGGGGCGTGGCCAGCATGATATAACTTGTGTTGGGGGCACCTGTGGTGGCCCAAGTGCTCTGCCAGCGAAAACAGGCTCCCGAGCTCTGTTTTCAGCTGCGACGGCCTCCTGCAAACCTCTGCCAGTGAAAACGGAGCTCAGGAGGGCCGCGTGTGGCCCTCGCGAGCTCCGTTTTCACTGGCAGAGGCACCACAGGCCACTCCTTCGCTATTTTCAGGGCAGCCCCGCAGGCCAGATCTAAGTTTGGGAGTTTAACACCCCTGACTTATAGCCTCTTCCCCAGCATCAATCAGCATTGCAAATCTTGTCCCCTCACTGTTATTTAGGACAACAAGATTGAATGATGCTGGAAGCTGCTATAAATGGCCTGTAAGAAAATGATCTAAGCAATATCTTAGATCCTGCTGGATAATTTTGAAATAATAATGATTAATTCAACTCCCTACGGATGGAGTGAGGCCACTGGTTCTTGCAAGATTATACAGACCAAACATGCTTATCAGCATAGTGAAGCAGCCTTTTTCAGTTGTGCTCTTCCAGAAATGTTGGACTGCAATTGTTAGGATCCTCTGGTGAGATGGCCAAGCTGAAAATTCTGGGAATTATATTCTCGATTTAATGGGAAGATGACAGATTGGAGAAGGTTCCTGTAGAAGCTATGAACATCATCGCCTGGCTATAATAACCCGCATTATTGAATTTGAGAAGAAAAATAATCTATTTAGACATTTTGTACGTATTCCACCAGGACAATGCACAAATGTAGGAATTCAATTCATTCCTGGTAACCCATTACTATACAACATATTTATTATTACATCCATGTTCTTTCTCAATTACATCTATGTTCTTTTTTCAATTACTCAGTAGTTTGAAATTCTTAAAGGTGAACATTTATTTAAAACCCAATAAAAGAGCATAATGCTTTGTGATTCAACAATCCAACATGTATCTTTAAAAAACACCATTTTACTATGAATTGGGAATTTATTTTATAAGTTGTCTTCTTTTTGCCTGGTTAGATTCTTAAACAGTTCAAAATACTATTAAAAATAACCCCTATGGCCAAACCCAGTTCTTTCTATGTTAAGCAAGACTTCAAAAAGTAGATAAGGAAGAACAAGGCAGTGTGAAAAGCACTCTTTGGTGGGAATAACTATGACTCTCTTAAAAGGACATAATTACATGGCTTGGGCACCTCCCCATGACAACCACTGGAGAAGGTATGGATGGCGTCCCTGACCCTTCGTACTGGAGCCAAGATCCAAGCTAGGCCAACCACCTTGCAGAGGGTTTGCTGCTGGTTACTAAAATGACTAAGAAAGTAAAGAGTCCTGGTCCGCCTAGACCAGTGATGGCGAACCTTTTTAGGTTCATGTGCCAAAAGGGGGGGGGGTGCGCGCGTTAGCACGCGCTCGCGTTCCCACACCCATTCCCTCCCCCCCACGCATGTGCACAACACCCCCCCCATGCTGCCCCCTGCGCATGCGCCCCCCCCCCCACGCAAAGGCCTTACCGGAGCCTGGGACGACGAAATGGGCAAACCGGAAGTTCAGAAAAATGCACTTCCGGTTTGTCCGTTTCATCGTTTTTTGCATTCTGGGGCTTCAGGGAGCTTCCCTGAACCCTCCGGAGTGCAAAAAACAGCTCACCGGCAAACCGGAAGTGCGTTTTTCCGCACTTCCGGTTTGCCGGTGGGCAACGCTCACGTGCCCTCCGCTATGGCTCTGCATGCCACCTGTGGCATGCGTGCCATAGGTTTGCCACCACGGGCCTAGACTTTCGGACTCCGGCAGTAGAGATGGAAGCGCCAATGATACAGGCACCCAAAACAGAACGGAAAATATAGCAAGAGATTTTCAAAATATTTTCCTGATTATATCCAATCCATCAAAGAAACACATTCTTCTTTTATTTTGGTTGACTGTTTCAGTAAAACTAAAGTGATTTCAGTCAAAGGAATTATATGGATTTTGACTGATTGAAATCTCTTATTTAAAGTATCCTCATATTATTTACTGTATACTTAGGAAAAAAGTGGAATTTTGAAAAAAAATACATTAGCTTTCTAAAAATGCTTCTTGGAACATATCTGATTTCTGAAAACAAGTTTATTTATTTAGCTTCCAAAAGAATGGGCTGTTTTCACATTTGGGACACTTACCCATTCTGATAACCAGCAAGTAGCAGCCTCTATTTTTTCCATGATATATACAGTATTAGCTGAACTTCCAAGTAACTCATCCAATTCACTCTAGGATACTCTTGATGTCTATTCAAATACCTAATATAATATGCTATCTGAACTTATTTAGCAATAGTATTAATGAAGTGCAGGTGCCCCAGTTTTAAGCCATATATGATCAATAGCAAAATGTTATATAATATGAACAAAAGCTGGTGACTCTGTAAGAATTCATCTTCATCCCTACAAGCCACAGGCTGTTAAATGTCTGAAGTAATAACTTTTATGTAGATTTCTTTCGGGATATAGATGCCAACCATCGCATACATATGGGCTAGGGGTAATATACATAATTGAGTAAGTATCCTAAACTTGTATTTCCATTTTGATCAAGCTGAGGGATCTTCCACATTCTAGTAAAAAAAAATATAAAATAAAAAAACTTTAACCCTAGTTTTGTATGCTCCCAGCCAAGATTCATTATCATACCCCTCCTTTTTTGGGGGAAAAGTTTACGTGCTGTCAAGTTGGTGTTGACTGTTAGCAACCACATATAGCAATAGCAATAGCAATAGCACTTAGACTTATATACCGCTTCATAGTGCTTTACAGCCCTCTCTAAGCGGTTTACAGAGTTCAGCATATTGCCCCCAACAATCTGGATCCTCATTTTACCGACCTCAGAAGGATGGAAGGCTGAGTCAACCTTGAGCCGGTGAGATTTGAACAGCTGAACTGCTGAACTAGCAGTCAGCTGAAGTAGGTTGCAGTGCTGCTTTTAACCACTGCGCCACCTCGGCTCCTTTATATATAGATATAGATATATAGATATATATCTACTATAGATATATAGATATAGATATAGATATAGATATATCTACTATATATAATATAGTAGATTTTCTCCATGATTTTTCAAAATACTGTGTACACTATTGAATTTTGATAATAACATTATTGAAAATTGATGGTGAGGCTTCCAATTATTTTGAGCAAGAAACTACAGAAAATGTAGCATTATGCCTTAAAATAGCTTCAAAACCCTCCCAATAAACCAAAGAAAAAACTTACCAATCCAATTCACTGTGTGACAAAACTCAGCCTACTTTTACACCATCAATCTAACCGGTACCATCCTTCCCCCAAATGTTATCTTGGATTGTGAATCACCAGAAGCTTGTCCATCCTTACTATAAGTCATCAGTACTAGCAGAAGCAGCATACATTTCAATAACGGAAAAGACTAAATATGCCATTGACTTGATGCTGAATTTTCCCTTAACTTCAGGCATCTATTTGTTCACTTCCTCTTATTTGGAAAAGCTGGGTGAACTGTGGTTTTTTCCCCCCATTTCAGATGCAAACATGAGAGAGAGAGAGAGAGAGAGAGAGAGAGAGAGAGAGAGAGAGAGAGAGAGAGAGAGAGAGAGAGAGAGAGAGAGAAATCCTGAATTACCATCATCCCGTGTTTTTGAAAACTAATTTGGGCAGCTGTGATATAAATAGATTTTGGCCCAGATGAAACTTTGCTGTGATTTATAATTAGCCTGAACCATCACATGCTCTATTTATACTTTGAGCAAGGGCACCATTAATTATTACATGGTCGAGGCAGACAGCACTGGAAGTTATAACTAAGCTGTAGGTAAAGAACAAGCAGAAGAAAGCTTAAATATAGCTTGTTTGCAGACATTTTGCTGAATATGCTAGATGCTGTTAAGTCTTGCCTGATGCTTAAAGCTAATCTGCATCTAATTTGACTTTGTTTGACTCTTTGAGAATATATATGTGGCATCAGGATGAACGTTAAACTGAGACACCCCCCCCCAAACCAAGGTCATTCTATGCACTGACTTATTAACTTTCATTTGATAGTAGTCAAATAGAGTCATTAAAACATTTTATTATTATTATTTTGTTATTCTGTAAATATTTTATGTCCTACTACTTTCTGTTCTGCATAATTCAGAAACATTTAAGAGGTTAGAATCATAACAACAGAATAACAGAGTTGGAAGGGACCTTGGAAGTCTTTTAGTCCAATCCTCTACTCAGGCAGGAAACCCTGTACCAGGGATATCAAACTCGTGTTGTCATGGCATCATCACATTAAGTATTGTGATGGTTTCCCCTTTGGTAAACCAGGCATGGGCGTGGCCGGTGCATGCCGCATCCGGCCTGCGGGCTGCTAGTTTGACACCCCTGCCCTATACCATTTTAGACAAATGGTAGTCCAATCTCTGCTTTAAAATCTCCACTGTTGGAGCACCCATATTTCTGGAGGCAAGTCATTCCACTGATTAACTGTCAGAAAATTTCTCCTTAGTTCTAGGTTGGTTTCTCCTTGATTAGTTTCCATCCATTGCTTGACTTGCATTCAAGTACTTTGGGGAATAAGTTGATCCTGCCCTTAAAGTTTGGAACACTGCTATCATGTCACCCCCTAGTTCTTTTTTTTCCATTAAATTACACATATTCAGTTCTTTGTATATTTTAGCCTCCAGTCCCCTAATCATCTTTGTTGCTCTTCTCTGCACTCTTCCTATAGTCTCAACATCTTCTTTATATCGTGGCAAACAAAACTGGATACAATATTCCAAGTGTATACCAAAGCATTATAAAGTGGAAGTAACACTTTATAGGATCTTGATTCTATCTCTCTATTAATGCAGCCTAGGACTGTGTTGGCTTTTTTGACAGCTGCAGCACACTGCTGAATCATATTTAATTTAATCATTTAATTGGATATCATGATTTGTGATTGGAGATATATAACCTTTTGAGGTTATCTTCTGTTATCTTAATTTAGGATTAGGATTTTGAGTTTTAGAGCTCAACCCCAAATATTCACAGATCTCTATAATTTACATTCTGAGTTCCTGAACAATCTAATTTAATCTAATCTTCTGTAGGACAATAAATTCCATTTTCAGGACTTTAACTAAAGATGATAGTCTTTCTATCTATATCCAAGACAGAATCATCAAGGGGAATCTTAGTCTTGCAAATTTAAAAAAAAATTAAGAGAAGACTCTTTAATAGTCCAGAAGTTTCCTTTAGAATCAGTTGCATCTTTAGCTACGGGAGTCCTTGGATTCTGTTAATAGAGAATTTGCACCAGCACCAGTAGCACCCAGATAAAGCAATCCATGGTGTTTTGTCCCATTTTGACCAGAATCAAGGCCAAGAAGTTGAAAGAACTATGACATAATCCACAATTTTACTTTAATTTGCATCCAAATGTAATTAAACTAATATGCAATTCATTAAAAAAAATTCAGATCATTTCTGTGTTAATTTAAACTGAAATAATTCTGGTGTGTCTTGCTCCCCTTTGACTTTTTAAGCAGACTCTCTAAATCATGATTCATTTAAGCGGATATGTCATGAGCCCCATATTTTATTTAGGGTTGTAAGCATCAGTCATACTAACAAATTAATTTGTTTGTTTTCGCTACCCTGAATCTGAATGCCTTCATTCACATAGACATGAAAATTATCCCATGTGTACCTATGTTGGACAAACCTGAATTAAAAAAAAAACCTTCTTGCAGAAGCTTACCCTGTGTTTCAACACATTGTGTGGGCATTTTTCTTTATTTTAACAAATGTCATCGTTCCGAGTAATGAACTCAGGGAAGTCAGGACTCTGACATTTTGTTCAGATTCAAGAGATCCTTTATTGAGTACATCATATCGGCACTTAGAAAGGTGAAGCTAGCTCTAAATTATTCGCACGCTTAGGGATAGTTAAAAGAATGAGACTTCCCCACCCCGTTTGTCTCTCAGGTCACATGGGCCAATCAGTCCAGATGTAGATTCCTGCTCAACTTCAACAGGTGTCCTTGGTTCTCACACCAGCTGGTAGATGTTATGGCTAGCTGACTGAGGCACCACATTCCTGAGGTCCCCCCCCGCTCCCCCCCTCCCCCTTGAATGGCAACCAAGAAACGAAGCAGAAATAAGTATGGCTTCAGCTGAAGTCGTTTTGCAGGTTGACAACAAGTTTATAAGAAGAAAAGTAATTTTATCATCCTTGTAGCACTAGAGATGTAGGCTGGTCCTAACAATATTGAAAAAGAAAAAATATTGATTCCACATTCTTAATCCAGACAGAAACAATAAATATTTCCATTGATCACTGACTTGATTACTGACTTGAAAACAGACAAGCAAACCTTATTTTGTTTACAGAGTGGAATTTCTTGATTCAAAGCTGAAAGCAATTTCATATACCTCTAATCATTTAACCCACCTTTGCTAATATCTTTCAGCAGCAAGTAATTGAGGAACCAAATTAATACATCATGAAAGATGAAAACTCAAATGGTAACAATTCATATGCTTCTTTTTTATCTATAGTCAAAAATCTTAAGTGATGCAGTTCTTTTGATGGCTGCTAAAATAATCCTCCTATTAAGTTGGCCAAGCTCAAGGTTTCTCTACCATAGAAATAAACATGATTATTTGTTGTTATTAAAGTGAAATATCAAATTGATTTAAATTATCAGATATATGAACCAATTCAGTGATCACTACCCTGGTTTAGACCTAAACATAGACTAGTCATACCGTTCTTCTATAGTCCCAAGGAATGAGGCAACGTGTAGTCTGTATCTCAACAAGTCGAAGAATATTCAGTACCATGGACAGTACACAGCATGGCCTATTTGTGACAGCATTCACTAAGTATGGGTCCTTACTGTGATCAGCAGCACCCCTCCAGGTCTCTGCAAGTTGACCCAATTCAATCCAGACCCCAAAAAGAACTTTTGTGTACAGCATGCACTGTGCATGCACACATCATCTTTCCCATTGAATGAAATGTTAAATTGATTCAACCCTGTTCATGTTTCATTTCAAGATCATTTGAAGTTCAGAAGAAATTATTGAAGGCATAGTTCTTTGATTTCCAAATTGAGGCACTGGCTTGCATCAGATTGCTATAATGGTCTGAGTCAAGATGGAGCCTTGAAGAAGAATGGCTTTCTATAGTCTAGATCTGGACCATGCATAAATTTTGAGACGTTCATAGAAAATAAATGATAAAAGGCTACAACCTAGTGTTTTGTTTACAAGTATATTCACCTAACCAGAAGTTTTTTTAAAAAAAGGTTAAGCTGAATAATAGCTGAATAAAACACTTTGGGAAGGTAGGGGGCAGGGAACCGATGAAGCAACCTCATTACTTTGTGTTCAAGTAAGCAGATGTTGTTTGTCTAGCCCCTCCATTCTGATAGCCAGCATGTGAGACTGCAATAATATGCTCTCAAAATTCAAAAAATGCTAATAGTCCCAGTATATACAAAGTAAGTAGAGGTAAATGGAGTTTGAACCGCTCTTTTGTAGTCCAAAATATGTCACATGGTCCTAGAGTTAGAATGAAGGGAAATCCCTATATAAATTGCCTTGAGCTCCACAGAAAAGATGGGATATAAATCAAGCCAATAAATTTGAAATTAGAAATAAGGCTACAGCTTTTCCTTATGTTTGGAGAGATGAGCAGACATTAACAACAAAAGAGGAGCTTTAAGGCCAAATGCACAAGGCTTAACAGCAGATTCAATAAATGTCTGGTGGCATTCCATCTTGATATTCAGCCTCACCAGAATTTACTTCTAGGATTTAAGCTTATTTTATCTACATATTTTAAAAGTTTTTTCTTATGATAGAGAAGGCAGCCTGTGTTTGTTGAACATTCCACATAACTGGAAAGATCAAACGTATCTCTATTTCAAATAAATTAATGGGCTCTATATGCCAATTCTGACATATCTGTTTCTTATTTTCCCAATCTCAAATAGGTTCTGTCTTCTTTGTGCTTATGTTTCTAATAGCTTGTATAAATATTTAGATAATTTTGTGTATTTTGAATACATACATTTAAATGCCATTTTGCAAACCATCTCTGAAAACCTTGCCAAGAAAATTTCACAGACTTGCCCAGGTGGTCTCCAAGAATTAGACATAATGAATGGAAAAAAGTTTACATGTACTTTCCCCGAGGTTTAAACTTTTGTGATTTTTTTCATGTGGTGGCAATGTCCTAAGGCAAAAAAGTATTGGGAACAGATAAGAAGATGGATACAAGAAATAATAGGAGAACAAATAGAATTCAAACCAGAATTATTTTTATTAGGATTAATTGATAAAAAGATACAGAAACAACTCCAATACACAATTTTACAAATAATAACAGCTGCAACAATTGTAAACGCTCAACACTGGAAATTGGATAATACAACAAATGATGAAAAGATTATAAATAAGATTTTAGAATGTGCGGAGATGTAGAGGTTCACAATGGAAATGAAAGGTAAAGAAGAAACGGATTTTTATGAGGTTTGGAATAAACTGTATGATTAGTTAGAATAGAGGAACAAAGATGTATAGAAATAAATGTAAATGTAAATGTAAATAATTAAATTGTAAATAACTAGGTGAAACATATGACACAGTACTGTTAAAAATGTTTATTGATTTGTAAGTTGGAAAAATAAAAAAATATTAAAAAAATAAACTTTTGTGATTTTTTTCTTAAATTGGAAAGACACATTGCGAATAATAGGAATTCTGAAGGATAACTGAATTTCAGATTATGTATTGCTTTGCAACATTAATATTAGATAGTATCAAAATGCAAACCAATCCATTTTCTATCCCCCTTTCCCTGGTTTTTAGGAAGTGGTTCAAAGGTGCCATGACTATTTAAAAACTGTTGATGTTGGCATACTAAAGTTGGTAAACTGATGTCAGCTTTTCCAAAATACATTGCAGAAAATGTAGAGCAAATATGAAATTGGATGAGATTAGCAAAGTAGTTAAATTATTCTAAGCTAATAACAGACCTGGTCCAGATGGCTCATATACTAAATACCATTATAAAAATGATGTTGCTTAAATGAGAAGGAGATACAAGGCTAACACTTTTCATACAGATCAAGAAATATCTCAGGCCCACATATCTATGGCAGTCATGCCCCATATTTTAGGAAGTTGTCTTCTACCTAACTCTTGCTATTTTGCCTTTGGGAGAGACTTCGATTTTTGTCACTCAATCCCATCTCTCCAAAGAATAAATGTAAGTAAATTACAAATATTCCAAAACTAGTAAACAATTGATAGGGGTTTTAAGTTTTTGATTGCTTTTCTAACGTGAGTCACATTAATCATTTTGATTTCACTCTTCTGTGAAATGTTTGAGAAATCTGAATGGACAAGAAGGGAAAGGGCAAGTGCCATGTCATAGTATCTTGTGGCTTCCCATCAATGATCTCATACCAACCTGAAGTCCTCTACTTGTATTGAACTATAGCTGTCACCATCCTTTATCTACCTGATCATCTGGTGTATGTGGTGAATGCTGCTCTAGACTGAAACCATTTTATTCATCTAATATGCATGGTTCATGCTGGCTAGGGAACCTTCTAGGAGTTGAAGGTTCAATACACCTTTGTGGAGCCAAATAGGATCATGCTAATAACTGAGAAATAGAGTGGAGAAAGGTTCATTTTACAAACCCAGGTCAAAGTCTTGCATCTTCCCTTTTATGAAATCCACGATTATCTGATCCCAGCTGAAACGGCCTTTTCCACAGTGTGCAGTTCTAGGATTCAGTTACACAGAATTGTCTAAGCATTTCTTTCCAGGGTTATTTTTTTAAAAAAAACAGCAACAACAAAACAAATGCTTTAACTTAATTATAACTAATTGCTGTGATACTCAAATGCCTAAGAATGCAATATTATTCAATTCATGATATGTCATTAAGCAGTAGGTCTAATCAGTGTGGTGCAGTTCCATTAAGAATGCAGCTTCCAAAAACAAAACAAAAAACAATATGAGCAGATGTTTGCCAGGCCATTGACATATCTAATGCTTTAGCTTCTTTACACTCATGCTAATGTAAGGTGACCAGACGTCCCGATTTTGGCGGGACAGACCCGCTTTTTAATCATTTGTCCCGCGTCCCGCCCGCCTTCTTAAAAAGTCCCGATTTTTTAAAACAATGCCCGACTAGGGCATTCTTTCAAAAAACCGGCCTGAAGGCACTCGAGGACGGCCAGGTTGGGCCCAGCCGCAGGGGCAGCAGCAGCAGCAGCAGGCCCTCTCAAAATCGGGACATCTGGTCACCTTATTCTATAGTCGTGGCTTAGACGCGACCAATGACGTTTTGAGCCAAAGGGCAAGGAAAAGAGGGCGGAATATCTTTTATTCCTATTGCAGGAGAGAAGTGGCTTTTCAGTTTTTGCGTCACCGCAACCCCGCCTCCGGCAGTGGCGTCATATGATGTCTGGCTGCAGATCTCGTTATTGCTATGTCCGCAACGCTCTCCCTGCGCGTGGTAGCGGAATGCGGACAGAGTAGGGCTCGTGCTTGTGAGCTGCGACTGCCGCATGGTCTCGTTGATTGCCCGGTCTTCATGCCTGTCGGCACGCAGGGAACCATGAAAGGGCTCACCACCCTGCAGTTAGATGCGCTGGGATGCCGCCTGTGCTTAGGCAACACCTATCATCTGGGCATGCGACCCGTAAGTCGAGCCTTCCGCATAGACTACAGTTGTATCAGACAGTCTTAATGAGCCCCCGCTTCTTCCTCCAACCAGACGCGCGCCCGAGCGACAGGCTTCCGATTCAGTCCCCTCTATTCACAGGGTGGCGCAGGGCGGGGCAGAGCGAACTCTGGGGGGGGGAGCGCGACTTTGCACTTGTCTTTCAGTCTGTGCCGTGGCAAAAGGGGCGGGGCAGGGCTGGGCGCGCGTCCTACCTGGGACTTTTCCTGGTAGCTCCAATCGCGTTCCTTGCTAATAGCGTCCAGAGCAGAGCAGCCCCTTCCAAAAGATCGCGAGATGTTATCTTTTGGAAGGGGCTGCTCTGCTCTGGGCGCTATTAGCAAGGAACGCGATTGGAGCTACCAGGAAAAGTCCCAGGTAGGACGCGCGTCTCGCGCTGGGGGTTGGGCGGGCGGGGCAGGACTGGCAGCCAACTACCTGAGCGATGGAGGCGCGGCGGCCGGTTTGGGGCTCGGGGCGGACCCCGGAGGCCCCACCACCCCCGCCGGATCGCACAGAGCGGACATGCAGGCACCGGTCGAGACGCTAAACAGCTAAAAAGCCCCCCCCGCCACTTGTTTTCCTCTTTTGCGCCTGCGCACGCTGGGCCCGAGCATGGGGGAAGAATTAAAACAGCGCACCGAGAGCGTCACCTGAGACGGTTGTAAGGATCTTGCCAGCCAGCCAGCCTAAACCATTGCCGGCTCCCGAAGGGGAGGCGCAGAGGGCAAAACTCAAATGGAGAAACCCACCCCCGTCAATGGTGTCCCGCCTGAAGAAAAAAAAATCTGGTCACTTTATGCTAATGCTAACTTTCTTTCTTTAATCATGATTCCCTCATCACTGTCAAACTATTCACTAAGGCTGCATTACTATTACTATTAGTTTTTCTCATCGTTTCTATCACCCATTTTCTCCCACTTATGACTGTATGACTGTAACTTGGTGCTTGTATCCTTACGATTTATATTAATATTGATTGTTTCCTGATTGCTTATTTGTACCCTATGACAATCATTAAGTGTTTTACCTCATGATTCTTGACAAATGTATCTTTTCTTTTATGTACACTGAGAGCATATGTACCAAAGACAAATTCCTTGTGTGTCCAATCACACTTGGCCAATAAAGAATCCTATTCTATTCTATTCTATTCTATTCTATTCTATTCTATTCTATTCTATTCTATTCTATTCTATTCTATTCTATTCTATTCTATTATTCATTTGTATGATATTGGAGAGCCCTCTAGAGAAGAACAAATCACCCAGTGCATTTTATTATTCCAAAGTGCTACAGAATTGAGAAAACCTTCATTTGCTAATATTTTCATATCAATAGTTCGCATGTAATAAGTTTTTCTACCCTGTGAAGCAAAATGTCAAAAATGTCTCTTGAAGTTAGCGACTATATTATTGGTTAGTTATCCCAGTCTTTTTCAAAAATCCTCAGGCTGGCAGATATTCTTCTTTCTTTTCTCTCTCATTTTATCCATGCAACAAATTTTGTCCATTGAACTCCATTGCTGAATGGGAAATTGAACTCAATGTTTCTTTCTCTTAGTATAACCCTTAAGCACTACACCATAATGGTTTCATTCATGAGTAGGCTCTCTAGTTTCTATTGAATATTTTCACACCTACACAACACATAGAAAAAGCACAGTACAAGCACAGGAACAAGGCATCACAGAGACCCAAATAGCAATTCTGTCCTTGGCTTTATTTTAGCAGCAGGCCACAATATTTTCATATATAAATTCATACCTTGATTCATCCTCCAGTGAGATGTCCCATCATCTGCTAGCACAGCCTTTTTGTATTCTTTCTGTATTCTTCTTCTTAAAACTAAGGAATAAATGGTCACCTATTTGTGATCAGAAATAGCAATGTTCAAAAATCAATAGGGAAACATTTGACTCTCCTACAGAAATCTCTCAATAATCTTTGAGATCGGATTTGAAATCAGTTTTGAAAGTCAAATAGCTTGCCTACAATTCATCAAGTGCTTTGTTTCAATTTGCTGTGATGTGAATAGGGACAAATAATATTTTAAAGTCACAATACTCTTGTTAATTAGCCACTAATACAAAGATGTTCATTAAATAAACGTCAGTCTCTTCACTGTTTTCTCAGCCTCTTTTCCCAATGCCTCCTCATCAGAGCTGTCTATCTTTTCATTTGCCTCTTTAACGCCAGGGCTTTGGTTCTGTTTATTCAACCTCTTCTTTGCAATCTTGTCTTTCCCCCACCTCCTGTCTAATGCTGCTTTTGATTGATAGCTGTTATTTGATTGGCAGCTTAGTTATTATGATGATAGCGGATAGGCCAATAAGGAAGGGGGAGGAAGGCACCTAGGGGCTTTTAATCTCCTCAAACAGGCTGTTCTTTCACGCTTTGGATTTAATCTATAAATTACAGGTAGTTCTTGTTTAGAATTCTTTATAGAATATAATTCTTTATTGGCCAAGTATGATTGGACACACAAGTAATTTGTCTTTGGTGCATATGCTCTCAGTGTACATAAAAGAAAATATACACTTGTCAAGAATCATGAGGTAGAACACTTAATGATTGTCATAGGGTACAAATAAGCAGTCAGGAAACCATCAATATTGATATAAATCGTAAGGATATAAACAACAAGTTATAAGTGGGAGGAGATGGGTGATAGGAACAATGAGAAGACTAATAGTAATAGTAATGCAGCTTTAGTGAATAGTTAGACAGTGGTGAGGGAATTATTTGTTTAGCAGAGTGATGGCGTTCGGGGAAAAATGTTCTTGTGTCTAGTTGTCTTGGTGTGCAGTACTCTATAGCGTCGTTTTGAGGGTAGGAGTTGAAACAGCTTATGTCCAGGATGCGAGGGGTCAGTAAATATTTTCACGGCACAATTGGGAACAACAACTCCATCGCTAAGTGAAATAGTAGTTCTCTGAGAAATCACAAATTTGACTGTATTTTCCTTCTACTCACTCCCCTGCCTTTTGGAATGCTCAACTAGATGCTGAAATAATTTGCAAGAAGGGAATTAATTTGTGTTTACATTAATTGGAGAGGAAGGGATTACAAGAGAGTAAGCAGGCACACAATGGGGAATATATCGGGCTGTGTGTGAAGCATACTTATAGCTACTAGAGGCAGCACATTGCTTTCGATGCATATTCCCCATTGTGTGCTGCTTACTCTCTTGTAATTCCTTCTTTTCCAAACTCTTCACACTGCAAGGGGGTGGGGAGAGAAAAACACAGATCCTTCACAGGGCAACATGTACTAACTATAATGGCAGTTACACAACTCGGGGATGCTACAAAGGTTGTAAATGTGGGCATTGGTTATAAAGATATTTTTTTCAGCACTGCCGTAACTTCAAATGATTACTTAACGAGGCAGTTGGTAAATGAGGACTACCTGTACTTGAAGGGAAGAGAAATACGTCAAGGCCATCTTAATGGATCATTATTAAAATGTTTAATCTGCTTATTTCTGTCCACACGGATGGTGCTTTTCTGCTTTCGTTGAATAACTTGCCTTTCAAGTTGCAACAGGGGGAGCACTTTTGATTACTATTATTTGCAGTTCCTTACAACCCAGAGGTGAATGTGCAAGGGATGGAGCAGCAAGCATGAGTCGGCCTTGTGAAGGTGTTCTGATTGCTTTTGTTCTCCAAAAACTGGTCAGTTCCAATGGACAATTATAGCTGAGGCATTCAGTTTTCTTCTTTTTCTTCTTTTAGAATAAATAGCAAAGTCCCCAGTCATATAGTGAGCAAGGTGGCTTCATTTATTGAGGTCTGAAATGATATTGTGATGAGGCCAGAAGCACAGAGCAAACTAGTGAAATGTTAAATAATCAATTATGGTGGATGGGAAATGGATCTTGTGGAACATTATGGTAGCCAAAGTCAGGGCTCCGCGTGGACAAAATCTCCAGTTTAAATTCCCACAGCTCACTTTCAGGTAGCAGGTCGGACTGATGGTAAACATCAGTGTCTGAGACTTTGAGAATATATTGATAGGCAAGTAAGAGAAGCATTTATTGAGTTACACTCTATTGTTTTGTTGGTGTATTTAATTATATATGCTGAGAAGACAATATTAACCCCAATCCATAACAGTGGGGTTGTAGGAGAAATCTAAAGGTTATGACTATTTTCATTAGTGTTCCATTTTCTCCTCTTGGTTGTTTCAGAGCTGGAAAACCAGTGCAATACAAAAGAAGCGATGTCTGCCAACTTTTGGAATGTTGGTTAAACAATCACTCAGATGACCCATATTGGTAAAAGTGACTAAATGCAATTGTATCACTGTGGCAATCACTGTGAATGGAACAAAATTCATTCATTCATTCATTGATCTGAATAATAGCAAATCAAGACCTCAAGGTACATTATATAACTAACCCTTGGTCATTTTGCCTGCAATTTGGTTAATACAATATCTAAGTGCCAGAACCCACTGCAACTACATAGCAAAGAAGGCATTAAGAGTGATTAACCTAATCTTGCGCAGCTTCTTCTCTGGTAACATTGTACTCCTAGCCAGAGCATACAAAACATTTGCTAGACCGATCCTTGAATACAGCTCATCAGTCTGGAACCCACTCCACATATCAGACATTAACACAATTGAGAATGTCCAGCGATACTTCACAAGAAGAGTATTACATTCCTCTGTTCACAACAGAATTCCTTATGAAACCAGACTTGAAATTTTGGGACTTCAAAATTTAGAACTCCGCCGCCTTCAATCTGACCTAAGTGTAGCTCACAAAATTATCCGCCTCAATGTTCTACCCGTTAACGACTATTTCAGCTTCAACCGCAATAATACACGAGCTCATAATAGATACAAACTTAATGTAAACCGCTCCAGACTTGATTGCAAAAAATTCGACTTCAACAACAGAGTTGTCAACGCCTGGAACACTTTACCTGACTCAGTAGTTTCTTCCCCAAGCCCCCAAATCTTCAACCTCTTATTATCTACCATTGACCTCACCCCATTCCTAAGAGGTCAGTAAGGGGCGTGCATAAGCGCACAATCATGCCTACCGTTCCTGTCCTAATGTACTCATATATTCATACCTCTTTTACTCTTAGTCATGCTTGTAATATTACATATATATATTCAATCATGCTTTACTGTTTGTACTTTGCTTATAATCATATATGCTTGACAAATAAACAAATACAAATACAAAAATACAAGCACAAACTGAGGCTAAGACCACAACATGATCAAAATCCTAAACAATTTCCCAGAAGGAAGCACATACAAGTTGCTCCATTAGCCCCAGGATACGCCCAAATTACTACTTGGTGGTAATTGCTCCCAGTTTAAGAACTACTGATCTAAGTATGAACATAACTTACTGTTGACCTCACCCCATTCCTAAGAGGTCTTTAAAGGGCATGCATAAGTGCACCAGCGTGCCTACCATCCCTGTCCTAATGTTCCCTTTTATTCGTACCCATTTCATGTATTCATAGCTATGTTTATACTTATATCTGTTATCTAATACATGCTTGATGAAATAAATAAATAAAATAAAATAACACATTTGATATAAGTGTGCATTTTAAAAAATATTTGAAGAAAAAAGAAAAAGGAAGGAAGGAAGGAAAAGAAAGAAAGAAGAAAGAAAGAGACAGACAGAGAGAGAGAGAGAGAGACAGGTACAGAGAGAGACAGAGACAGACAGACAGAGAGAAAGAGAGACAGACAGAGAGAGAAAGAGGGAGAGGGAGAGAGGGAGAGAAAGAGGGAGAGGGAGAGACCTGTTTCCCAAAAAAAAGAAAACACCGGGAGCCACAAAACCTGGGTAGTCATGTGACTGGGTGGGAGTGAGAGATATCAAGTTGGCTGTACCCAACCCACCCAGGTTTTGTGGCTCCCGGTGTTTTGTTTTCTGTGGGAAATGGGTCGAAATGGCTCTTTGTGTGTTTGCAGAAACAGGCGGCCAAGTTAAGTGCTTGAAGGACCCCATCCCGTCACTGGGAGTCCAGGTGCTTCAGCGAGTGGTGCGCTGGATTCATATCAGTGGTCCCCGGGATTTAAAATTATGAATGTAGTGGTCCCGGAGGTCCAAAAGGTTGGTGACCCCTGCTCACGAGAGTCTGTTTGCTATAATAGTTAAAGTTACAAGTCTAGATACACTACCAAGAGACTGTGAATTCTAGTCCTGCCTTATGTACAGAAATCAGCAGAATGCCTTTGGGCCAGTCACCCTCTCTGATCACTAGAAAGAAAGCAATGGCAAGCCCAGGGGTGAAATGCTACCGGTTCAGCCTGGTTCGGGCGTACTGGTAGCGTGGGCCGCCGGTGGTTCGGAGAACCGGTAGCGGCGGCAGCGCGAGGCTCCGCCAACCCGCCCGGACGTCACTATTTTCTTTTTTTTAACCCTCTGCGCATGCTGGTGGCGTGCGCTTCCAAACCAGTAGGGAAGGTAAGTAGATTTCACCGCTGGGCAAGCCACCTTTAAAAATATTACCACTTGTTGAGGCAGTCCTCAGGAGTCAAGACTGACTTTAAGAGACATAAAAAAAGTAAATGAAAGAGTTCAAAAGAACTGTGAAAAAAAGATATTTACATAGTTTTATTACTCAGTTTTCAGATACAAGAAATCAAGCATATACACATGCACAATTAAATTCAAATCTAACTTGAAAAGTTGCTTTTTGAAGCTCTGTTTATTTGGCATAAAAATAATCAACAATAAAGATTCTTTAGAATTCAAACAAGCAACTAAATTGTGCATGAATCAACCAAGATTTACAGCTGACAGCATGCTTGTCAAAATGTTTGTCTCTGTGTAAAACTCTTGCCACCATTCTCCTTGCCTGCAGGATAATGCAGATGTAAAAGCTATTAAGCCTCCATGAATGCAGAAATACATATTCAGCATGGTTAACATTTCATAGCAGCCTATTTAATACTCAGGAGAGCTTGTTGGGAAAAGGCCTGTACCTTTCTTTTGCCTGACTCTGTATTATTTCCTGCTCTTGGCTTTTGGCTGTACGTTCTCTTTTCTTGGGCAGGACCACAGCTTTGGACTCTGTTTGAGACCTGACCTGCAAAAAATTAAAAATATCTCTTGAAAACCAATCAGATGCCCAGCCCTTTGCACAATTCCCCAGAACAAGGAAATGATATCATCTCTCAGCAAGATAGAGATACGATTGGCATTTGTTTTTGTGATTGTCATTATGCTGTTTCTATTGCAGGAGGATATCTCCCCCTCATTATTGCATTAATATTATTTAACATATTAAACAAACTTATATAACTGCCCAACTCACACACAGTGATTCCAGGAAGTGTCCACATTAAAAGCCCACAGTTAAAAATTAGCAATTTAATATCCACTCATCCCCACTGGTGACAACAGAATCAAACAAGCCACACAATCAGCTACGGATGGGGGCCCCAGGGCCACTGACAGAACCATGTCTTCAAGGCCTTGCAGAAAAGCATATAAGATGGGGACCAATTATATCTCTGGGGGACGGATATTCCCCAGAGAGGGCACCATCACAGAGAAGACCCTTTTCCTAGGTGCCACCAGATGTAGTTCCTTGATGATTGGGACCCACCTTGCTCTGGTGGGCCAGATATTTGTAATAGGGGAGAGGAAGTCATTCATTAGGCAATTCCCTGACCCACAATGTTGATCCATGTGATAGCACAAATATCTTCAGAAAACACAAATCCAGGGCAGAAGCAAATGCCACAACGCATGGCCAAAGGGATGCCATAATAGGGGCCCTTCC
This sequence comes from Diadophis punctatus similis, assembly GCA_023053685.1. Taxonomy (NCBI): domain Eukaryota; kingdom Metazoa; phylum Chordata; class Lepidosauria; order Squamata; family Dipsadidae; genus Diadophis; species Diadophis punctatus. Next base: position 16,172,672 of record JALIGW010000003.1, on the reverse strand, counting down.
TTTGGCTGATCTTTTGGTAGCACCAAAATTCCATGCTGAAATTAACAGGAAGATAAAGCACCATTCAGTATATCAGTGGGCTTTTTCCCAGTGGTAACTGCCTGGTACATCCCAGTGAAACAACATATTATAAAGCAGCTAGAAACTGAATGTGGATTCTCCTGACATCTTGGAGGATTGGACTTTACTTAAAAAGGGCAAGGGAGACAGAGTTTTACTTCTTTAAAATAGAATATCCATATATTTATTGAAAGCAATAGGAGTATTTTGACATCTTAAAACAGTTTACAGCTGAATAAGCATTTCTAGATCACAGACCATATCGTAAGATGCATGGTGCATTATTCACAGAGAAGAAAGTATTACAGTATTTATGTATGGTGTAATTGCTGGGAGGGAGGCGAGAGGAGGAATAATGAAAGGAAAAGGGGGAGATAAAATTTCTTTAAGGGTAACCAAACATAAAGTAGCAGTTAGATATCATATAGATCTTCTTGCACTGAATAATTTATGAATATGTGTAAAAGTAGAGAGTCACTCTGGTTTAGTGGTTAAAAGACCAAACTAGAAAATGAAAGACTATGAGTACTAGTTCTTCCTTAGGCCCAAAAACAGCTGCGTGACCTTGAGCTTGTCGTCTCAGAACTAGGAAGAAGGCAGGGGTGGTTCCTCCTGGTTCGGACCGGATCGCCCGAACCGGTAGCGACCCGCTGGTGACGTCACTGTCGATGCCGTTCCGTGCACGGCGCCATCTTTTTTTTGGATTTTTTGCAAATTTTTCCCCTTCCACGGCTTGAAAAATGGCCCTCCCGCCCACCTGCGGTTGAATTCTTACCTTTATTTCTTTGCCCAAAGCACAGCTGATGAGCTCCTCAGCTGTGTTTTGGGTTAATTCCTGCTTCTGAGCATGCGCGGCAGCCAAATCGTGCGATGGGATGCGCACGTGCACACGAACGGAGCGAGCGCTCACACGTGAAACGTCGCGATACGAACCGGTGGCGAAGGTAAGCAGAACCCACCCCTGGAAGAAGGCAATGGTGAGGGACTTGTCCAAACAGCTGCCAGAAGTCAACACTGACTTGAAAGCACTCCCCCACAAAAGAAAAATAGTATAAAAAGTCAAAGACACATTCCAGTCTAGCTTCATCCCAGTAACTAAATTCATACAGTTTCCTTGGAAACATTATGGAAGTCATCTGTCTTAGCCAACCTCTGTATCACCGTTAGAATATTTTTCTTATATGTTTACAACTTTACAGTAAGTTTAAATTAAGGAAAGACTGTATAGGCAATAGCCATTTTACATAAGTAAAGGTTGGTTCTTGCCATTTGAAACAAATGGGCTCATCACTAGAAAACCCCCATAAAGGAAGTTATATATCTTATACATACCTATGTAAAGGAAGACATATATCTTATGAATAGAAAAACACATGTACAGATAAAATGCCCATTTAAAAACAAATCTGTTTCAACTCTAGATAAATAGACATTTGTTTAACTACAAATAAGGAGACATCTGCTTTAGCATTAAGATAAGGAAATACTTGTAAAAAGCTAACACATTCCATTGAAATGATCTGCTAAATCTCCACACTACAAAACCCTATAAAAAGGAAGGTGAGGGGCAGTTCTTTGATGCACCCATCTAAAGTTACTCGAGACCTTTGGACTGAATAAACATATTTCTTTTGACTCTCCAATGATCATTTAGTATGTTTCCTTGGAATCCTAGCTTGGCACAACTGTGGAAAAAGAAGGGGTCTAATCCTGACAATGACAAAAGGCTTCAATTTCTTCAGTCATCAGTCAGAACCAGCACATTTCAATTATTATCTTACTTTGGCTCTCTGCACCAAGTTCTGTTTGCTTTTCAGAGAGCTCTCTTGAACATAATCTACTTTAGGTAATAAGGTAGGGAAAACATGCTGAAAACAGCTCCTGGAATTCTTTTTCAAACTTTTTACCATCAGTGACTCTAGGACAGTCACTGGCTGGGGAATTCTGGGAGTTGAAGTCCACACATCTTCAAACTGCCAAGGTTGAGAAACACTGCTCTAGGAGGTGCCTAAACTCTCTTCTGCATAATGAAATAGCATAGCAATAGCACTTATAGCAGTGGTTGCCAACCTTTCTAATGCCGCGACCCCTTAATATAGTTCCTCATGTTGTGATGACCCCCAACCATAAAATTATTTTGGAGACCCAGCAAACAAAGAGGCAAACAGGGAGGGAGGGAAGAGAAAGACTGAGAGATATTAGCATAGGGCTAGCCTGATCATATGGAGCAGAGCGGCGGCGATGGACCATGCTCTGGCACCACCTCCTTCTCCAGTTCCCTCCGGCTTAGTTCCTCCTGCCCCCGGCGGTGGCGCCCTCAGCACCAAGGCTGTATGACCAGGCTAGCCCTCTGCTAATATCTCTCAGTCTCTCTCTTCCCTCCCTCCCTGTTTACCTCTGTTCGCTGGGTCTCCGCGCCAGCCAAGGGTGAGAGGGCAGACAGACGATTCCGACCCAGCTGTCCTCCTTCCCACTGTCATGCGCTGTGAAACTTAAGTGGTCGTTGGCTGGCCATTCCCTCCCGTGACTCCCTTTCCCTTCGACACCAGCGGGAAGAAATTGCCGCTGCGAGCAGGAGACAGGGGCGGCCACAGATGTCTTAAGCACCGCCTTGTACTCTCCGGCGCGCAATCTTGCGACCCCCCGCCCCTTAGCTGATGCCGTCAAAGCTCGCCCGCCAGAGGTCACAAACGCCTCTCACCGAATGGCACCTCTCCCGACCAATCGGAGAGCTCGGGTGAGTTGAGCCAATATGGCCAGGCTTGTGGCGGGGAGGGGAGCTGAGGATGCCGGGGCGACCCCTGGGAAATGGTCATTCGACCCCCAAAGGGGTCCCGACCCCCAGGTTGGGAACCACTGACTTATAGCAATAGCACTTAGACTTATATACCGCTTCATAGTGCTTTCCAGCCCTCTCTAAGCGGTTTACAGAGTTCAGCATATTGCCCCCAACAATCTGGGTCCTCATTTTACCCACCTCGGAAGGATGGAAGGCTGAGTCAACCTTGAGCCTGGTGAGATTTGAACAGCTGAACTGCTGAACTAGCAGTAGCCTGTAGTGCTGCATTTAACCACTGCACCATCTCGGCATGTTGCGTCTCTATATGTGTTTCTGCTCTTTTGCCGTGTTTATATGTGAAAGTGTGTGATGGGAAACAAAGGACAGGCTGCATATGCTCCAGTCTGAGTTACATGACCAGGAGAGCAACTGTGAATGAAGGAATCAGTAATTCAAGTGTATCTTCCATAATGTGGATTGAATTTTTTTCCTGTGTTTTTGCCCTGCAGCCACCAGCTTGATCAGGGCCATTTCAAACTCAAACTTTCTTGTGCATTCTTCTCCCATCATTTGAAATTTAGCCCTGTTCTGTTTAGTTTTCAGAGAATTATTATGCTGATGGCCAAGTAGCCCCTTTGCCCAATTGAATTGGAAAGAATAATAGACAGGGAAAGAGTTTCTCTCAACTATCAAAAAGTTATCAGTTCCTATTATATGTGATGCATAATCTCAACCAATTGGATTTTTTAAATAAATATAATTAAGGAACTTGTGATTTAGTGAGATTTTTCAACCAAGTCTCATATTAACTGTAATCCATCTATTGCATTGTGGAAATATTATACCAAATTGGTAAAAATAGGTTTCTTTTTCAGGATAAGGAAACTAGTATTTTTAACAAATAAAAGTACAGCCACAGCTCTGAACTAATACCTCTGAAGAGTAGTATCAGTCACTTATTTTAATGAAAACTGTCCTTGAAAAATGTCTATGGAGATTCTTGGTCATCCAGATCATAGTTGTCTCAAAGATGCTTTTTCAAAAGGCAAATGGACTGGTTTGTTTGTTTGTTTGTTTGTTTGGAGGAGGAGGAGGAGGAGGAGGAGGAGGAGGAGGAGGAGGAGGAGGAGGAGGAGGAGGAGGAGGAGGAGAAAAACCCCACATTTCGTTTCTCATCCAAGAAGCTTCATCAGTTGTGACTGGATGGTTCTTCAAAAACTTTAGTATCCCTAAAAAACCTTTTTTTTACATTTTAGTCCATTCAAATCCCATTATAAAAATAGCTTTTCCTTGAAATGTTTGGTCTAGTCCCAAAAATTAGCATTTCCAATCTCCAGATGTTCCCTGGGAGTTTCAGAAACTGGTTTTGATAAATCTCAAAGTTCAATCTAAGCACAGATAACTGAAGCAATAGCAGTTTGTTTTGGGGTTTAACTCTGCCCTCATTTCTCTCTCCCTAGAGGCAACTCTGAGATTGTAAATTCTTCAAAGAAGGTTTTTTAAAAATTCTTTACAATGCCCACTACAGAAATGGCACCCTTATTAGTCATTATTCTGTAAGTCTGAATAAATCCATGTGGAGAGGAAAGTGTAGCCAAGGAGGGTGTTCTTGCACGCCTTCCTAATGCTATTCCCAAATTGCAAAGACTTTTGATTGACACTAGAGTTGGCTCAGACACATGGTTCTGACGTCACAACTATGCATACTGAGCTGTATGAGTGACAGTTCTATAGTGGGAACAAGGCAGCATCAACAGTGTCTTGTTATTTTTCTGCCGAGGAGTTGACGTGCAGGCAAGGCAGAATTCATGGTAGCTCAGAGAAATTAACCTTTCTGCTTAGGGGTTTATGGTCTCAATTATTAAAATCTCACCAAGAAATTTCAATTAGAGAGCACTATGCAAATTATTTCTTATTCCTTCTTTTTTTTCCCCCCTGAGCATAATGTCGATGAATAAAGGCTAAGGAAAGATATTATCTCCCTTAATGCTGCTGCTCAAGTAGTATAGCTACTACTCTTCATGCAGGAAGAAACAGATTTAATTCTTGGCTCCTACAGGGAATATTGAGAGAGCTTCTGTTGGAAACTGGAGCATCATTGTCAGATAGGGTTAGCATCATAAGTTGAGCTTTTCATGTTCTAATCTTTTTTAAGGCTATCAAACCTGGGCTGCAAAAGTCTAGATCACCACAAGATGGCAGCAAAGAGCCAATCATTTCTTTTCTGCTTGCTGGGTTTAACAGCTCTCAACTTTAACTGCCACATTTTCAGATCAAAATTGTATGTGCCATTGTTCACATCTTTGGCCTTGCATAAGCTGATACTGAGAAAAGGAGAGAAAAGAAAAAGAACCAAATTGGCTGGCAAGGATAATAAGATTCTACTACTGCTAAATCCAGGTTGAAATCACCAACAGGAACATCTATTCCTTTGGGAGAAGCCTTGGTTTCTTAGCAAAATATAGATGCAGGTAACATTGAGAAAGGTGCATCTGATTTGATCCTCAGTCTAAATTCAGCTGTCACTTAGCTAAGAGCTGTTCTTAATTAAAATGCCTATGCATAGCTTCAATAGAATGTTTAGAAAAGGCTGAACAATTTGTGATCCAGTAAATTAAACGCAGATAACTGATTCCGGCTTAATAAAAGCTCTCATATTTCTGGACACCTGGGCTTGCAGAAACAGGAAGGTGTCAGAGTTTGTTGCATAAATCAAATCCAGAAGCACACACAGATAACTGATTCAGCAGGATTCATTAACTTCTTTATATACATAATAACAGATGAGTATTTACAATACCAGTAGCAGAGTTCTTCTTTAACGTAGCAGCAGTTATAAGCAGTTTCTAATTCAGAGTTTAGAGCAGACAGAGTACAGAGTGGACTGAGCCACGCCCAGCCTTCTAGCTTAAGTTTCAGTTTCGATTCTCTGCACAGACTCAGATGTGTTTAGCTCCCATTGGCTGACTTAGTTGCTATGCCAATTCATTGGCAGACCTTATTACCATGTCTCTCCTAGTTCATGAATATTTTAACAGAAGGTTTGTCAAAAAGATAGAATTCAGGAGTACAAAGGATGCAAGTGAGTTATTATTTGATTTGGTAGATCATCAAGTAGCATAGCATTACATTAGATGAACAGTGTGAGTTCCAAGCTGAAATGCAATGTCTTCTCACGATTTCTTCAGCCCGTAGGCATTTATCCAACATATGGAATTTTTTTTAAAAAGGCTAAGGGACTGCAGCCATATTCAGTGAAACATCTACCAATTGGTAGTACTTACATAACCACATGGACCATTTTCAGTTAAAATAAGGAGCACTGAGCATCCATTCACATTTATTTATTTTTAATTAGAGCACGCCTCCTTTAAAAGAAATGTCAAAATGTCATTTTGTGAGATGGCTTTGGATATAACTGGGTCTCATATACCGTTTAAGGATAACAATAGAAATAATAACATTCATCCTGACTCTGTGATTTTATGCCATTAAGTTTAAAAGCCCGAACAATGCAAGAGGTTGGGGGAGATATTTACTGGATGGCCTTGTTGAGAGGAACAGACAAAACAGCAGAAAAATCTAGCCAGTAGCTGCTGAGATTTTTTATCTTGGCAACAATTCCTCTCAGCCCTCTTTGGTTGGCTTCACATTTTTTAGCAAGGGGTTCTCTGCCCGATTGCTGGGTGGGTGTGGCCATGGTGGGCGTGGCCTAGTCAGCCTCCTGCACCACGGTGGGGGGGCGTATTTGCCCTTCCCGGGCTCTGGAGGCTTTCCTCAAGCCTCCGGGAGGGTGAAAACAGGCTCCCCAGGCTCTGGAGGTGAGAAATGGGCCCGTTTCTGGCCTTCCCAAACTTCTGGTAGGCCCGTTTTTCTCCCTCCCCGAGCCTCCGCGTGTGCCCTGCACTTACCTGCATCCAAAATGGGCTGCATGGGGACTCCTGGGAAGGAGGGGGTGAGATGGAGTGGGGTGGGGTGGGGTGGGTGGGGCCAGCCAGGAGTGGGATTTGGGGGTTCTCCGAACTGCACAGAATCTTATCTAGAGGTTCTCCTGAACCCCTGCGAACCCCCAGCAGCCCACCCTGATTTCACACCTCTCCCAATCTGTTAATTCTCATTGTCCATCCTATTTCTTAAAATGCTCCTTATATATACTGCATTTAACAGCATTGCAGAAATTTTCAAAGCTAGCATTTTGCAGGAGGACCTGCTGGTAATTACATGGGCAAAATTATTCATTTCTTGGCAACAATATGGAAATTCTCTGCCATTGCATTCTTTTGGGGTGGTGTTTGTATGTGTACAGAGCAGTGGTGAAATCCATTTTTTTTTACTACCAGTTCTGTGGGTGTGGCTTGGTGGGCGTGGTGTGGCTTGGAGGGCATGGCTTGGTGGGCGTGGCAGGGGAAGGATATTGAAAAATCTCCATTCCCACCCCACTCTGGGGCCAGCCAGAGGTGGTATTTGCCGGTTCTCTGAACCACTCAAAATTTCCGCTACCAGTTCTCCAGAACCTGTCAGAACCTGCTGGATTTCACCCCTGGTACAGAGGGATTTTCTTTTTACTTCATAACCTAGCTACCAAACTAAGGATTCCCTTGGTTTCTTTGATCCAAATGTTAACCATGTTTGCCCCTGCATAGTTTCTTCAGATCAGCCAAGGCCAACTAAGTGCTGCCAATGGACTAGACATCATTGCCAATTTTGATTGATTAAGTACCATCATGTTATTGTTGACACTTAATGACCATGTAGATCAGGGGCGGGTTCCTAATTTTTTTACTACCACTCTGTGGGCGTGGCTTATTTTGTGGGTGTGGCTTGCCAGCCATGTGACCGGGTGGGCGTGGGACTCGGGAGCTTGGGCAGTGGCCGGAGAAGCGGGGGGCATTGCCCACCCGCAATGCAGCCCCACGCAGCGGGAGCAGCAAGACTGCGGCAGCGGTTCTTCTAGGGGGCTCCGTCCGGCCTGAATGCTTCTCCCCATTCGATGATCCTAGGCTCCTGCCACCCATTCTCCCTCCCCTCAGCAGCTCAAGAAGCCTCGAATGTGCGAAAATGCCTGGGATCATCACCGCGTGTTCATGGCTTCTTGGACTGCTGAAGGGAGCGGAACTGAGACAGGTCCTGCCGCCCATTCCCCCTCCTCTCAGCAGCTTGAGAAGCCTCAAACGTGCGAAAATGCCTGGGATCATCACCGCGCGTTCGTGGCTTCTCGGACTGCTGAAGGGAGGGGAATGGAGATAGCTCCTGCCGCCCGTTCTTTCAGCATCTCACGTGCTCCCTCAGCCATCCTCCCCTGCTTGGACTCACTGTGGGGTAGGAAGGCAGTGCATGCGCAGTGCTGGAAGCTCGGCTTCTGGGCATGCGCAGAAGAAATTTTTTTAAAAAAATTTAATTTTTTTTTTAAAATGGCAGTGCCCAGGCACCAGCAACCGACTGTACTGGCACTGTGACATCACCAGCGGGCCGCTACCAGTGCTATAGAATGGACCGCACTGGTAGGAACCCACCACTGATGTAGATAGATTTCTCTTCTCTGTCCCTAACGCAGCCCTTCAGGTCTTCCAACAATGCATTCATCACTACTGTATCTGAATCCATTCACCTTGCTGCTCATTTTCCTCTTCTTCTTTACATTTCCCAGTATAAGATACTTTTCCAGAGAGCTGGATCTTTGCATAATGTGCCTGAAGTAGGATCATTTGAGTGTGGTCCTTTGTGCTAAATGTAAGAACACTGGGTTGACTTGCTCAATAATCCATTTGTTTCTTTTCTTAGCTTTCAATAGTGTTCTTAAGAATTTTCCTGAACACCAGTTCAAATAACTTAATAATAATAATAATAATAATAATAATAATAATAATAATAATAATAATAATAATAATAATAATAATAATAATAATAATAATAATAATAACAGAGTTGGAAGGGACCTTGGAGGTCTTCTAGTCCAACCCACTGCTTAGGCAGGAAACCCTACACTACTTCAGACAGATGGTTATCCAACATCTTCTTAAAAATGTCAGTGTTGGGAGCACCCACAACTTCTGGAGGCAAGCTGTTCCACTGATTAATTGTTCTAACTGTCAGGAAATTTCTCCTAAGTTCTAAGTTACTTCTCTCCTTGTTTAGTTTCCACCCATTGCTTTTTGTTCTACCCCCAGGTGCCTTGGAGAATAGCTTGACTCCCTCTTCTTTGTGGTATTGCAACAAAGCAAAACTTAAGTTGCTTTGTTGCAATACCTTCATTTTGTATTGGAATTTTATGGCTGCTGTTATATTTAATAAAATTAAAAAGGCTTCTTCACTAAATTATGGTATAGTATCTACTCTCTAGATTTTTAAAAGCACCCTTTGTCTAAATCTTGATCCAATATTTCCTTTCCAAGATAACATTATGCTTTGTTCACCTATGGTGTATCTGAACCCAGCTAATAATAGTCTAATCAAATCATAGTTAAACAGATTATGAATTGATACTTAGTGATTGTCTACAATTGTGACATTAAAAATACAGGAAATTGACGCACGGTGATTGTATTCAATTCATCACACTAAGCACACAGCTTTCTGTGTAATGTAAACATAGTCATCGTGTTTGCATACCTTGCATCGTGGCTTAATATAATAGCATAAACCCAGTCAAAAGAGTCTTATTAAAAAAAACATATTTAGGGTATATTCATTTGCATCCAACTTGTTACAGGTCCAATCAGCTTTGTCAGTTTGGGAGAGTTACTGGGAATCCCAATCCCCATTCCTTGTGAGTCTCTATTAACAACTTTGTCAAATTCAGACAATCCATCAATCTGTTAGATGAGAGGCCAGGAACAAATCCTGATATAACTATGAGTAAGGTTAACAACTCCAAGGCCTTCCTAACTAATTTAGATTACACTTCTGTCCATATGATGTTACAACAGTATATTTCTCCTTATTTTTTCATTTATGCATGAGAGAAGAAAATATTCTTGCTTTTCTCAGTATTGATCCATCAGTTATATCAACGGTAATTATTTTTCCAATCAATTCATATTTTAAAAAATGAGCACATATACTCAAAAGTATTTTCTAGAATATATTTCATGTGCATTGGAAGGTTTTTAGTGAATGAACAAGACTATGCAGTTCACTATAAATAGCACAGCAAACATTAATTGATTAAATTCATGTGACAGACTATTTATTGTTTCCATCCCAGATAAAAATAGACCGCTCCTTAACAAGAGCAAGTTCTTTAGATCTGGACTTTCAAATGCCCACTTCTAGGCCCAAGTTAAATACATTTATCCTATTAAAGCCCCATTTCACTCTTCAATTCCTTGCTCAGGCTTTCAATATATTTGCTATGAAGGATCAAGACCTACAGATAGAATTACATCATAATGGAATTGGATTTTCCTGCCTGTGTAAATTATTTTATTTTATTTTATTTTTATTATTTATTTGTATCCTGCCTTTTTATTATTTTTATATAACTCAGGGCAGAGAACATATCCAATACATCTTCTATTTTCCCCACAACAACCACCCTGTGAAGTCAATTGGGCTGAGAGAGAGTAACTGGCCCAAAACCACCCAGCCAGATTTCATGACTAAGGCAGAACTAGAACTCATAGTCTCCCAGTTTCTAACTTGGTGCCTTAACCATTAGATCAAACTAGCTCTCCATATACAATACATTACATCCTTTCTTCAGTATTTTCCGCTGTCTTTCAATTGCTATAATACTTAAGCTCATTAAATGTAGCTTTACACATAGCAATGATGCTTTGTGGGTTTGGTGAGCTTGGTAAGCATTAAGAAATGATAAAAACTGTCTGAGTATTTCTATTCAGTCATGGTTTTTATGCTTTTGGTGCAGAGGTTGTATATTACTAATAGTCTGTACAGCTAAAGATTCTAATTCTAAATTCAGCTCAAGCAGACTGAACTCTGAAAAAGCACAGGAGATGGATTCATACAACGTGGTATAATGGGTATCATACCATGGGTATTATACCATGGGACTGTGTGTTTATTTAGCACACATTATAGTATTCTCCTTTAAACTGCCTACTGCCTTCCAGATATGAAAAGTCATTTCTTAGAATTGCTCCACAGCATCATCCATTCCTGAGAATTCTGGGAATTGTTCCATGGGCGTGATGACTGTCTTAGTTGGGGAATTTATAGGATGCTTTTGTTTATCATTATTTAGTTCAGGGGTCCCCAAACTTGGCAACTTTAAGACTTGTGGACTTCAACTCCCAGAATTCTCCAGCCAGCTATGCTGGCTGGAGAATTCTAAGGGTTGAAGTCCACAAATCTTAAAGTTGCCAAGTTTGAAGACCACTGATTTAGTTATTAGATCTAGTTATTATTCCCCTTTTACAACTTACTCAGTACACACCCTATTCTTACTATCTTAACAGAATAGTTAACTTTTAAAGAATCCAAGCAAGTCTACTCTTGTTCACTTCCATGTATGACATAGATGCAGATGTACTTGTGTTCTGATGGAACTTTATCATGGCCAAACTGAGTTGTGGATTAATTTCAGATTTTCAACTAATGATCTTATGGGGTGAAGAGATATATCTGAGATGCAATGATCTTTTGGGGAGCTATTTAATGTGTATTTTATTGACTTAGAATATAATTCAGCACAAGAAGCAATGGATGGAAACTAAAGGAGAGAACCAACCTAGAACTAAAGAGAAATTTCCTGACAGTTAGAAACAATTAATCAGTGGAACAACTTGCCTCCAGAAGTTGTGGGTGTTTCAACATTGGAAGGTTTTAAGAAGAGATTGGACAACCATTTGTCTGAAATGGTATAGGGCCGTGATGGCGAACCTATGGCACGCATGCCACAGGTGGCACGCAGAGCCCTCTCAGCAGGCACGTGAGCCGTTGGCCAGTTCAGCTTCACGGTGCATGCACGTGCGCCTCCTGCCGGCTAGCTGATTTTCGGGTATTTGCCGCGCATGCACAGACAGCGGGGCGCATGCGGGAGATGCGCACGCATGCGTGGGGGTGTTGTACATACATGAGCGGGGGGAGCGTTTTTGGTCCCAGGTGGCTGCAGGGAGGCCTGCTAGGCCCAAAATCGGGTTGTGTCGTGTGCGCATGCATGGGGAGCCGGGGGAAGTTCAGGGGGTCGCGTGCACGTGTGGGGGTGGGGCACATGGGGGTGTGTCACACACGCATTGCATTATGGGTGCCAGCACGCACGGATGTACACGACAGCACACGCACGTGCTTTTGGCACGCAACAAGAAAAAGGTTAGCCATCACTGGTATAGGGTGTCCTGATTGAGCAGGGGGTTGGACTAGAAGACCTCCAAGATCCCTTCCAACTCTGTTATTTTGCTATCCTATAAAGTGTTGCACTCAGGAACCCTCCCTTCTACCCTTCAAGCATTCCTGGGCCACCTTGCTTTGTATTATCCATCCACATATACCACGAGGCCCTAACAGGTGGGAAATTTACATGGAATTAGATTTAAATTATGTCCAGCCACTGTGCTTGTTATTCTTTGGGGGTAAAGTGCTTATTAAAATTCAGACAGTTGAAAAAGCGTGCCTGTCTTTTCAACACTGCCTCTATTTGTAACACTGCCAGAGATATGAGTGGGAATGAATGAAAGTCATGTGAAGGAAGCAGATTGCCTGCACAATAACCACACTTCCATTCTGCTAAGTTTTTTAAATTATGTTTTCCACCTCCTCCTATACATAGCCCAAAACGTCTGTTCCACATTTTGCAAAAGAAAGCTATAAGGGTTCAATCTTTTCCTCCCATAAACAAGCAACTTCTGCTTTTGCATACGCAAGCAGTATCCATTTCCAAAGATAACAGAAACAAAGCTGGCAACAGTTTCCTATCGAAAATCAGCTGAGATTAAGTGTAATGAATTAGGTAACAAAGGAGGCTCACCTGGTAATACCTTAACAGGATTTCAAATGTCATGAAACACTGAATAATGAAATAATTTATTACCGAACAATACAGAACTAGAAAGGCACAGCTTGCCAAGCAGTGCAAGCGATTAACTGGGTATTCAGATTCAATAGTTCATATGGAAATGGCTTCACTGAAAACAATAGCTCAAAGGTCCTTTACCCTAAGCTAGAAACAAGTCATGTACATCAGTATGGATTGATGCAAGATAATCTAACCCAGAATGAGGAATACGTAAGTGGATTGCTGATTTTGCCACTTCTGGAAATTGAAATCTTCATTATATTAGATTTTTGTATTCTTCTCCAAAACAAAACTATTGAAATTGTAACTGACTCATTAGGTGTTTCCACAGGATATTATGAAAAAAAGTAAATATGGCATTGTGGCTGCCATATTGTCTTTTTTGGGACACCCCTAAGCAGGCTTATCTAAGGTGACCAGATTTTATTTTTTGTAAAGCGGGGCACCATTGACGCGGGGGGGTGTTCTAGGGGAGCAAGACGGGAGGGGTCTGTCTCTCTTATCCTGCAGCTTTGTGCACCCCCCCCCAAACACCCCCCAAACACCCCCCCTTCATCGCAGCCAGGGGTGGGTTCCTACTGGCACAGGCTTACCTGTTCGTCGCCGCAGAGGCTCCAGGGGTGAAATCCTGCCAGTTCGGCCGGGCCAGTCGTTCAGTGTAGAGAATGCACAGAATGCTTTGCGCATGCGCAGAGGACAAAATAACCCGAATGGCGGCATCCAGCTGAGCGGGGGAAGCGGGTGGGAGAAGCCCCGCGCCGCAACCACCGCCAGTTCCATTGGCTCTACGCCGAACGACTGGCCCGGCCGAACCAGCAGGATGCAGGGCAAATTCAAATTTAAAAAGCGGGACTTTTTTGAAATGCCGTGGGACGCGGGACAAATTATTAAAAAGCGGGACTGTCCCGCCAAAAGTGGGACGTCTGGTCACCTTAGGCTTATCCCTTCACTCTTCAGAAGTAACTTCCCTTCAGAAATAATTGTTCTGTGTCTGAAACCTTTATATGCACAATAAGGCAGAGAAGTAAGAGTTGTAGTGGAAAAGCTGGTTTCTAGATTAATAAAATTCAGGAAATGTTTCTTTATGAAAGCAATTGGGCATCCTGTTCTAGGTTATTCAGGATATTATGCATGATCTACCATATTGAATAGAATATTATATCTAAACATATTTATTTTTCAGATTTCTTGTCCATTATTGCATCATATGGTTTCCATATTAGTAAAAGCCCAAGAGTACCATTTCTTAAGAAACCTCTGCAAATCCTAGAAAAGCCAATTGAAGAATGAACCAACATCTTGTTTTTCATTTGAAGTTTGAGTCATTCAGATTCTCTACAGCAGCAAGAGATCCCTCCACCCAAATCGAAGCATATGATGCAATTGTGCCTACACTACTTCTGAGTTTCCTGGATGAGCAATGCTCATCTTCTGAGGACAGCTGGCACTTTTGACCCACTGCCAGCCTTTCTGAATGGGTTTCAAGAAAAGACAAGGGCAGGAAAGAGGCCTTCAGAAGGAAAGATTGAAAGAATAGCAATAGCAATAGCACTTTACTTATATACCGCTTCATAGTGCTTTACAGCCCTCTCTAAGCGGTTTACAGAGTTCAGCATATTGCCCCCAACAATCTGGGTCCTCATTTTACCCACCTCGGAAGGATGGAAGGCTGAGTCAACCTTGAGCCTAGTGAGATTTGAACAGCTGAACTGCTGAACTAGCAGTCAGCCTGCAGTCGCAGCATTTAACCACTGCACCACTTCAGCTCTTCAGCTTTCACATTTGCTGAAACCTATATCTGTTTCATTCAAACACTTATGATCAGTAAAAGTGGAATTAATTAAAAGATTAATGAGAAAGATGGTTCTGGAATTCTTGCAGAGTGCTACATGTTTATAGGCAGACTGCTTGGGTTTCCAGTATTTCATGCCTACATGAAACAAAGTATTTGATACGACAAAATATAAGACCCTGGTGATTAGTTAGTTCTACTGTTTTCCTTTGTTCCAGTCACTGACTGAGACTGTATTGTGCATCAGACCATTTATCTGTCAAACAGTAAACGTAGATGTTGAAAATATTTTAATATATAAATTAAAATGGTACAATAGACTGCCCAACTAATTTAAAAATCAATGCACAGTTTACTGAAATCAAACACTTCCTTGAGAGACAGTATGGTATCCCACATCTTTAATGTATCCCCTCTTCAAGAACTCTTACTTGGACGCAAAGATACAGGACAATTTTCATCAGTTTCCAATGTTCTCTTTTTAGGAAAAGCTGTTGAGAAGGTGATTGGCTTACAACTCCAAAAGGTTCTGGGTAAAATGGATTATCTTGGCCCCTTCCACTCAGGTTACAGAATACAGTACTGAGATTGCATTTATGGATGATTTTTGGGGGGACTAGTATGGAAGGAGAGCATCCATCCTAGCCCTCCTTGATCTCTTGGGGCTTTCTATGCCATGATCATGATAACCTAGTTGCATCTGTTTAAATTTTATTTATTTATTTTATTTATTTATTTTGTCAAGCATGTATTAGATAACAGATATAGGTATAAACATGGTTATTAATACATAAAATGGATACAAATAAAAGGGGACATTAGGACAGGGACGGTAGGCACGTTGGTGCGCTTATGCACACCCCTTACAGACCTCTTAAGAATGGGTCACTGGTAGATAGTCTAAGGTTAAAGTTGGGGGGTTTGGGGAAGAAACCACAGAGTGAAGTAGTGTATTCCAGGCATTGACCACTCTGTTGCTGAAGTCGTATTTCCTCAAATCGAGTTTGGAGTTTGTATCTATTGTGTGCTCATGTGTTGTTGTGGTTGAAGCTGAAGTAGTCATTGACAGGTAGGACATTGTAGTAGATAATTTTATGTAATACACTTAGGTCATACCGAAGGTGGCGTAGTTCTAAGTTGTCTAAGCCCAAAATTTCAAGTCTGGTGGCATAAGGTATTCTGTTGCGAGCAGAGGAATGGAGGACTCTACTCATGAAATATCTCTAGACTCGTTCAATTGTATCAATGTCCGATATGCAGTGCGGGTTCCAGACAGATGAGCTGTATTCGAGAATTGGTCTAGCAAATGTTTTGTATGCTCTAGTTAGCAGTACAATATTACCAGAGAAGAAGCTACGCAAGATTAGGTTAACAACTCTTTTTTGCCTTTTTTGTAATGTTCTTACAATGGGCTCTGGCACTTAGATCATTAGAGATGAGTACTCCAAGGTCCTTGACAGAGGGAGGGTCATCTACAAGGTCATGTCCATCCAGCTTATATTTTATGTTCTGATTTTTTTTGCCAATATGTAAGACAGAGCATTTGTCTAGTCATTCAGATCATATACTGATTTTTGAAGTTCTAAAATCCCTGGCTATGTCTGTTGCATGGACATGGTATGCAATTCAATGACGATCCAACCATATATTTGGCACAGCCGCTACCATGAAATGGGGATATTAATGAGATGATGGATTAAACCAAATCTGAATCACTGAAGAAGAAAGGGGCAACTACTACAGTGTTCTGCCAAGAAAATCCAAAAGGCATTCACATCTAAGACAATAATAACAACCTGGCATTAGAAGATGAGTCCTCCAGGTTATTCTAGTGTATTTCTAGGTATCCATCAAACGACTGAGGAACAGTAAAGAGCACGTGTGAATAGCACTAAGATTTATCCAGTGGCTTGATTAAAGCTGAAGGGATGTGTGATTGCTGATATACCAAGAAGCAAAAAAAAAAAAGTTTGAGGCTGTAAAGATACTGCTGATAATGAAATATCAAAATCATGCAAACTTGTTGTAAGAGCAGAAACGCCAAGATTGAACAGCAACATTCTGGTAATCAGCTAGCAGAAATAGATAATTTTATATCAGAAGAATATCAAATCTATTGCAGACAATAAAAACATAGAAGACATTGAGTAGTCATAACTATTAATAAAGAGGTGTCAAGATTAGTGCTGGAATACAATCCCCCAAATGGTATAATTATCTCAATTCAAGTTCAAGGCCAGTGAATTGATGTCATGGTGATTCAGGTCTATGTGCCAATAGGATTTAGAGAAAACAGATTAGTTTGATGATGACTTGCAACATCTTCTTGATGCAGTACCTTAAAAATATATCATACTAATTATAGGAGACTGGAATGCTGAAGTAGGAAATGAAATAGCACCTGAAATAGCAGGAAAATTCATCCTTGGTGTATGAAATTAAGCAGGAGACAGACTGAAAGAGTTCTGCTGAGGAAATTATAGTAAATACCTTCTTCCAGCCACCTAAAAGATTACTTTATTTCAGGGGTGGGTTCCAACTTACCTCGCTGCCGGTTTGCTCCCTCCCGCACTGTGTGGGTGTGCTGTGTGGGCGCGCGCACTTTGCGCGCATGCACAGTAACGAAAAATCTGGAGAAAAAAACCAAAACCAAAAAAAAGATGCCGACCGCATGCACAGTGCCAGAACTCAGCTTCTGTGCATGCTCAGAAGGAAAAAAAATGTAAAAAAAGATGGCGGTGCCCAAGGACCGGCAACGACCGAACCGGGTCAGTGACTTCATTGTGACATCACTAGCGGGTCGCTACCGGTTCATGTGAACCGGTCTGAACCGGGAGGAACCCACCCCTGCTTTATTTACATGAATATCACCAGATGGACCCACAAAATCAAATTAAATATGTACTGTGCAAGTTAAAATAGAGAAGTTATTTTCAATCAGCAAAAACAAGATGTGGTGCTGATCATGGCTGAGATTATGAACGCTTTGCAAAACAATAAATTAAACTTCAAATAAACCATAATAATGAGACAATAAAATATTACCTCAGCAATATTCCACATGACCGAATATTAAGGTAAAGAACAAGTTTAAATGGTCAGATGTCATTAACAGAGTGCCTGAAGAGTTTTAGGCTAAAACTCATGACATGATTAAAGATGAAGTGAGCAAAAATATCCTGAAAGCTGTAAGCAAAAGAATGCAGAACATTTTCTGCTGATACAGTGAAAATAGTTTAAAAACAAAGAGAAAACAAAAAGCAAGTCATGAAAATATGCCCAGTAAAAACTGAATTCCAGAAAACATCAAGTCTCAAAAATTCACATCAAAAGTGACTGTAGATATGAAACAATGTCTGCTTCTTGGTTGGTCTAGACCAGGGGTGTCAAACTCACTTCATCACGGCAATGTCATGTGATGTATTGGGACTTTCCCCCCTTTGCTAAACCAGGCATGGGCGTGGCCAGCACGTGACGCATCCGGTCCGTGGGCCAGGAGTTTGACAGCCCTGGTCTAGACAAAATTTTGAAGTGTGGAAACATCACCATTACAATAAAGAAGTACGTTGTCAGGGACTTGGGAAAACTCTCAGTTATAAGAAGAATGAAGATAAAGCTAAAATATTTTGCTTTAATAGTTAAATAATACAAAGATAACACAAAGTCAGAGGTTATTGGAAAAGACTCTGATGTTTGGAAAAATGAAAAGAAATAAAAAAGAAACTAATAGGAAACAGGATGGCTAGGTACTGTCATTGACATCCTAAGGACAGCTTACAATAACTCAGTAATTGACAATCCAGGTAAAATTATGTCTATGTGGTCAGATAAAGTCAAAACTGACCAAAGAATAATAGATTCTCCAATGATATATGTGTAGATAAAAGTGAGAATGATATGCTGAAATATTGGAGTTGCTTTGCATTAAGAAGAGACAACTACTGGAATGAATAAGTAGTGGGCGGGGGGGAAGTTGGACAGACTCAGGATAAAAAAAAAGTAAAATTAAGTTCTTAAGTTTAGGTCAGAATTCTCTACATGATGCTCATGAGCATCTATTGACCTATGCCCATCTCTGATACAGCTCATCTGCAGGCAATTTAAACAAATAAAGATGGTAGGTATCTTTTTTGACTGGATATATGTACTACACAGAAAAACAAAGATAAAGATTAATTGAAATGATAAGGATCATCTTAACCTGGAGGGAACACCCACCCAGACTATGTTTTGAAAAATGAGTATTTTGTGAACATTCATGTTCACTATCTCAGGCATTTCATGCATATTTAAAGTTTTCCAAGCAGCCATTTTAAGAATGACCAATAATGATATTTTTAGAAATAAACCGATTCTGATTTTTTATATCTAAATCTCTAAGTTAAAGGATGACAGTTTGAAAATATATATATAAAATGTAATAAAAGATAACAATATGAAGAGGTCTGTGCTATAACTGATCTTTATGTTTCTGTTTCATTCTTTCATGACCCAAATTTGTTTATTTCTTACTTGTCTTTCCTTTACAGTTTTCTTAAAACTTGACCACTAATCAAAAGTTAATATTACAAGGCATAGATATGTGCCTGGATTCTGATTATTTCAGCAGCTATCTTCTACTGATATACATTAACACCATAATGGTGAACCTATGGCATGTGTGCCACAAGTGGCATGCAGAGCCATATTGGTGGGCACGCGAGCTTGGGTCCGGTGCGCATGCGCATGCTGGCCAGCTGATTTTCGGGCCTTCTGGGCCCACTGGGAGTTGGGAAACAGCTTGTTTTCAGCCTCCGGGTGTTTGTGGGGAAGGCCATTTTCGCCCTCCCCAGGCTCCTAGAAAGGCTCTGGAGCTTGGGGAGAGCAAAATAACAGGCCTTCCGGTTCTACTGGAACTTGGCAATGGGCCATTTTCTGCCTTCGGAGGGCCTCCAGTGGGGTGGGGAAGGCCATTTTCGCCCTCCCCAGGCTCCTACAAAGGCTCTGAAGCCTGGTGAGAGCGAAAAACAGGCGTGCCATCGCGTGCCGGGAACAGGGAGGGGGTCACATGCGCATGAGCGGGGGGCTGCATGGAATTATGGATGTGGGCACGCACACCCCCACACGCCCCCCCTTTGGCACACGAACCAAAAAAGGTTTGCCATCACTGCATTAACACCTCATTCATTCAGCTGACATGTTCAAACTGATAGCATTACCATCTGAAATCAATTCAAATAAATATGTACAGTATATGATTTAAAAAGTGCTGTTGCTTTTCTAGAATAATGTATCTTATTGTTAGTTCCTTAGCAGTCTTTAAAAAGTTTGGCCGATGTGACCTCTTAATTTTTGTGCAGCATTTTATCTATTTATTACTCTTTTACCCCAGCCTCATGATTTACAGCTGTGATGGATTTATCCTGCCCCCTTTAAATCTCAGCTAGCTAGCTGCACTTGGAAGTGTAATTTCCGTTATAATGACTCTGGCATTTCTTGACCTACTGGCCATAAGAGGCAGACAGAGTCAAGGATTTATTCTGTCTCCCCTCTATCACTTTGCCTCTTCTCTGTGACATTATCTCAGGATGGGGTCCTTCTGCCTTTGCTCCCAGGCCTTCACATATACACTCTTACTTTCTGATTCTCCTCCTGGTAGGATGCAATTAGCTAAGTGCTAGGCTTTCTGTATCTCTATAATGTATAGCCTTAAACAAATCTTTGTGTATCGTTAGAAAACCTGTTCCTCTATTGCTCAGGTTGGATTCCTTGTCTAAGGAAGACTGAGATGTACCTACAAATTCTTTCCTTCCAACTAAACCTATCAGCAGGGCATCACTTTTGCAGGGGTGAAATCCAGCAGGTTCTGGAGAACCGGTAGCAGAAATTTTGAGTAGTTCAGAGAACCGGCAAATACCACCTCTGGCTGGCCCCAGAGTGGGGTGGGAATGGAGATTTTGCAGTATCCTTCCCCTGGAGATGAGTGGAAATGTAGATTTTGCATTATTCTTCCCCTGCCATGCCCACCAAGCCATGCCCACAGAACCGGTAGTAAAAATATTTGGATTTCACCACTGCTTTAAGGAAGGTAGTTTCACCAACTTATCTGGGCATTAAAGGTTAAAAAAAAACCCTCAAGTACAGCTCAACTCCTAATAACCACAGAAACATCCATAGGACTGTCCACAGTTTACTTCCAGTATGTCTTTTGCACCTTTCTAGTCTAGTTTACAAATGTACTGTGCTAACCAAATGCTAACCAGGCCTGACTCTGTTTAGCTCCCAAGAGCCATAGCATTGGAAGGAACCAGAGGATTATCTAGTCTTCAGATAATGCTTCAGCCATGGGCAGGAAAAGCAAATCATCCACGAGAGGTGGAGGTCCAGAGATGGAGAGCCTACAGCCTCTCTAGACAGATTGTCCCACTGCTCTATAAATCCTGCCACCATGAAGTTTCTTTCTTATAGGTTTTTTTTTAAAGTCCAAACCCCTATTGCTTTTTTAATTCAGGGTGTTAGGTGCTGAATAAAATGTAGGGTTTGCCCTTAAAAACCATTCTTTTTTCCCCCAGCCGTCTGATAGTGCAGCTAAATCATTCCAGATGATGGGTGGTATTTAATATTCCACGTCGCGCTCTGGAGCCGAACTTCACGAGCCGAAAACTGGGTAGTGGACCCCGAAAGGGAGGGAGGGGGGACGCTCGCGCCTTCGCTTTTCGCTTAGCAACAACCCCCGCCAACCAGTGTAGTAGCTCAGCCCCTTTCAAGACTAGCGTCTCTCCCCCCCCCCCCCCCCACGCTCCCACCCACCCCGTCCCTTCGCCTTTCGCCAGCCGGCTACGATTGGAGGCGCTGCCTTCCAGGAATGACTTCACGGCAGACTCCGCCCCCGACGCTGGAGTGAATGAAGGAGCGGAACGCGAGCAGCATCCGCCGCAAGGAGTTGCAAGGGACGTAGTTGACTGGGAACCGGGCGGCGGAGGCGAGGGCGTCCGGGAAGACAGGACTGAGCAGCAGGTGGTCCTCCCGCCTGCCTTTCCGGAGCAGCGGAAGCGTCTACGGTCTCTGGCGGCGTCAGCAACTTCAGCATCCCAGCACTGCTGCATCAGCGGCGATCGTAGCCTCTGTATCCCTCTGGCCGGGGCTGGCGGCTGCAGCATCAGCCTTTTCCCCCACAACAGCAGCTCAGCATCCCTCAACCCAGCCTTCTCTTTCCCTTGGGTGCCACTAGCCGCGGCTTATTCTCTCTCTCTCTCTCTCTCTCTCTCTCTCTCTCTCTCTCTCTCTCTCTCTCTCTCTCTCTCTCTCTCTCCCGCCCCGCCGGCGTTTCTGCGGCTCTTTTCCACCTTCTCCATCGCCGTCTGGGTCCCGGCTCCTTTTCATCCTCGCCGTCTCTCCTCCCCGCCTTTTGACTCGGCTTCACCTTTCCTCCTGCCGCCCTTTTCTCACCTCCCCGAGGCCCCCCTCAGCAGCCAAGACGCCGCGGGCTGTACTCCGAGTGAAGAATGGGGCGTCGAAGCTGGCCAAATCGCAGGCGGCAGCGGCAGCGGCAGCGGCGGCCGAAGCCCCCGGCGGCGCCCCCGGCGCGGGGCTCTTCATGGAGCGTTCGCAAAGTCGCCTCAGCTTGTCCGCCTCCTTCGAAGCCCTGGCCATTTACTTCCCCTGCATGAACAGCTTCGATGAGGAAGAGACGGGTAAGGTTTTGGGGGGAAAAGAGGACCAAGTGGAGGAGGGAGGACCTGCCCGCCGTTTGGAGAGGGAGGGGGGGTAGGCAGGAGACCCCCGACCCGTTGGAGTGAAGTCAAGGAGGTGGCCTACCTTACAGGCAATAGGGTACCTGCAGCCCAAACTCCTCCCTCGTCCCCCCCCTCGAATAAAAGGCACCAACTTTCTTCAACCAGGTGCCCTCCTACTAAAAGCCCCTGAGCCTCAGACGGTAGGATGGTACCCAGAGGAGAATTAGCTTTGTCCTCCTTCCACCGTGGGGTGGGTTTTTTTGGGGGGGGTTTCTCCATTTCTGGCTGAGGGTTAGAGAAGAAAAACAGAGTGAGAAAATGTCTCCAGGAACGCTCATCAACCTTTCCTTGTGGTCTACATCAGGGAACGATTCTGTGTGGTTTTTTCCTGCTGGGTGCATTTCAATCTCCCATCGCAGTGGTGTAAACCATGGTGAATGGAACTGAAAATGAGAAAGCATACAGTTTGCAAAGGCCGCTGGCTGGGGAAGAGTTCACCCATTTTTGTGAAAGCTTTTCTGCCCTGTGATGTGTGGAAACAGGGCATTGGTGAAATTAAATAAGCTGGTAGGAAATGGACAGGTTTTGTGTTGAATGAGCCAAGGGCATCTGTTGGATAAACAACCAAGAAAGGGAAAAGTGGAATCCAGTCATGTCAAAGTAGAAAGAGAGAGAAAGTAAGTCAGGGTGCCAGCTTTACCCAACTTCAAGCCTTCCAGAGATGTTGAGTGACAGCTTCCACCCAATGTGGCCATAAGCTGTACTGGCTGCTGCTAAGAGGAGTTGCTGTTCAATCATCAGTTTGAGGAAAGCTGTAAAATGCAGTGGTTGAATTCTAGAGAGGAATGAATGGAAGGTGGGAGTAAATGGTGGAGGAGGCTAATATATCAATGAAAGTATGTTATGGGATAGCAGTGTTGAAATCCAGGATGTGAATAAGAGGCGTGTGTATGTGTGCAGTTTCCTTCTCTGAGTTTATAGAGCTAGCATGACCGCTATTAGCCTGTAAGACAATTGTCTGCAATCTGGTGGCCCCAGATATTGAACATGAGCTCCCATAATGCTCAGCCAGCATGACTAAAGTGCAGAATACAGGATGGACTAGATTATGAAGTTTTGCTGGCCTGTCAATAGAAATGACATGGATGCGCTGAGTCAGTATGATGACAATTTTATTTAATCTGGCTAATTCTTTTTTGCAAGCTGCCTGATGCAGCTCTTTGTACATGTTGTCTATGTGTCTGTGAAGCATGCCGTGCTAGATTTCAGAATTACTGTGCATAGGATTAAAGGGTCATTTTTACCCATAATCCTTACCTTTTGATTTTTACTGAATTCAGTGTATTTATAAAAGCATCACGCATATTTTAATCCTTTTATTTTACTCCTCAGCCTTCTGAGAAAAACATTGAAATGCAAAAGTTTAAATATGATGAAAAGGCCTCATTTGACAATGAATCTTTCCAAGCATCCTAAACACCGGTTGTTGTCATATACTGATTAAGAATATATTGACTTGGCTTTTTGCATAGCAAACACAGCAAATATTTTATACACATAAATAGTTAAATCATGCTAATTGAAGAACAACGTTTTAATGCTTATTTAAATTTGCAAATTAAAAGAAAACTTTATCCATCAATACAGTGGTACACAGCTACAATAAAGATTTTGATTCAATTAGTAGATCAATGTGGCTAAAATTCAAGCAAATATATGCATTGTAAAAATAATACTGGATGTGAAAAATCCAATCTGGGACTTCGTTGACTTTGAAAAGCTAGAGGTTCTTTTTTATTATTATTATTCCTTTGGAGGAGCAAAAAGTCTGCTTCCTGAGGGAGAGATAAAAGCATTAATTAATGGATTTACTCAATTAATGGATTTTCTCAAATTTAAAATGCCAGATGTTAATTTCATAGATACACTCTTTATGAGCCAGTACTAGCTACCTCTTTCAGTACAGCTTACATTTTGTGGACCAGTGAGATTAATTTGTAGAAACTAGGAGGGAAAAAAAACCTATATTCTAAAATTAATTAATCATACATTCTTATATTCTGGGATCTAGTATTGAAGCTGTTCTCCAGATTAAAGTTTTTGAATGTGGGAGAAAAAGTAAAAGCACCTCTAACAAAAAAGTCTTATTCTTATTGTCTTTCCTTGATATTTCATGTGTAGTAACTCCGTGCTATTTTTTTTGATGAAAGTGAGTGTGTAGATTTGCTTGCTACAGCTACATGCAAACTGTTCTGCAGAATCAGAGTTGCCAATTAATGAAGACAAATGTTCACCCATGCTATTGGGTCAATTGTGTTGACTGCCTCAGGCAGCAATAAATGCTTTGGGGAGGGACAAATTCAGAATATTTTGGGAAGGCTATACCACCTGCCTTCCACTTCTAGATTTATCTTGCCATCTCCAAGCAGTGAAAGTTATCCCTCAACAGCCTTTTGAGAAAAACTGCAATATTATTGCATTTAAGTTCCATATTTGGACTGGAGGGCATGCAGTTTAAATTCTTTGCCTTAATAAAGTACACTGGATTGTATCCTTGTGTGTAAACTTGTGGCCCTACATTAAAAGTTTTCATTTAATTTAACAGTAACCATCTTTTCATATCTTACTGCTATTTTCATATTTTTTTCTAGCTATCATTTCTAATCTTGGGTCTCTCTTTTAAATGATGGTTAATGTGTAACCCTTGTAACCATTGGTTATTAACTTTATTTCTAATTACGATTTCTCTAATGTGAAATCCACTGATAATTCCAAATTTCTTTGTCAAAGAGTCATTTCCGAAGAAGCAACATATATTGCGTATGGAAAGGGGAAGGATGAGGCCAATTTGATGAGTAATTGGATAGAAATGCACATATTAAGCCTTCCTTTAAGGAAAAGGAAAAGTATCAGTTGTGGAAGAATACTGGTGTCCTAGAATAGCCTCACAAATAAACACTCACAAAGGGCATCACACAGAGATTTGTATCTGCTTGAAATCTGAACATGGACAACTGGACATAGAAAAACATGGGCAGAACAATTAACTTAGCTAATCACTTGAAAAGAACAACTGAATAAGTCAGCACAGGAATAATTGATAACACCAAATATGAGAACATTCTACCTGGGTCAGAAAAATCTTACATTAGGCCTTAACTTAAAATTCCCCAGATGTGCTATGGCTGTGGCTCCAGAAGTAGAATACCAGCTTAGTAGAGGTTGATCTACATTTATGATTTCATCTTTAAAATGTGTATTCTTTGATTAACTTTATCTGCATTAACAGAGGGATAGAATCAAGATTACGTGAAGTGTTAATACTACTTTATAATGCCTTGGTAAGGCCACACTTGGAATACTGCATCCAGTTTTGGTTGCCACAATGTAAAAAAGATGTGGAGACTCTAGAAAGAGTGCAGAGAAGAGCAACAAAGATTAGGGGACTGGAGGCTAAAACATATGAAGAATGGTTGCAGGAACTGGGTATGTCTAGTTTAATGAAAAGAAGGACTAGGGAAGACATGATAGCAGTGTTCCAATATCTCAGGGGTCGCCACAAAGAAGAGGGAGTCAAACTTGTCTCCAAAGCACCTGAGGGTAGAACAAGAAGCAATGGATGGAAACTAATCAAGGAGTGAAGCAGTCTAGAACTAAGGAGAACTTTCCTGACAGTTAGAACAATTAATCAATAGAACAACTTGCCTCCAGAAGTTGTGAATGCTCCAACACTGGAAGTTTTTAAGAAGAGTTTGGACAACCATTTGTGTCTGAAATGGTGTAGGGTTTCCTGCCTATGCAGCGGGTTGGACTAGAAGACCTCCAAGGTCCAACTCTATTATTCTATTTTATTCTACTTCTAAATAATGATATTAAACAAAATAATTTGGAAGGTGTGCATGCATTTGGGTAGCTAATTGATCGTAGCTTGATGTAGACAATGTGAAAAGAATAATATAATAGAGAAAACATTACATTTCTATCTTTTTATCCCTATTTATTAATGGAGTCAATAGTGATATTAAGTTAGTGATTCCAAAGGTTTTCTGTGTATCCCGTGTGTGTGCGCGCGCGCGCATGTGCATGACTTTAATTATAGAACAGGTTGAATACATGAGAAGGTTTTTTTGCATTATTACATGATCAGATGGAACGTGAGCAATGTAGAAAGCTCTAAAAGGTTGCAGTTCTGTTTCCATAAATCCTAAGCTGCAGAGTGAGTTGATTGAAAAGACAAAAACCAATACAGCATTAACATATTTTAAATAACTACAATGTACCACACACATGCTGCCAGCAATAGGTTACTGGGCAATTGTCTTGTGTCCTCCCATCCTTTTTAATTGGGGGCAGAGTAATAAAACCAAAACAACCCTGTGTTCTGTTCTGCATGTGATCTGATGTTATTCTAGAGGAGTGCTAACTTAAGCAAATAAGTGAATGTTGTAAGATAAATTCCTTTTTAAAGCAATATCTTTACCCTGTAATGCCATTCCTGTTCTCATAATTCCTTATATTTTCCCCATTTTTTCCTTGACATCATTTTTAATATTATGCTACATTTTTTGTGTACAATTATGCTTGCAAATTCATTTTTCATGCAAATGCACTGGGATTATTGTTATATTGTTTTCAGAATGCTGAAAGGGAAATGGGGTATGTCTCAAGTTGTGCTAGCCAATACAATGGCTTTAACAAAGTCAGATATATTTTTTTGCCAAATAAAGTGATTTCATGACTGATATATATATCATTTATTCTAAATTGTGCTTTGTGAAACAAGAGCATCTTCTGGTTCATGTTTCTTCCAATGCATCTAGAAAAGATAAGACAAAATGCATATTATGCCCAACAGTAAACCTTTAAGACGTTTCTCAAAGAATAACGGAATGAACGATTGCAGATTAAACATTCTATAAATCATATAAATATAAATATTTATACAGACAGTTAAAGCAATCATGACAGTCCTGAAACAAATGGATAAAATAAACTATGCAGTAATTTAATAAGGGGAAATGGAGGGAAGACTAAAGGAGAACCAGCTTGGCTTCGTTAGAAATTTTTGGAAAGACAGACTGCAGGCAACCTCATATAAAATAATGGTTTTATAGCATTTTTAAATGCATCCAAAATACTTTTGCATATGTTATTTGAGAATCCTTAAGGTAGTCATGGAAAACACATTAACATTATCATTCTTATATTATAGATGAGAGCTGAAGTTCATTGTTAGTATCTTATTCCAGTAGGTCAAAGCAAATGAACCTTGTCTAATGATTGTGATCAGAGAAGCAGAAGATTTTAATAGCAGATGGAAGACAGCAAGAACAGCCAGTCCCACCCATGACTTAAAAAACAAAGGCGTTACCGTTGAACTTAGATAATAGACATAGAAAAGGTTCAGAAATCTAGGTGTGTATTATAAGTCAAAGTCCCGGCCAAACCACTCCCCCAAAGGCTGAAAATGTTATTTCCCCACACTATTTCGAGAGCTTTTTATATTAATGTTCTCTGAGGCCTCCACTCCACTTTAGCTAATCCACATTCTTGCTCAAAGTGCAGGGCTACGTAGGAGTAATAGCAGTTCTCAAGTAAATTATTCCAACAGAACTCTTCGCTGCAAACTTATAATACCTATACAATTTAAAGGCACTTTATAGTTGGTGTAAGATAATCCAAACTGGAGTTTCAGGAATCAGATCCTAGGATTGTGAACATTTTTGAGTTGGAGATTGGCTCTGTGAGTGTAGTATAGAGGTGGGTTCCTCCCTGTTCGCACCGGTTCTATAGAACCAGTAGTAAAACGGTGGTGATGTCACGGAGCCGGTTGTGTCGGTGCCGGTCCGTGGATGCCACCATCTTTTTTTTGGACATTTTTTTTTAAAAAATTCTTTTTTTTGCTGGTTTTTGCTTCTGCGCATGCACAGAAGCCGAGTTTTCAGCACTGCGAGTGCACCGCCATCTTATTCTTTGCTCTTTTTTTGCTTTTTTTGCTTTTTTTTTGCTTCTGCACATGCACAGAAGCAGAGTTTTCGGCACTGTGCATGCACTCGCACGAAGCGCACACCCGCGCCCGTGCACCACAGCCATGTGGCGTGGGAGGAAGCGAACCGGCAGTGAGGTAAGTTAGAACCCACCCCTGGTGTAGTAGCTTGCAGAGATACTCTGAAGCTCACCTGCCTTTGAGAACCAGTCATTTAAGAGACCCGTGAAAATGCTGGTTTATCAAAGGCAATTTTGTGAATTATTGTTGTGATTCACTAGGGAACTCCAAGGTCACATAATTGTTGCTATACTAGTGACTATGATATACTCGCAATTCTGAAAGATGAAAGGCAGAAAACAAAAGAGTAAGCCAAAAAGCAAGGAACTTGAAATTTGCTTGATCCCAATGGATTCATGAGCAAGCAAATTATTTGAAAGAGCAAGAAACAACTTAGTTG
Source organism: Diadophis punctatus similis (assembly GCA_023053685.1). Lineage (NCBI taxonomy): Eukaryota > Metazoa > Chordata > Lepidosauria > Squamata > Dipsadidae > Diadophis > Diadophis punctatus. The sequence continues at coordinate 16,143,907 of JALIGW010000003.1, read as the reverse complement.
CTACTAAGAAATTATATAAGAGCTCTAAACTAGAATCAATTATTTGTCGCATTAGAGCTGTAATCTTCCTTCTTTTTTCCCTGTAGTTTGCACTGAGGATTGTTTTAGAGAAGTATTCTATGAACTGGGCTGTGAGCCAGAGTTTCAACTGATCAGTATGGAGATTAGTTGCAGGGGGATTAAAATATTAATTCTTAAAGACCTACAAAGTTTGAGCTGGTTTATATGAAGGAAGATCTTGGCTGAGATGTTTGAAAGAGGTCTTCTTCCAAAGGATGCTATTGGGTTGACGCCAAGATCATAGCTGTATGGTAGAGTTTGGCTTGCAGAAAGTCCTTGGATTTTAGCAACAGAGTGGTAAATGCCTGGAACTCACTACCTGACATTGTGGTTTCGTCACCAAACCCCCAAAACTTTACCCTTAGACTGTCCACTGTTGACCTCACCTGATTCCTAAGAGGTCAGTAAGGGGCATGCATAAGTGCACCAGCGTGCCTACCGTCCCTGTCCTAATGTTCCCTCTTATCAGTACCCATCTTATGCATATAAACAATGTTATATCTATGTATATTACCAACACGTACTTGACAAAAATAAATAAATAAAATAAAATAAAATAAATGACCAGGTATCAAGTGATAAGAAATCTGAACCCTTAGATGGTTCGATGAACAATATTTTCATCATTGATTAACTTTTTGTAGTTATCTTTTTTATACTTTTTATTTGTATACTTACTTAATTTCTCACATAGTGGAGAAGTAATCCAAAATATACCAAATAAAATTGTAAAAAATGATTTAAAGGTGTTTAAGAAAGCGCTCCATGTTCTTTGGCAGATGTTCTGAAATAAACGTTAATAGGACAAATTCCTGTATGCATAATACAGAATCACTGGTGCTTGGCTTTTGTATGTACAATGGCTTCCATTGAGGGTTGTAGGTAGCTCTGTTCTCAGTATACAGTCATTTATGGTATGGCTGCAAGGCTGTTTATTTGTTTTATTGCCATGCCTTTATTATCTTTATAAAAAACTCAAGGCAATGAATAAACATAATACTCCTCCCTCCTTCCCCACAACAACCTTGATAGGTGGGTTGGGCTGAAAGAGTGACTGGCCCAAAACCAGTCAGTTATCTTTCATACCCTAAGTAGGACTAGAACTCACGGCCTTCTAGTTTCTAGCCCAGCACCTTAACCACTATACAAAACTGGCTCTCTATACTGTATGTACAAATGTAGGCATTTATATGATAATTAATCCTAATTATTTTTAGGCTTCTGAATTGTTTCTACATATTTCAGCATGTTTACAAGTATAGTTATAAGCATTTGCTGCCTTCCTCAGAAAGTGCATTTATTGCATGGGAGATCAAATCCTTTTTGGGAATAGAACTATAGATATTGAAAGTATATTTTATATACACCTAGGTTACCTTTGTAAAGCTCTGTTTAGGTTGCACAAAAACCTAAATACTGAGTAACATCACCTTTCTCCAATTTCATTATTTATTTAAACATTTTTTCCCAAGAGCTTAAGGCAGTGTGCATATTCTCCCTCCTCTAATTGTATCCCCATAGCAATTTTGTGAGGTAAGTTCAGCTGAGAATCAGTGGCTGGCATAAACACATCTTGTATGACAAGGACTAGTCCATTTTCCACCATTTAAATATTATATCATACCAAGCATACTTTGCTTCAATCATTTTTGTTCAGCCTGGTGTTCCCAGGATACCTTGGGTGGTAACATTATTTTGAATATATTGCTGTCTCTAAATAAATTGTAGCTTCAGTGGAACTGGAGAGGAGAGTGAATTGCCTTAAGATCTGTCTTGATAGTTACTTGAGGATTATAGAACAATAATATAGCAAAGATATTGGCATCTCTGTTCAAAGAGACTATTCAACACTATTTTTTTTAAAGATCAAAAAATCCATAATAATATCAACATTATATAATTCCCAGAATTCTTTGGGAGAATCAGGGACAAATTATAGCAATTTTTTCAATTGTACAGTCTGCAGTATAGCTGGGTTTTTTTTTTTTAGCATTATTTAGAACTACAAGGTTCACTAATACTTTCAAATCTTCAGACCGTTATGATAAATAAATCATGCTTTATTGGAATTATTAAGCATATCTTACTTTCTAGTCAATTAGCAAGAATGCCAGATTGTATATTAACATCTATGTTCATTAGTGAAATATGAGTCTATATGTGCTATGATTTAAACAGGAGTAATAGAAGTTGATAGAATAACACATGCAGGCATGATGTGATAAAGATATAAACGTTTTAAAATGTAGAAATCTGTGTAGGCTTCATTCTATTCTATAGGTAAACCATCCCTCCTCTGCACTTTAATGTTCCTCATATACGAGGGTGAGTCAAAAAGTAATGCCATTTTCTTTATTTCAGGTGAACGTTTTTGATAAAAATACCTGAAATTTGTCCCAGTTATAAATGATTATATCATTTACGTTCTGAAATATTTTGTTTCTTACTTTTCAGGTTTTTAGACTCGCAAGGAAAATTCAAAATGCCCCCTTAGAGTTGCATCAAAAACAAAGAGCAGTGATTGAATTCCTTGTTGCTGAGGGGGAAACCCCTGTGAACATTCACAGATGATTACAAAATGTGTTTGAGTATAATACTTTAGGTTATAGCCCCATGAAAGAGGGTTTGAGAGGCAAACATTATTCCAGTGACGAGGAAGTGAAAACTTCAGTGAAGAAGTGGCTCAAAGAACAGTCAACAGAATTTTACGAGGCAGGGATACATGCTCTCATTTGAAGGTGGAACATTGCTATTGAGAGAAACGGTGACTATGTTGAGAAGTAGGGATGTGATCCACAGAGGACCAGCTTCATTTTGATGTATGCTACATGTTCCTGTGTTGGTAATTATACCTGTCCTAAAGAAAATGGCATTACTTTGTGACTCACCCTCGTAATCAGTCATCTTCTGTCTGAATAGCTTCAACAAGTAACTCATTTTGTTGATATAAAATATTCCATTGAGAGAAGAAAAGGACTATATTTTTATAAGAATGTGATTAAAACTTGTAAAATTTGCAGTTTATCTCTTCAGGAATTGTAAGTATTGTGAGTGCCCCAAATCATTTGAATAAAATTTAGGGCTTGCTGCTGTTTAATCAATATGCCAAAGTGTCCCTGTTAAGTCCTCACAGTTATGACGACGCCAAAACCTTGCCGGCTGCTTAGTTGAACCTGATTGGCTAAGACGCAGACAGCCGGCAAGCGGGAATTTGGAGCGTCGCTATTGGCTCAGAGTTTGACAGCTTGACTATAAAAGGAGCTGTCAAAGCCGCTGTTGTTCATTCGGTTTCTGAGTTGCTGTTAATGTGCTGAAGTTAATAATGCATTCCTGTTCAATATCTGGTGTCGCCTCCGTTCCTGGCTGCCCCGGTTTCACGATTGAAACAGTCCCGTTTCTTTTTCCAAAATAATCAATCCTTAGACATGTTAATGCATAATTTATCCTAGTAGAAATCAGTTTATTCAATGTTTTACTTAGGACTTTGCAGTTCCTTGACAAATTTAAGAGAGGACTGAGTAGAAAATTCAGTTAATTTTTCTTCTTGAAAGTGCTGTTTCCGTTACGTGCGGCATATAAAATGATTTGTCTTATATATATTTGCCTCATATTACATATTTGTGAAGCTGCCTTGTGTTTTGTTTTTAATTATTTCTTAGCCAGGAAATATCCAAACACCAAGTGTTTAAGAATTCCCCCGTTGCAAAGATGATCAGATATTACAATTGTATTTTATATACTAAATACATATATTATAAACAAAGATGAATAAATATTTTAAAAATTCAGTGAGAATCATTTTATACACAGGTATAATTTATTTCAGTTAAGGTAATTTGACGCATCTACAAAACCTTCCTTGCCCTTATAATTGGCTTTTAGTATTAGCCAAATTAAAGTCTGTAGTTTCTTACATTAGCACCTTTAAAATCTGTACTATTAGAGTTTGCAGCGATCCAACCAGTACACAAGTAAATAATTCAGCTGGATTTGTTTATAGAGGAAACTTGTTTATATACAATAATTTATAACATGATGCATGTATACAATACCCATGCAGCTCTTGCAACATGGTAGCAAGTACAAGGACAAGAAGCAGAAGTCAGAACCAGAAGTCACAGAAGCAATATTGCAAGGACAAATTAATTCTTATATATATACAGACCAGTTAAGCTAAGCCACGCCCAGGAACTGAGCTGTCTCACATAACTCACATCAGATCCTGTTTCTTAGTCACCAAACAGTTCCCATTGGCTGACTTGTTGTTATGGCTATCCCAGCTCATAATTTCCTTTTTTTAAAATATTTTTTACTGTTTTTTAATTAAATACATATGACAATACAACATTCAACACAAACAACATTAAACAGACATTTGAGGCTTTTCTATTTAGCCCCTATTTAAAATAAGCTTTCATCGGATATTATCAGAAGTTTGGTTTTTTCCATAAATCAATATGTTGGTATATACATATATCTATGTAATCTTTACATCTATAGTCTTTACATATATACATTGTTGTATTTACTTTCACGAATACATCATTCCAACTCATAATTTCTTATACACTGACATGTACTGATTATTGAAAAATGTGAATAATAAGGGAAACATTGTTTAGAAAGACATAAAATATAGTAGTGGTATCAGACTTAAGAAAAATCTAAACCAAAACATAATTTTTCTACAACCAGCAAAAATAAAATAAAGATCTTTGTCATTCTGTCACTAGCAGCATGGAAACAAAAGTGCTTTTATTAACATGGCCACTTCCATTTTATTTTTGTAAATTCACTAATTAATCCCATTCTTTCTGCAGCTAATCCTTATCCTCATCAATTGGGCATATTTCTTGTAAAAAAATCTGCTCTTTGAGTTCTTTAAGTGCAGTAAAAGTTTGCTTCCTTTTATTATGGTTGCATATGTATTACAGATGACAAGATTGGGGAATATAACTGAAGGAAGTATACATCTGCATGCAAAATGTTAAAAGGCCAATATTAAAAATATACACATTCCAAACTTTTTCATAATTGCAAAGGTAATTGTTTCAGTGCTAACATCTGCACATTTATCTTTAATTTAAGCATCAGATGAATTTGCATTTTCATCTGTGTTGTCTGACATAATTTCTATTCTTATACAGAAAAAGAAAATGAGAACCAGGAGGGAAATAATAATGCTCAAAACCAAAACATTTTTTTAAATATCAGAAAAAAGTAAAACAATAAAAAACTACCACCAAACATCACCTTTTTTCCCTTCAAAATTATTATGTGAGAAATTGTTTTTCAGTTACAACCTTTTAAAAATATCACAGCGTTTTATTTATTTATTTATTTATTTGGAGGTTCTATGCCATCCTACTCTCTAAGGACTCAGGGCGGCGTACAGCATTTTAAGAAACAACCAAACAAACCATTAAAAACAGTTTAAAAACAATTAAAACACATATAACACCATACATACATGGGGGAGACATCAGATGTAAGGTTGTCTCAAAATCACCCCGCCTGCAGGAAGAGCCATGTCTTAATGGCTTTTCGGAAGGCCAGCAAGGTGGGGATAATTCGGATCTCTGGGGGAAGTTGGTTCCAGAGAACAGGGGCCCCTACAGAGAAGGCCCTCCCCATAGGCCCCGCCAGTCGGCAATGTTTGGCTGACGGGACCCGGAGGAGGCCCACTCTGTGGGACCTCACCGGTCGAAGGGAAGTATGAGGTAGGATGCGGTCCCGGAGGTAGCCTGGTCCTAAGCCATGTAGGGCTTTAAAGATGATGATCAACACCTTGAATTGCACCCGGAGACCAATGGGCAGCCAATGCAGCTGGCGGAGTATGGGTGTTACGTGGGTGTATCTTGAGACACCCACCACAGCATGCGCAGCCGCATTTTGCACCAGTTGAAGTCTCCGGATACTCTTCAAGGGTAGCCCCATGTAGAGCGCATTACAGTAGTCCAGTCTAGAGATGACAGCAGATACCAACTATATCTGGATATTTAGTATAATACTGAGGATCTCTTTTCTAGGCATCTTTTTCATTATTCCTTTTGTAGTCAGAAAAGCTCTTTAATTGATTTTAACCAACAATCCATGTAATCTCCCCTTGTTCATGAGCACAGTAAAATACATCTTCCTGGGTTGATAATTAAATGGCCAGGAATGTCTGTTCCTGTTCCATCAAAGATGATGGAAGTGGAGGTGGAATTTAATGAGTCCTATGTCAGGGTTCCAAGTAATACCCTCAACGAAAGAAAACTCTGAGGCTTGAGTTTCCTCAAAATTCCATTTTATTAGAGATGTCATATTGGCACATCTAGGAAAACCCGAATCTGAAAGCTTCCGGTTTTCCACACCCAAAAGAAAGTTCAAGTCCCTGCCCCAGCACCCACATGTCCATCACATTGTCCAATCAATGCACCGTCCCAACTGCCAAGATGGTTTCCAGGCCTGACATCTTCTCTAATTGGAAAATCTATTGGTAAATCAGTTATTTCATGCTAGAAGGTCTCAATTAAATGACAGGATTTCTCTTTTTCATATTTTTATGAGTGCCAACAATTATGCTACTCCTTTGTGTTTTGAACTTCCAGGTACATAAACTTTGTTTGTAACATTTGAATTTTTTTTGTGTGTAAAGTTGTTATAGTGATTTCAGAAGTTGTTGAACTGTTACCCAGTTGGGAGAAAGTGGTTTCTATTTTATTAATTCTGGTTCTGAAGCCAGAAGTAACACCAGTTGTCTCTTTCCTTTAAAATTATGTTTATTTAACATAAAAGAGTTTTGTATTTTTTATCTTTACTGATCATTGAAGGAAGCTACTGTTCCAAGAGCTGGAGGCTCCTCTTATTATCTTCCTTTTAAAGACTTATAAACAATTATAGGTTATGAACAATTTCATTACTGGATTCACAAAAGCAAAGTTTAATCATTAATTTTAACGAAAGAGCATCACTGTTCTAAAGGCAACAGATGCAGCAGGGTGATACCAGAGGCATTTTAATTAGAAGTCCTGGTATGTCATTTCTGAACACAGAATTTGGGATTAGCTGTATTCAGGGTGACTCTTAGTACTGTTAATCAAAAGAACTTCAGCAATGTTTCTGTGTTTGTCTTTTTAGTGGATTGTTTTGATGATAGGCAACAAGCTTAGTAGAAGAAATAGGAAGATGGAAAAGGGATTAATAAAGGGATCTTAGTTACTATTTATTTATTTATTGCATCTGTTTATTACATCTGTTTAATACTACTTCTCTATGACCAGATTGGTATATTAAACTAAGATTTGGAAGGTGTACCTTTAGATTACCGTATTTTTCGGAGTATAAGACGCACCTTTTTACCCCCCAAAAGAGGGTGAAAACTTGGGTGCGTCTTATACACCGAATGTAGCCCCACCCACCCAGCCACCCCCACCCTTTGGCCTCTGTCTTCCAGCAATTTACCTGCTTGCAAGAAAGAGAGAAGAGCCTGTAAAGGCCTTTCCTCGCCTCCCACCTCCCCTTCGGGAGCCGGCAGCCCTTCGGGAGCCTGCCTCCCTTTCGGGAGGCCTTTCCTCGCCTCCCACCTCCCCTTCGGCCGGGCTGGCAAGTAACGAACGGGAGGCGGGAGACGGGGAAAGGAGGCAGCCGGCAGCTTACCTGCTCCAAGCATCCAAGCGCCGCGGTCTCCCGGTCGCCCGCCCGGCCCCAGGGCAACGGCGGCAGCAAGGCGACGGGGGGAAGAAAGGGGAGGGGGACGAGGAAGGGCTGTTTGCGCCGCTCGTAAGCTCAAAGCGGTGACGGCTCCTCGTCCCTCACCCCTCCCAACAGCAGCGGTGCCTCCGAGGGCGGGGCTAGGGATGGGGCGGGGGAAGGAGAGGAGGAGCAGCCTCCCTTCCCCCTCCCCCTAGCCGCCGCCGGAGGAGTCAACAACGCGGGACGCCCGCCCGCCGCCAACGCCGCCCACGGCCGGCCCGAGCTGAGAGGCCTGCTGCTGCTGCCCCTGCGGCTGGGCCCCCAGTCCCGGCTGCCCCGGCGGCGGGAAGGCTGCGGTGGCGGCCCCGGCCGGCTGAGCCAGCGCCGGCCCGAGGGCCATCTTGGATGCAATTCCTTCCCTCGGGCCGCCCCGCCCACCGCGACACCGGCCGTTTCAAGAGGGCGGGGCTGCATCAGGCGCCTCTTCACCGCCCTCCAGTGCCCGCCGAAAGTTTAACTCCTCCCCCCAATCTCGCACGCCGCCCTTTCAGGCCGATTTTTTGAAAGAATGCCCTAGTCGTGCATTCTTTCAAAAAATCGGGACTTTTTAGAGGACGGGCGGGACGCGGGACAAAACATGAAAAAGCGGGTCTGTCCCGCCAAAATCGGGACGTCTGGTCACCTTAGTATAGTCTGAAATGTAACAGTGTCCTGTTTAGTATTAGAGTTTAGTTACCTTGGAGTAGATCTATTTAAATAATTGGGAAGAGTTAGTGTGACTACATTTAAGAAAACTTTCTGGCATAATGTACATTTCTCCAATTCTTTGCTATTTCTATGTGTCAGGCACACATGCACAGAAATACACAGCAAACAGTGTATATCATCTGTGCTGTTTGCTGTTTGGCAAATCGCTTGGAGGCAGAGGTCTTTTTTCCTTGTTTTCCTCCCCCAAAACTAAGGGGCATCTTATACTTCGGTGCGTCTTATACTCCGAAAAATATGGTAATCAACAAAGAGTTCTCATTCAAATTACAAATAATTTGGCCTATTTTATTTTGAACACATTGTGAAAAAACTCAGCTTTTCTGAAAAGTTTATAATGATGGAAGAAAAGAGAAAAAGTTGTCAACCAGCAGTAAAAGTGATAGAGATGATTTCAGCAACTGTTGGGTGCACTGTTGGGAAATCTAACATTTGGGAAGAAATAATCTTACAGAAAGTCCAAATCTGGTCACTAAGACCCAGTACTCTCTTGGTTGCAATAAAGTTCATGTTTTCATGAAAATAAGCCTCTTGCAAGCTTGAAATCTAACATAAAATCCTGTATGTTGTAATAGTTAAATCATAACACAGATGTTCAGTTTAATCACACTGATTTAAAACATTACATTTCTGTGACTGGGCAAGAAATCATTATCTAAACATATTTATAGTATATGATAAAAAAATAAGATGGTTTAAATCTTATCAAATTATTTGAACTAAGAAATTCTCCCATGGCTCATACTGTTTTTATCCAAAAGGAATGTAATCTTCATAGTCCCATCCAGAAAGTAAAGTAATAACTTTTTAGCTTTTTAAAGATTAACTTTAGATAGCTAGAAGGTTGCAGTATAAACATGTACAAAAGTCCCATATAATGCCCTGTGTTTTTATCCTGCCCTCTATGGTTTCCAACTCCCAATGAAGTCAATGCTCAGCATTTTTTTCTTACAACAAATTTGCACATAATGCAACACCTGCATGTGCCAATAAATGCCTGCATACAGTATATGCAATGCTGAGAGTCTGTAACCAAAGAAGGACAGGTTAAAGGAAGGGAAATTCACTTAATATTAATTGAATTAATGACTACAGAATAAAATTAATTGCCTGTAAATTATTGTACATACACACACACACACACACACACACACACACACACACACACACACACAATATACACACTTACTGGTGGTAGTAGTAGTACTGGTACTCTGTTTCCCCCAAAATAAGACATCCCCTGATAATAAGCCCAATAGGACTTTTGAGTGCATGGCAATAAGGCCAAGCACTTATTTCAGGGTTCAAAAAAAATATAAGACAGGGTCTTATTTTCGGGGAAACACAGTAGTAGTAATTGAACACCTTCTGTATAGGCATACAGGAGCCATTCTCACAGACCCCTATAGTCTCATACATTCGTACAAATATACAAATTATCACAAAGAGGAAAAAAATACTTTGAAGAAATATGGGCTCAGCAAGCATGACCTTATACTGTACTAGCCTACTTTTAATATTTTTCACTGAGTTTGATTTATCTTCACTGCAATCAGTATGACTCTCAGGTGTTGACAACAAAATGCAACGATATAATAAAGCATCTGTGATAAAAATAAACCTTTTAAAATGTATGCCAGTGTGAAATACCAATGCAAAGTACCAAATCAGAAATACAGTACTGTCCACTGATCACTTTGTTTGTTTGTTTATTTGTTTGTTTTATTGGCTTCCCATCTTACTACATGGTAATGATTATTGGTAATAATTTTGAACAGAGTGAGCTCTATCTTCAATGTTGTAGACAATGTTTATGTTCATATTTTCAAATAAAAATTAGTCAAATATCAAAATGTGTGATCCGACTGTTTTAATTGTCAAATTTTTAGGTCTGATCACTTTAATCTTGATACAACATTTCTGTTTTTAAAGGTTTGCCTGGGGCAAGTTAACCAATTTGAATGGAAACATAACTCTCTCTGAGCAGCTGTTGAGCACAGGGGATGCTGTCCATCTCTGTTGGAATTTATTTTCAGAGAATATGATTCCTCTGGAGTCTCTCACTGTATCTGATCATGTATTTAATGGAACTTCAAACCCAGCAATCTTGTTTCATCTATCCTCCTTGCCTATGCAAAAATGGAAGAGTATTTAGTTGCAACATTTACAGTATCATATGTTTGAAAGGGTTTGGAGGAAATTGCATGGGGTAGGATTACTTAAATCTAGAAATCATAAGAATAAAGGCTTCTCAAAGAGAAATACAGGGTTAGTGTCTCTTTTGAATTGTGTATCTTTCTTACAAATTAGTACTGAATACATATATTCTACCAGCTTCAGAATCAACAGTGCAGGCTTTTGTTCCATTTTAAATGAGAAAATGTTGGCAGGATGCAGATTTTAATGGTATTTATAAATCGAACATGATAGAGCAAGCATGCATTTGATCCCCTGCAAAGCAATGTTGGTCTATTCTGCCTAAAGCAAGCAATACCACTTGAAGCTCACTATGGCATACCTTACAGCAGGAACAAAAACTTAGATCTGTGTTTCACTGAGGTTGTTGTGTTGCATTTTTCCACACTATGTTCTCTCCGTTGCTCTCTGCTTAATGTTTTGTGTTGCGCGTATCCTGGAGCGGTCACAAAACATCATTTAGTCATTAAAAACCATTGGATAAGTACAACCGATTTCAAAAATATTGCATTTCTCACAGTTTTCACAAGAGTTGTAATGGCTGTTAAACCAGTTTAATTTGAATGGTAAGGGAACACTTTTCAAATAATTATGGTCAACTAGGATGTTTTATTAGGATCTGTCTATGTGTTCACTAGGAATTGAAAATGATTTGATGGCATAAAATCAGTGAGGATATTTTAATCAGCAAAACCTAGCATTCAAAATGTAGAAAGCACAAGTCTTCTATCTTGCTTTGGTTCATTGAACTATATTAAAACTAATCCAGGCAGCCTTACTCTTCCAAATTGCTTCTGGAATTAGGATCAATTAATATGTTTGAAAGCGACTTCTGCAGCGACTCTTGTGAGACACAGACATGATTTAACTGTAGGTAGTCCTGAACTTATGACCATGACTGAGCCCAAAATTTATGTTGCTAGGTGACAAATTTGTTAAGTGAGTTTTGCTTCTTTTTATGACTTTTCTTGTCAATTTATTAAATGAATCACTGCAGTTGTTAAATTAGCAACACGGTTGTTAAGTGAATCTGGTTTCCCCCTTGACTTTGCTTGTCAGAAGGTTACAAAAGTTGATCACATGACCCCGGGACCATCATAAATGTGAGTCAGTTCTCAAGCATCAGAAATCACGTGACTATGGGGATGCTGCAATGGTCATAAGTGTGAAAATGTGTGAAAATGGTCATAAGTCACTTTTTTCAGTGCCATTGTAATTTCAAACAGTCACTAAGCGAACTGCTGTAAGTTGTGGATTACCTGTATTTTGAAGATTTCTCTGTTATTTCTTTCTTATTTGGAGTTGTATCTTACACATTTCTTTATTTCTAAGATTTATATCCTTATGGTTCCTCTGGGAAGTCAAAATGATATATGTATCATTCTCTCCAGAGGTGGGTTCCTCCTGGTTTGCACCGGTTCTATAGAACTGGTAGTAAACCGGTGGTGATGTCACGGAGCCGGTTCTGTCAGAGACGGTCCATGGATTCTGCCATCTTTTTTTTGAATTTTTTTTGCCAGTTTTTGCTTCTGCGCATGTGCAGAAGCGCGGGAGGAAGCGAACCGGCGGTGAGGTAACTTAGAACCCCTGATTCCCTCCTTCTCTTTTTTCTTACTTGTGAGGTAGGTTGAGCTGAGAGAGAATGACTTGCCCCAAATCACCCACTGAGCTTCCATGGCTAATGGTGAACTTGTCTGACCCCCTCAGTCACTAACCTGCACTGGGTCTTCTGGATTTTTAATAGACAATTCTTCTTTTTTATGGAGAATACAAATACCCCTGTTTTGCCTGCTCAGTGTATTTCATTGTTAGGCTATGTTGTCCATTCTCTTTTCATTTGCAAAAACTAAATTTGCAAAAACTAAATTTGCAAATGTTTTGGTCATGTAAAATTCAGTTATAGTGTCATTTTGGGGGGTTTGAAAGCACTAAGGAAGCTTTTGAGAACGAATGTGTAATGATCTCTCTGCAATTTCTGGTAACCATACCTTTTATTCAGCAAATTATTGCAAAAGAGTCTTAACTGAAGTTTACAGTGTATTTCTATACCTACCTTTCTACATTTATACCTACCTACCTACAAACCACATCTAGGTCTGTAGGAAAAATGACTCTACCACTGCTGTTACAGCTTGCTATATTATTTTAAAAGGAATACTACAAATAAGATGAAAATGACAATAATTCACTGCCACTTCAAAGATATCTAATTACAGAGATAAGAACATTGGATTTTGTCATTTTGCAAGCAGAAAACCGAATGGAAAATCTAACATTTTAAATTTAAAAAGTTCCATTTGAATACAGGTAATAATGTCACTGTTTTGTAGGCTTGTGATGAGGGTGATTCCCCTCATGGGAGAGAAAAGAGTGTTTACACTTAACATACCTGCTATATATTTACTAATCAAGCTTGTATGTTACCCAACTTTCAACAATTTTGGTGACTTACCATAAGTAAAAATAAGGAGAAGATGGTAATAACCAGTTTAAAATAATACTGGTAGCAATAATCCCCCAGTAAAGCACTACCTTGAAGTATAGAAACAAAACAATAAGGTTGCCTGCATTGAAGCCTGTTACAAGTTCACACAAGTATTAAAAGATGCCAATACTATCAAAGATAAGTACCAGCTCACTGTAAGAAACAAACCAACTGATGTATGGCACAGCTGCAATTATAATTGAAGATCATGCATGCAAAATCAACAAACAAGAAAAAAAGCCAAACAGTGCACTGCCAAAATTGAAATCAGATTGGAAAATACGATCAGCATGCTAAGATCAAATGCAAGCAGGCTAGTACAAATGAAAGAAAAGAAGCTGAAGAACAAGAAGACTCAAAACTATCTGATCAAGAAATAGAGATAAGGAAAATCACTGGAAATAATAAAGCAACCAATAACAGCCATAGCAAAGAAAATCGGCAAATATGAAGCTTCAATGGCACCCTACAGGAAAAATCTCCAGCTTCAGTCAAATCAGAAATATTTCTACCCCTCCATATTGGAGAGACTGCAGTGAACCAACCAACACCTGACAAAGAACAAACAGTGCAGTTTCGGGACACCGCTGTGGGACAGCCCAAAGAAATGCAATAAGAATGCAGTTTAGATAAAGGAAGTGGAGAATGGGAAAAAAGAAGCCGAAATTAAACAACTTGTAATTATAGCAGAAATGGTAGAAAAAAGGGCAAGGAAGAGCAAGAATTGATAGGCACCAACTGAAAATGAACTATATGGGCTGTGGCTGAAATATCTGACTGGTTTACACTGACTCATTGCCAAGCACTTTAACAACATATTGCAAGGAGTTAAGATTGAAGATGGGTTAATATCTGGCAAAACCTATCTGATAACGAGAAATCCAACAAAAGGGGCAGCATCAGGCAATTATACTCTAATTACCTGCTTAACAACTTTCAACTTGCTAACTGGTATGGTAGTTGATGCAGTCTAACAACATCTAGTTGAAAGCAAGCTTTTTCCATTTCAGCAAAAAGGAAAATGCTTAAACAGCAGAGGGAGGTCAGCAGATCAGCTCCTAATTGACCAAAAGAAACAATAGACCACCTAGTTAGCTGCTGCAAGAAAATGGCACAGACTGATTACCGGTACAAACTATGGCATGACAAAATAGCAAGAACAGTGCATTGGAATATCTGCAAGCAATTTGCCTGCAAACAAGAACTGGCAGGACCACAAAATAGATAAAGTAATAGAAAACGAAAAAGCAAAAAAAAAAATAGTCCTTAGAAGTCAGAAAAGCATCTGCCACAAAACACCCCAAACCTAATCATTGTTGATAAAAAGACCAATAATTTTGGATAGTGGACATTGCAATACCAGAGACAGTAAAACAGAAGAGAAAGAACTGGAGAAACTGTCAAAAGGAAGCAAGTATTGTATCAATAATGTTAGGCTTCTTGGGTGCCATCCCAACATATCTGGAGCACCACTTAAATGCCATTGGCATTGACAAAATCACCACCAGTCAATTGCAAAAGGCAGTTTTACTTGGAGCAATTTACATCCTGCGACAATACCTTTAACACCATCAAACAAGAATGTCTGCCTATATCAGGTCCTTGGGAAAGATTCAATAGGAGAATACAAATGCCAAATCCAGTCTAAACATCTGGCTGACTGTGGGACGAACCATAATAATAATAGTAGGTCCTACTGTAAAAGAGATAAGAAAGTGAACATGAGAAATGAAATGCTGTTCTGTGTGGATACAATAGCACTGTTCATACAGCACATTCAACCCAGTTATAGATTTAACCTGTTATGCATTTGCACACTATATAGAAGCATAAACTAGCCAAATAACTCGAGTTTGCACTTCAAGTCACAATTCATTAGGTTAATCCAGTCCAACTTCACATGCTGCAGTTTTGCAACTAGATTTACAAGTGACCTGGTTAAGCATGATGCGTGAACACAGTTATTCACTAGCATCAGACTTACCTAAACATATCTGAAAGATAAAACCTTTTGGAACGTGCTATACTAGGCAGACAAACCAGTAGATATAGATATTGGGTCTTGTGATCTGTTATGAGATTCTTCATTTAAAAAGGATTTATTGGGTGTTTTAGAGCTGAAAGCTTTCAGAGAAGTGGGGATCCAATGGCCACACAGCTTGAATTGTCTGTCTGTTGCTGCGGTAATTGTGGTGAGCTACTGAGACGTTTTGATCTGAGTGGTATTCAAGCTGCTTGCAATAAAACCGCCTGTGTCAAACTAATGCACTATGTGAGGACATTTCCATGGCAACGTGCAGATCCCAAGGTACATCGCCTTGAACTTCAATATCAGCACAGGCTTCTGTAGCCACCTATACAGTCTTCTCCCAGAAGATTGCTTGCAAACAGCATAAAAATCCTAAACTAGGTTCTAGCGAGGGTACACCAGGGGAGATTATGAAACTTTGCCTGACCAGGTGTAAATAAGGTCGGACAGACTGTATTCAGGCAGTCATATCTCATCATGTCGTGGTATGGTGGTAGAGTTACAGGAAGCCTGACACTGTTTACACTGATCATACATGATACGCTTTGCCTACCTAGTAGCCAACACATTGCACACAAATTTTGTCTGAATATTCTGCTGCCTCTTGTATTGCCAGAATTCATACTGGGATGATTATAGTAATTTATTTATGTTGTAAAAGATTTGTAGACTAGCCTTTTAATGCTTTATAACATAAACATGATAATGCCAAGCAGTCACATTTAAGTGTAATTGCAATTTTTAAATTGAGGCAACAAATAACAAAACTGGGAGGAATATAAAAAAAATGCAAATTGAGATGTATGTGGAAATATAGTTCCAGCTCCCTCCAGGACAAAAGTTTCAGTTAACCAAGTCACTGCTAGCATGGATGAATTACGTGCAGTGGGGACAGAACAAATTGCATATGGAGATTCTCAGTCATCCAGGTCATGGTTGTTCCAAAGATGCTTTTTCAAAAGGCATCTGGACTTTGTTTTTCCTTGAAGATGTTTTGCTTCTCATCCAAGAAGCTTCTTCAGCTTCTTCAGCTACAAATACTCTCTTTTGTTGGCTTCAGTTAACTTTCATGCATTGCTGGGCATCCCTCAAATGGCAAGTAGCAGATTCGGAGATTAGCTTGTTTTTATGATATGGTATTGGTAATGTAACCAACCCACCTCAAACTTCAGGATCTGTTCTGAGTTGATGTTTTTATAGGGGAAAAAATTCCCCCTTGGTATATTTTACTTCCATATCTTCTTTGAACTGAACTGAAGTTCTTACAAGAAAGAACCAGACATAACATAAATCTTTGATAAAGATGCTTATGATGTTCCTCTTCATTTATTCAAAATGTAGTGAAACGAAATGAAATGCAAAAGTATGTTATAATTTCATGGCAAACTCAGTAAAGGCAGGCAACAACAGATGGAGAAGCAAAGGGGCTTTTGTTGCCTTCTTCCCCTTTTAATTCTTTATTAAAAATTTAAAATGGAGAAGTAAACATGGCTTTCCCACATTTCAATGGGTTGCTTGGGGTTTTGAAGCCAGTCATATGTGGTAGCTTAACAGGGACTTGATTTTTTTTTCTATATATGTGATCAGCTAAAGCAGAAAAGTTGTGAAGACCCTAATAAGCCAAAATGTGTGACTGGTAAGTATTGCTAAATTTGGTAATTAGAAGTTGAGTTAAACCTGTTATTGTTAATGGATGCTTAAATAGTAAATGTTTCTAGCCTTTTGAATTTTTTAACTTTGATTTTCGCTTTAACTTGTAAATTTTAACCCCGTTTTCCATTTTGCTTTTAATTGTGCTTTTAGTTTTACATTGTTTTATTATGTTGTTGTAAACCAGAGTCATTTAGGTAAAATGGGTGGCGCAGAAATTTGATAACTAAATAAAGTGTGAAAGAGCAGGATGCTTTTAAAAATTCAAACATCTGATCTTTTATGTAGTTAAAATCACATGAAGGCAAGAATAGATATGAACTCTATGGCCCAGATTCTTCCTTTTGTATTTTGCAATTTCCTTTTTTTTGTTATTGTTGTTTTTTTATGTTTTCTTCCTTTCTTTCTTTTTTGGTCCTTCATAGATATAGAAAGTTTGAAAAGGGCACCATGCTGCATTGGGCATATAATGATATTCTCCATAATTTTGGCTGGGAAACTCTTTGGGAGTCTGACTCCTATGATAGCACAGATTAACTGAAGTCCGGCTAAAATTTGACTTGAAAACATCCTCAAAGATATGGATAGATCTTGGAAATCCCACTAATTCTTACCAGTGTCTGATTATACTGAATGGTGCTATTTTGCATTTGCCTTTTCTTTAATATTTAAAGCACCACTCCAATTTACTGGAATGCCCAATTGATGACGTATTGTCACCCAATATAGGAATTCTATGAAGTGCTCTATAAGGTGGAGCAAAAAGACCCATTTTCCCAGAGTACTATGCATTGATTGTTTTAAGGATTACAGCAAGGAAAACAGATTTCCTACCTGAGCCAGGTATGGCTATAGGGGGGAAAAACAGACCAGCAAAATTAGACAGTGAAATAGAGCAGATCCGATCAGATTTTGTATGTAGACTCTTTGTATAACCTTGGGACTCAGATTATGCTGGGTATTAAATTGTATGCAGTGTATGCATGTAACTCATATTACATATTTCCTTTTTTAGACATGGTCCCTATACCAACTTTGGATGAGGGTGAGGGTCTGTGAGTGTGACTCTGTAGTGGGAAGCCTAAACAGAGCTTCAGTCTTGTGATTGTTGTATTTTAATGTTTGTTATAAAACACAGATTCTTGTCTTTTGTTCCCGTCTTTTGTTTTTAATTGGCCGTCTGCTCTGAAATATTCTGTTTCTCTATCTCTTCTTTCTACATTTCTTAAAAGTGTCAAGTTTACCATTGCTTAGATCTGCTGTTCTGCTGCCCATGTTGTTGTGCAAAAAAATTAGTGTCAATTCAGTATGCAAGCTGACAGGGCAACTGACTTTGCAGCTGAATATCAGGTATTCCTTGACACCACTGACATTTTTCCTTTTACAAGGCATTTCAGCCTTTTTATAGTGTCTGCTTTCTTCCATCTTTTGTCTACAACTCTCTCTTGGTTTTGTTATGTCTTAATGTTTCTGGCATTGCTACAAATATGTGGGAAAAAAATTCTGCCATTTTGGCATACGGCCCGATTCCTCCAGGAGTTTTCAATTCCCATCCATGCTACATCAATATTTTATGGTATTTGGGTTTTTAAAAAAATATTACAGTACTGTAATACATTTTCCCCATGGATACAGTTATTAAACTGTCTATTATGAAGGACCTTTGCCTGTATTGGCAATTGTTTATCCTATTTATAAAAAAAGAATATGTTCTTTACATCTGTTACGTTCGTTAACAGTTCGTCAGTATATAATTGCTATTTCATGTGCATAAGTTATTTTTTTAATTTGATCTTATTTTTTTTTCTTCCCCCCAAAAACATAAGGCTGCAGTACTCGGCACAATTAATTGGAAGAACATTCTATTTAACTCATATTTTACTTCTACCAAAAATACTGAAATGCCTACGCATCAGTTTCATCAGAAACAAAATAGTCTCTAACAGCATAATTCTGTATACATCTACTTAGAAATAAATCACAGATTGGTATTTCAGGCTTAATCTTTACAGTCTTGTACCGTATCCTGTTACATGGGCTTATATTCTTTTAATTCAATGGCTCCTCTTCTAAGTAGAGAATTCTAGGATAGCTTCTGATTAAAGTATTGTCGAGACCAAGCATAATCTGGTAGAATTTCCTTTTTTAAAAAAATAATGATTAAATATTTCTGTGCCATCAGACAATGTAAGAGTACTAATATGTGAAGCAGAAAGTTTTCATTGAAATGTTGTGCATCAGAAAAGAGAGCCAGTATGGTCCAGTAGTTAAGGCAACAGGCTAGTCCTGCCTTGGGCATAAGAGCTGGCTGGGTAACTTTGGGTCAGTCACTCTCTCTCAGCCCATGACATCAGGATCATACAATAAGCCTGTAGGTCAATTTCTGTCGTAACTGATGGAACAAACACTCACTTGATTTTGGGGCGGTGGAAGGGAGATGCTGCACTTGCAGGAAAATGCTAGGAAGAAAAAAAATATGCACTAGAAAAGCTACAGGGTTAAGTTAAACATGTAACTTAACTGGATGAAAACTATAGTTTTGGGAAGAGAAAAATGTGGCCGTTTCTAATTATACACGGAGAATTCATTCTGCCTACATATAACATTTATTCAAGGAAAAAAGTAACCATGCAGAATTAACATATTATTCAGTAAATCTTTATTTTCTCCTCCTTACTGTTGACTTGAGGTATCTAACATACTAAACCCTACACCATGGTTTATAAGACACAGTAACTGGATTTATACAATACATTGTCAAAACCAAGCACACTACATTGTTACAAAATTTTCAGTTTATTGTTCATTCAGTTTTACTTTCAGGCATCCATCAGAGGCACATATGCATTGCATCTCCCTTGCATTCTACCTACTCCAGGGCTAGATAGGTGCAGCTGAGGCTTTGTGACACAGTGTTGGTTGGCTGATTTATTAGTGGATTTGCTCACACATATCCAATGAAATGCCCACGGTATACCCATAAGATCTCTGATAGCCTATAAAAGCTTTATTGAATATATAGTCACAGATTCTCATGCAAATTGGCCAAGGGGTTTGGGAAAGATGATGTGCCAATATCCAAAGATTCCATGCAGAAATTGTGAAGTCTCTCAAAATGAGGTCCCTTACAGCAGAATTTTAAATCCCTATTTTTTTAAAAAAGCTAACAATATTTGTGTAATGGTAAATAGAAATGACCTTGGGAGACAGGAAGAGAAGCTGCCGACAAGACAACTGTCAGAAAAGAGGCAGATGTGTCCACAGAAGGAATGAGGGGCATTGCAAATGTCTCAGAAGAGACCCTCCCTAATTTCTTGGCTTGTGTGTTTCTTGGACTTCAGATGTGCAAAGTTCTGTTAATGTAACCTTACAATAAAGTTAATGGGACTTCCGGTTGATGTCGCAGTGGGATTGGACATGCGGGGCGGGTCTCCATGCTCCCGTGCCGAGTTCTCTCCATCGGTGGGCTCCAAAAGGAGCCAAAGCCACCCTGTAGGGATGGTGAAGCAAAGAGGGGCGTCCTGTGAGGTCACAAAGCGTCGCAGCTCTCCTGTCTGACCCGGGGCTCTTTTTCCCTCTCAGCCACGGCGAGGAGAAGAGGCAGCCTAAAGACGGCTGCCATGAAGCTGGGACAAACGAGGAACAACTTAGACTGGTGCTGGAGCAAAGTAGGTGAACAGTGACTGGAACTGGGGGAGAGGATTCCTTTTCACTTAAAACCTAACCCCAAGGAATAATTTAGAACTATTTGCTCAGAATTATTTCTTAAAGCGGTGTCTAAGCATTCTGAGGGAAATACCAGACCAGAAGGAAGAGACGCAAAGAGAGAAAAATAATAAAAATTTAAATATAGAGAAAATTGGACTCTTAAACTGGGAAGACTCTTAAACTGGGCAGGAAAGTAACATTGAAACATCTGAGATTCTGCTTCACACAGAGATAAAAGGAAGGGAGCAGGGAGGTGCATTCAAACTTGCAAGATTTTGAATTTAAGAATAAAAATAGTATTGGTCTACATACTCTGATTTCTAGTTTAGTCTACCTTGAATGGCTGATATGTTTACTATTGTTGTTGTTGGTTGCATAGCCACCAGATGTTTAAATTGGAACTGACATTTTTTATCCACTTATTGAGCTCTTACCAAGGACCTGGAATAGGCAGATATTGTTACTTAATAATATTAAAGGTATCATCACAGGATGTAAGCTGTTCCAAGTACAGCTGCCTTTTGCAATTGACTGATGGTGCTCAAATAGTATTGCAGATATTTTAGGATTGCACTCAAGGCACCTATTACTATTGGCACTTTTCTTACTTTCTTTTGCCACAGTTATTCTACTTCTATTTGCAGATCTTTATATTTTGTGATTTTATATCCAGTTCTTTTTTCTTCTATTCTCCTGTTTCCAGGTATTGCAATGATTTTTTAAAATCTTTCTTATCAACAATTATTAAATCTGAGGCATTATGTGGCAGATGCTTTTCTGTTTGAATTCTAATTTCCCAAAGCACTTCAGTTTCTTAATTTTCTATTATTTGTTTATTTTGTGTTCCCAGCAATTGTTGCTTGCAGGCAAATTGTATCTCGCAAATTTTACAATGCACTATGGTTGCTACTTTGTCATGCTGCCGCTTGTAATCAGTCTGTGCAATCGTCTTGCAGTGATCCACTGTTTCTTCAGCTTCTTTGCAGAGGCGACACTTGCTCTCTGTTGTTGTCTTCTCAATTCTGGCTTTGTATGCATTTGTTCTTAAGGCTTGGTTTTGTGCAGCCAGATTTAATCCCCCATCTCTTCAACTTTCCTGCTCTTAACTATTACCAGATCTTATTGTTATCTGCTTTCCCTGGTAGTTTTCTTTTTTTTAAATATTCTGGTCATGTAATACTTTGCCTTGCCATGTCTGTTTTCTATTCTTAATTTGGTCTTTCGTATAGGGCAGTTTGATCTCCTTGCTATTCAGTAAGCCTTTATGGTGTACTAACTTCAGTGCATCTTCTTCACTGTCCTTCAGATAGTCTTCTGATGTCCTTTTCTTCTTCTTCAATTGTTTAATGTACTTGCAACATTCCATGCCCACCTATGCCCCATAGAGTCTATCAACGTTGCTGCATAAATGGACATGATTCATTGTCATTATTTTTCTGACCTTTTTCTGTCTAGGGCTTCGAATTCAGCTTGAATCCAGTCCACTATTCTATCTGTATTTAAATGACTGGATTCAATTACTCTTGATGTTGTTTTTCTAAGCATCTTGATTCCTTCAATTTTCACTGTTTTTCCCCTGTGGGTGGTAAGGGTGGCACATTTCTCCAGTCAAAACTCCTTTTAAATATTTTGGCTGCATGTTTGGACACTGTTTAGCAGTAATTCCATTTCAGATCATGTTTTTCCATATGGCTTCCAATCATCCGTGTAAAAGAGGTGGGGCAGCTGGACAGACATTTTGGATGTTTGTTAGTCATGGCCTGTCTTGTTCAGTATTGTTGATAGATGAAACAATGCAATGGCAAACATTAGTGATGATAGTGAGTCTTCTTGAAAGATTTATCTCTTGATTTTAAATTCTCTCAGTCTATCACCATTGACCAGCAATTGTGTCTTCCATTATGCCATTGATCTTTCCACATTTTTTGATGTTTCAAAAAAGGTAAGTGCAGGGAGGCCTACTAGGCCCAAAATGGGGCTTGGTGGATGTGGCATGGCTTGGTGGGTATGGCTTGGTGGGCGTGGCAGGGGAAGGATACTGTAAAATCTCCCTCCCTCCCTCCATTCCCTCCATTCCCTCCAGGGGAAGGTTGCTGCAAAATCCCCATTTCCTCCCAATCAGCTGGGACTCGGGAGGCAGATAATAGATGGGGGCGGGGCCAGTCGGAGGTGGTATTTACTAGTTCTCCGAACTACTCAAAATTTCCACTACCGGTTCTCCAGAACTAGTCAGAACAGTGGTGGGTTGCCGTCTTGCCGGTGCGCTGCGCGTGCATCTCCAAGTTTCGGGGGTGCGCGCCCCTCGCACAATTTTGCTTCTGCACATGCGCGGAAGCAAAATTGCGCCAAAATCTTGCAAAGGGACGTGCGTGCGCGTGAGATGTTGGCGCGATTTTGCTTCCATACATGCACGGAGGCAAAATTTCGCGAAAATCTCATGCACGCACGCATCCCCTCACAAGATTTTGGCGAGATTTTGCTTCTGCGCATTGCCCAAAAATTAATGAAAAAATGGTGATGCGCATGGTGGACCGGCAGAGAGGGCTCCGGAGCGCTCGCACGCAAATTGTGCAATCGGCCACTCCCTACCGGAGCTGCGCACCGGGCAGCTCCAGCAGGAACCCATCTCTGGGTCAGAACCTGCTGAATACCACCTCTGGTATGGACTTCAACTCCCATAATTCCTCAACCAGCAAAGATTGAAGTTGCCAAGGTTGAGAAACACTAAGGTAGAATGTCTATAACCAAGAATTTAGAAAATGGACTACAATTATGGGGAAAATACTGTATAAGAACTGAAAAGTATTATTACTGGAAAGTATTTTGGCAAATTATAGAGTTGAAAGCAGCCAGATCTGGATTTAATCCCCTTTTCAGTGCAGGAATTCCAATTAAGGTTACCTCAACAAATCTGTGCACACTATATTTCTTTGCAAACAATCCCAGAGCAGTTTGTAACATTTCAGAATAAAATCTATTAAATCACAAGTATTATAAGGAGTTAACAACTATGGAAAGCCAACATAAAAATGTAGTTTTAAAGATGAATGAAACAGAAGGCAACCAGCCTGGAAAACTGTACAATCTGTTTCATTGCTACACTCATTCTCCATCAAGTATGTAGTGCCAGAAGAAGATTCTGGATGATGGACTATCTGTGCCAGGAGGTTTGTGTAATGTAAGAAAGATATTGGAGTGTAGGGTCTGAATAGGTGAGGTGCTTAAGTTTAATAGAGCTTGAGGCAGGCGAACGTTACATATGAATATTTTGACTCTATAGAGACTCCTTTATTAAGTGCTATAACTCCAGAAATGTTGCCATAGAATTTGATCAAATGCACAAGAAAGCTTGTCATAATTTTCTGTAGGAAATTACACTGATATACCTATTTCTATAGACTGAAGCAAGAGAAAGAATGATTTCATGCTAGGCATAAATACATCTATCTAGGGTCAAGTTTCATAGAATATTTCCTTCTTAATGCCTCCTTTATATTTCTGGAAGGAGAAAAACTGAAAGCACAAAGTAAAATGTGTTTAATTATACTGATAAAAAATAGATCATTTCAGTTTAACTAGCTTTTGTTCTGGTTTCTTGGTGCTTACATTGTAAGTTTTGAAGCTGTACAAGTAAGCTACTTTTATTGTTATATTTTTAAAGACAAAAATCTAGGCCAGATCTGGATTATATTTAACACTGTTCTGTTTCAACTTGACAACTAGTTATCAGGTTGATCACCCAAATGAGACTTGAATCTGTGAAACATTCCAAAAGGGATGTGTTTAATTTCACTGGGTATATATAGCCACATAATTGTACCCCCATTTAGGAAACAGCTTCATTAATTACTTATTTTTTATGCTTCCATTCTTTTTCTAGGCATCATTCTCACTTAAAATAGATATTTTAATTGTTTTAATTCATGTTTGGAATCACAGAGCTGTAATTGGATACAGATCTGTCGGGTTCTGTTTTGTAAAATAGCTTAGTTGAATAAAAGTGTTATTTACTTGTAAAGCATCTTTGTTTGGTAATGCACAAACTAGATCATAATACTGCTATTATATTTGTTTTAGTTTGTGGGTTTACAATTTTTGTTTAAATCGTATGATGAAACTTGCTTTGTAGCTGGTATTTGATCCATCTGGGTAATTCTGTTTAGGGTTTCAGATATGTAGCCTCAAGTCATCATGGACTGAACTGATTTTTCATGCAAATTATTAACTTTTGAGCTCTTCCCAATGGGCTGCTTCACAAAAAAACATTAAAACATGATTTAATGCTATAGAAATTAACATGTGGCTGTTCAATCCTTTGCATCTTTGATTTCCGTTCCTTTTTCAGTTATAGTTCATTTGATCCAAAATGACAAATCATGAACCTTCTATGTCAGTGGTTCCCAACCTTTTTGTGATTGAGTACCACTTGGAGGTCCCGTACAGTCGCCACGTATCACCTGGTTCCAGAGAAACTAAATTCGATCAGATATCACTTTATTTCCATAGAGTTCAGAACAGTCACCATTCCTTTTTTGGCCCCGCGCATCCAGCAACTGGATTCTCGGGCCGCTGGGACCAGGTGGGTGGCGTAAATGTGAAGTAAAAAATAACTAACTAAAAATCGTTCATGACCCTGAAAGTGTTCGCGTACCACCTGGAAGGCCCTCGCGTACCACTAGTGGTACACGTACCACAGGTTGGGAACCACTGTTCTATGTCTTCTAAACCTGAATTGAACAACACCTTCAAGTCATTTGCAGGGCAAGCCTACATTATTGAAACCAGCTGAGATGTAACAGCAACCCATGGGCTCTGTATGACTAATT
Organism: Diadophis punctatus similis; assembly: GCA_023053685.1. Taxonomy (NCBI): domain Eukaryota; kingdom Metazoa; phylum Chordata; class Lepidosauria; order Squamata; family Dipsadidae; genus Diadophis; species Diadophis punctatus. The sequence goes on along the minus strand of JALIGW010000003.1, from coordinate 16,118,511 downwards.
AAACATGAAGATGTGAAACAATATGAAACAAAAGAAAAAGCTAACAGAGAAACAAAAACACACAATAAAAATCAGAAGCAGCAATAAGGGCAATGAATATGGCCTACAATCACAATAGACAATAATATATAATAAAGTAACTATAAAATGTCAAAAATGATCTAGTTTGCGCATTACCAAACAAAGATGCTTTACAAGTAAAACGTCAAAATGGTTTTTAAAGACTTGGGAAAATATAATATTTCACCTGGCACTGTAGAGCCGTGGTGGTGCAGTGGTTAGAATGCAGTATTGCAGGTTAATTCTGCCGACTGCCAGAAATTTGATCCTGACCTGCTCCAGGTTGACTCAGCCTTCCATCCTTGCCAGGTTGGTAAAATGAGGACCCAGGTTGTCAGGGGCAATATGCTGACTCTGTAAACCACTTAGAGAGGGCCGTAAAGCACTATGAAGTGTATGTAAGTCTAAGTGCTATTGCTATTGCTATTTCACCTGGCACTGTAAGCCTCTCTTGAGAGACAATTCCACAGATGGAACACATGAACACATGAACACAGATGAAAAGATCCTTCCTCTTGTAGCCACCCATTTTGCCATATCACAAGATGAAAATCTTAAGGTTTTGATTAGTGAATAAAGTTAAAATAGTGAAGATGCTCCTTGAGATAGTCCAAAGCCAACCTTGGCTGTTTTAAAAACGATAAATAAGGTTGGACCTGTTTACTACTGTAAAGACTGAAGTTTCCAAATCTGGAAGCAAAGAATTTGAGATTAGACAAGACCAGTCACAAAACATGACACAGAAAGGATGAGGTACCCGAGTCTCTTACATTAAGCAGTATTGTTAGATTCCACAGTAGCTGATCTTCTTCATTAGAGTTTCTGATATCTATAATAAAAGCACATTTTCTATATGAATAGAGTCCTTGATGCTTTTGCTACTAGCACACCTGAGTGCTGGTTGAGTTCCTACCGTATAAAGAGATTTATTGTTCTAAAGGCATTCTAAGAGTTCAGGCTAGACTGCAACATTTTAAAAACAACCTAAAACAGGCAATAATTATTTTCATAATGTTGCCAAGAAAACTAAATTGATGTACCCATGAAGTCATTAAGAGTTGATCTTGACTTGACCCATTTGAGCCATTCTTGGGTTAATGCCTGTTTGAAGATGGATTTGTAGCGAATACTGATGATAAACTGTTGGCATAATAGGATTGTTGTGGCAGTCCTAGTTAGCCAGTTAGTTAATTGAAATTTCTGAAAGACAGTCCCATATATAATATATTGCTTCCTCCAGTTTTCACCAGTGTTGTTAATATTTAAGAAGCAAGATTGCTCTGAAATATATAGTCAGATGAGCCTAATAGTTACATGAAGTCTCTCTCATTGGCTTCCTAATACTTGATTGGAGAAGAGAATGTCTCCCTCAAGATTTCACAGTTTCCCAAACCATGGGAAAATGATGGCTTAAATGCATAAATACATAATAACAACAACTTTACAGTCTCCCTTCTATAAAAGTGATGAAATGGTGTACCTTATTTTGCTTTAGATACAGTGATCATTGCAAAAGAATTGATTGTAAGCCATCCCATGAAAACTGTTTTGTCTTTTATGTGCTACACAGATAATTAAATGTATTAAAATTAGGTGCAAAACATTCCATGCATAAAATGTTTTGTACATGGGACTGCCACTTCTAGGTGATCCTTTTCAGCCTGAAACAGGGTGTTCTGGACTCAAATGTTTTGGGGTGGAGTAACTGGGAAAACGGTGCATGCAGAAATGGGTGGAGTGGTATGTGGCAGTGATGATGGCTAGAGGAAAAGGAAGGTGCTGGGAAAATCAGGGAAGAAGCTAGTAGGGCAATGGATATATTGAGCTTGTTTTCAAGGGTGGCAGCACATAGTGGCTAAGGGGTGGTGGGAAATAGTGTTGGGAGATAAAGATAAGAGGTAGGCAGGCTGCCATCCAAATGCAATTTATCCCCCACCCCACAAACATCTTTTCCATCTGCCTTTACTTGCCATCTTTGCATTCAAGCAAAGCTTAGTCAACCAAGTACAGGGGTGGGTTCCTCCCGGTTCGGACCGGTTCGCCCAAACTGGTAGCGATCCTCTGGTGACATCACGATGATGTCACCGAACTGGATCGGTCGGTGCCAGTCCGTTAATCTTTTTTTTAATCCATCTTCAAACAGGCATTAACCTAAGAATGGCTCAAATGGGTCAAGTCAAGATCAACTCTTAATGACTTCATGGGTACACCAATTTAGTTTTCTTGGCAACATTATGAAAATAGTTATTGCCTGTTTTAGGTTGTTTTTAAAATGTTGCAGTCTAGCCTGAACTCTTAGAATGCCTTTAGAACAATAAATCTCTTTATATGGTAGGAACTCAACCAGCACTCAGGTTTGCTAGCAGCAAAAGCATCAAGGACGCTATTCATATAGAAAATGTGCTTTTATTATAGATATCAGAAACTCTAACAATGAAGATCAGCTACTGTGGAATTTAGCAATACTGCTTAATATAAGAGACTCGGATATCTCATCCTTGTGTCATGTTTTGTGACTGATTGATACTACACATATGTTGAAAAACGTTCTGATCAATAGAAGAGCCACGCTTTACATGTCAAAAGTTCAAAGAGTAGAAGAAGAGTCTTTGTAACTTTTCAAGCCAGCAGGGTTTCCATTCGGTTGTCAGGTTATCCGGCTCATAGTTAACTAGTTTGCAAATCAGGCTGTCAGTTTGCTAATCACTTTTTGGTCTAATACTTCACAGCATCATCCATTCCTGAGAATTCTGGGAATTGTTCCATGGGCGTGATGACTGTCTTAGCTGGGGAATTTATAGGATGCTTTTGTTTATCATTATTTAGTTCAGGGGTCCCCAAACTTGGCAACTTCAAAGCTGTGCTGGCTGGAGAATTCTGGGAGTTGAAGTCCACAAGTCTTAAAGTTGCCAAATTTGAATACCTCTGCCATAAAGAAAGGCTGCTCTAGAGACTGGTTTTGTTTAAAAAAGACAAAAGACAAACATATATTGATTTTTTAAAACATGATTTATATCACCATTTCCCCTCAATGGCCATGAGTAATGTATCTACATAATTCAAATATTCTAGATACATTTTTCTACAGATAACATACTTGCACCTGTCAGAATGTCTTTTAAAATGAGTTAACAAAATATCTCTGTCATTTAGAGTCAGGCTCAATATAAGTATGGGCAAAAATCTTTGCTGATCTTTGCTATTTTTCAGATGGGAAAGACTTAACAGGTTGAGATATAAATGGGTCATTTATTTGCTGTCCACTCCTTCATAGTTTGCCTGACTGTTTTCTTGTCAGAAGTACCTACAAAGCTAACCAGAGGGTGCTTCTGGATTGAAAGGATTTGCTGGTGACAACACCGTTGCCCAGGGGACATCCAATTTCCAGAAGTAATGCAATCTTCGGGGAGGCTCCTTTCATGTCTCCCTCATAGTTTGCCGATGACCTGTTTAGCAATTAGAATTAGAATTATATTTGATGATATCTTTCATTTCTATTGCATAAATGTTCAGAAATTGGTGATATACTGTGCATTCAAAGCATCAAGCCATTTTCTGGTGCAAATTTGGTGGATTTCATCAGCATGTGATTCTGAAAGGTGTAATTAACCAAGGTATGTAACACCAACTTGGAAACAGAGAGAGGTGAAAATAAAAAGTATTTGAAAAGGACAAAGTGGAGGTTAATGATGCATGATTAATGTCAGGCAAAATTGTTCACTAAGCTATTGTGATTTAATGATGCCTGCTCAGATGAATAAAGAAATCTTCAGATGGTTCATGACTTTCCTATCTTGGATCTTAAAGAATGCATGGACAAAATTGGTGCTAGTAGCTTTCTTGAGCCAGAGGACTGTAGAAGTCATTACAAAGCTACCTAGTGTTTCCATTAGGAGAAGATAAATGCAGCTCTGGGTTGAACTGTGACATCCTTGATGCTCTCTGAGCTTAGTTGTTTACTTGCAGATGTTTCATTACTGACTAGGCAACATCATCAGTGCTAGTAAGTGAGGGGTTTGCTCCCTGTCCAGTGGTGGAATTCACATTTTTTTACTACCAGTTCTGTGGGCATGGCTTGGTGGGCATGGTGTGGCTTGGTGGGTGTGGCTTAGTGGGCGTGGCAGGAGAAGGATACTGCAAAATCTCCATTCCCACACCACTCCTGGGGGAAGGATATTGCAAAATCTTCATTCCCACCCCACTCTGGGGCCAGCCAGAGGTGGTATTTGCCGGTTCTCTGAACTACTCAAAATTTATGCTACCGGTTCGCCAGGAACTGTCAGAACCTGCTGAATAGCACCCCTGTCCCTGTCATATATATATATATATATATATATATATATATATATATATATATATATATATATATATATATATATATATATATATATGTGTGTGTGTGTGTGTGTGTGTGTGTGTGTGTGTGTGTGTGTGTGTGTGTGTGTGTGTGTGTGTGTGTGTGTGTGTGTGTGTGTGTGTGTGTGCGTGTGTGTGTTTCTGTCGTATTATCCTGGTGTACCCAAATATGGGAAAAAGCATCACAGCTTTCATTTTGCCTTTCAGCCCCTCTCTGAGACCATCCAGTCTCCCTTTATTTTCATTTATCAGCAAAAAATGCTATATATATATAATATATGCTATATAGCCCTGCCAGTGTTGGTGGAGGGTCTAGTTTTCTCCTTGGTAGTTCATTGATTATAAGGTATTGGTTTTTTTTTTTTTTGAGGTTACCTAGTTAAGTAATGAAACATCTGCAAGCAAAAAATCAAGCACCAAAAATTGCAACTATACATTGTCTCTGTTAGCTGGTGGATGAGATGAATCAGGAAATCTCTGGATCCAATTCTGCTTCTGCTGTAACAAGCTTCCACAGTTCAGTGCTAGGCTATTTGTCCTTCCATCCAATGTCTAAGGAGATTCTCAGTCATCCAGATCATGGTTGTCCCAAAAGTGCTTTTATTTCCTCCCACAAAAGGCAACTGGGGACGTTTTACTTCTCATCCAAGAAGCTTCTTGGGTCACAGCTGAAGAAGCTTTTTGGATGAGAAGCGAAACGTCTTCAAGGAAAAAACAAAGTCCAGTTGCCTTTGGGGGAAAAAGCACTTTGGGGATTTCCATCCAATATTTTTTTTCTAAAAGGAAAGATACTTTCAGACTCTTCCCATAAACTCTGCATTTAATTCAATCTATGTCAGAAATACCATATTTACCCAAAGGATTTCCCCCCCTTAAGTAGCTACCTGAGAATTAGGGAAAGGTCACCTTATACTCAGCTGAGGATAGTGAAACACCAGAAGGTGCAAAATGGCTGGAAGAGAACCAGGAGAGAGACAGAGTCTTCTGCTTGGAGCTTCAAGGAAAGCAAACAGGTCTACCCTGCTCTTATCGCTTTCCCCTATAAAGGTCCAATGAGTGTCTGTGGTGTAGAATGTCTTCATTTCTTCTCACATAAATGATGACTGAAGAAAATCAGAATCCCCATTTGATGTAGCTGCTCCATTGATAGAAAAGTTATCGATTGCGAATTCTGACCTTTGACACATCAAAAGGTACAGGGGGAAATGGCATTTTATCATTTTGTCTTGCTTCTTCAAAGTCCCCCCTTTATTTTCATGGAATGTCATAGGGAAAACTATTAGTTGCATAATTCAAATCTTTTTAAGTATAGACACATCATGGCACCTGGATATATTTTCCAAGATCTCCATTACTGCGATATAGAAGGCATTCCTCTTGGGTTCCATCAGATGATATTGTTTAATAGAAGGAACTCCAAAGTATGTTCACCCTGTCTGATCTCATAGGAGGGCAGAAAAAAAATGGGGAAAGGTAGTCCTGCAAATAACGGGGTTCTGTGCCATGAAGGGCTGTGCTATGAAGGACTAACCAGCTATTTAAAATAGCAGCCTGAGAAGCAGTACAGCTCATTCTTCAAGAAGTCTCCACACCCATTTGCACTACTTAAGTGACCCTGATGGCATAGATAAACCTCCAGGTGGCCTCAGTGACTCTCTAAAACAATGCAAATGACCAGCTGTCTGCAAGGAGTATAAATCCTTCCATTCCCCACCATCTAGTCAGAGCTGAAGAAGCTTCTTGGATGAGAAGTGAAATGTCTTCAAAACAAACAAACAAACAAACAAACAAACAAGAAAGCCCAGTTGCCTCTTGAAAAAGCACCTTTTGGACTTTCATCTGGACAAACATATCCTAGGACCGTGGTGGCGAACCTATGGCACACGTGCCACAGGTGGCACGCGGAGCCATAGCGGAGGGCACACGAGCGTTGCCCACCGGCAAACTGGAAGTGCGGAAAAACGCACTTCCGGTTTGCCGGTGAGCTGTTTTTTGCACTCCGGAGGGTTCAGGGAAGCTCCCTGAAGCCCCGGAATGCAAAAAACTACAAAACGGACAAACCGGAAGTGCATTTTTCCGAACTTCCGGTTTGCCCGTTTCATCGTTTTTTACCGTCCCAGGCTCCGAAAGGCCTTTGCGCGTGTGTGTGTGTGTGCGCGCATGCGCAGGGGGCAGCATGGGGGGGTGTTGTGCGCATGTGTGTGGGGGAGGGAATGGGTGCGGGCACGTGAGTGCGCGCCAGCGCGCGCACCCCCCTTTTTGGCACGCGAACCTAAAAAGGTTCACCATCACTGTCCTAGGAGCTAATATCTATATGTCTGGCACTCTGACAAATCAGCTATCAATAGATACATAGACATCAACAACATCTATAGACTATGCAAAAGAGACTATCACCCAGCCCAAAAAGAACCAAAAAGACCCAAGAACCTCTCCACCAGCAATCAACACCCAGATCAGCATAGATTAACTCCAAGCAAAGCTGGCTGAGGAATTCTGAGAGTTGAAATCCACAAGTCTTAAAGTGGCCAAGATTGGAGACCCCTGGTCTACTTCCAGCCAGTTATTTAGTGACAGTTCAAAGTTATAAAATGGCACTGAAAACAGTGACTGGTCTTCACACTTAACAGCCATTGCAGCATCTTCCATGGTCACATGATCAATATTCAGGCACTTCACAACCAGCATGTATTTACAATGGCTGCAGCATCCCAGGTTCATTTGATTCCAATTGTGACCTTCCCAGCTGGCTTCCAACAAGCAAAGTCAAGGGGGGAAGTTGGATCCACTTAATGACTGAGTGGTTCACTTAACTGCAGTGATTTGCAGGTGCAACTCACTTAATAACCACCTTGTTTAGCAACAGAAGTTCGGATCCCAATTATGGTCATAAGTTGAGAGTAACCTGTACTCACAAGATATAAAAAGATTTTAAAATGGCCTTTAGAGTCCCCAGACTTGAATATTATTTAAACTCTGTGGGAAGATCCTAAGTTGCAGTTTAAGAATATTTCTGAGCTAGAAGAGTTCTGCAAGGAAAAGGGTGTAAAATATAACATAGGTAAAGACAGAAAAGCTCTTGGCTGACTATGGAAAATACTTGGAAGCTGTTATATTTGCTATAGGAATATTTGGAAAGAAAGTCTAATCGTAACCTGAGATATATGCACCTGCTGTATTCAAAGTTTTCCTATTCTGAATCCGTAAACAACTACCATAAATAAATATTCATTCAAGTTTGGTGAAAGATGTTGCGTTTAACATTTTTGCCATGCAGGAGATGGAAAAACTTCTATTTTCTTAGGGAATCATCAAAGCATGCAGCTTGATTAGAGGAGCCTAAAATTTTGCATGCAGCTGTACATATCATGTTCATATCATGCAATTAAAATACTGGAAAAAAACTAATTGGTTTAGCATTGGTCCTAAAGCAACATTCCTGACCACAACAAAGAAGATCCACTACTGACTTGTTCTATAAATGTACGTTGATGTCTTGAAAAAGTATTTGAAGTTATGGAATATATATAATACAGAAAATATACTACTTTGTGTATTTCAGTTCCAAGCCATCTAGGTTTTAAAGGAAAAACATAAGATTCTGATAAATATATGCAGGCATTTGAAAAAAAAATACCCCATCATATTTTATCTGCTTTAAAAAAAAGCTTTCCACAAAATCTTAGAGGCATTAAAATACAACATTGGGTAAACTATAATACTTAAAGTGCACCAAATCTAATAAATGTAAAAGTTCCTAATGATTTAGACAGGTGTAAAAGTGTGCCTTGTTACATTAAAGAATTATTAACTTTTTCTCTTATTTTTTGTGTATAGAATGTCATTATTACTCTTACTTTAATGATGGAGGCCAAAAGTGTTATTTCAATCCCAGTTAATATTTGCTAGATTGGCAATTTATAGCCAATCAATAAAAGCATCCCTGGGCAATCGGTTCCTACATTGGTTAGTTATTGGCTTATGCACTTTTAGGTTTGTGCCTGGCTTAGTAAATTACTTTCTGCTCAATAATTCATTGCCCTCTAACTGTTTATTGTCATTTTGATTTATTAACGTGTTTGGCTGTCCTTGTACTGGGGGTGAAACAGAGTCTTACAGTGATCACATTTTGCAAATTCACAGCCGTTCCTTTAAGAACACTATGCCATTTGTGGCTAAGAGAGCCTGTGATATGCCATGTGATCTGAAAAAGGGGAAAGCTACAATTTTCAGTAAGTGGCAAAGGAATTTGGAATTCTCCCACCAATAGGTGTTTAATTGGACATCTCAGGCCACAGGTGGTAGGTTGAGTGAACTGAATCCATTTTGTCTATTGGGTTGATGATGAACTTTTCTCCCTTGGGGAGGGCTGCTTACAATGAGGCATGTTAAACAACTAGTTGCAAATGATGGGGATAGGAGAAGGGGACACTCCTTGTTATTGGAAATTGATTGTTTCTAGTTTCTTTGAAGTAAGGAAGCAACAATGTGGATTCTGATAGCGAGAATCTGATGAGAATTGGTTCAAAGTGGCCAAAGACAAAAACTACTCAGAAAGTTAAACTTTAATAACCTGAAAAATCCTTATAATGTGGAAAACACACCTCCTGAATATGCAATTAAACACTAACAAGACCATGCTAACAATATTATGGGATGCTATGAACATGTTACATGGTACATATATAGTTACTGAGCATGTTGACTAGATGCTTGATGACTCAAATGATGCTGCCCATTGAAGAACACATTCCAAACCCAATGTGTTTGAACTGTATATAAAGTGATTTCTCCCTTTTCTAAGGGTTTCTACTTCATATCTGTGGGAGATTTACTTATGCATAAATAAAGAGATACGAGGATGAGTCAAAAGGTAATGCCATTTTCTTTAGGACAGGTATAATTACCAACACAGGCACATGTAGCATACATCAAAATGAAGCTGGTCCTCTGTGGATCACATCCCTACTTCTCAACATAGTCACCGTTTCTCTCAATAGCAATGTTCCACCTTCGAATGAGAGCATGTATCCCTGCCTCATAAAAATTTGTTGACTGTTCTTTGAGCCACTTCTTCACTGCAGTGTTCACTTCCTCGTCACTAGAATAATGTTTGCCTCTCAAAGCCTCTTTCATGTGGCCGAAGACATGATAATCTGAAGGCGCTAAATCTGGTGAGTATGGAGGATGCGGTAAAGTTGTCCACCGGAATGAGGCGATTGTCTCCCTTGTCCTGATGCTTGTGTGTGGTCGAGCATTGTCGTGCAGAAGGAGGACTTTGTCGATTGGCAAGTTGGGTCTCACTCATCAGATTCTTGCTCTGAGCCTCTTCAGGGTCTCAATGTAGGCCTCAGAGTTTATTGTTTCTCCTCTTGGCAAGAAATCAACCAGAATGACACCTTGACCATCCCAAAAGACAGTTGCCAAGGGAGACAACCGCCTCATTCCGGTGGACAACTTTACCGCATCCTCCATACTCACCAGATTTAGTGCCTTCAGGCTATCATCTCTTCGGCCACATGAAAGAGGGTTTGCGAGGCAAACATTATTCCAGTGACGAGGAAGTGAAAACTGCAGTGAAGAAGTGGCTCAAAGAACAGTCAACAAAATTTTATGAGGCAGGGATACATGCTCTCATTCGAAGATGAAACATTGAGAGAAATGGTGACTATGTTGAGAAGTAGGGATGTGATCCACAGAGGACCAGCTTCATTTTGATGAATGCTACATGTTCCTGTGTTGGTAATTATACCTGTCCTAAAGAAAATGGCATTACGTTTTGACTCACCCTCGTATTATTCTTCCTTTTTGGCCCAGGTGCTATTTTGACAAAGGCGCACCAGACTAAGTACCTTGCTGTGGTTTACAGCTAACACAATAAGGATCTTGCTCCTCCCATTGTTCTCTGTTTGAGGCAAGCTTGCTCATAGCTACTCCCTCTCCAGTTTAGAAAAAGATGCTTGTGGAGGAATGATGCCCAGTATCTGATATAAATCTCCAGACTTAACTTTTTTTTACAGCTCTCATTTCCAGCATATTTGAAAATTAGGATAAATGCAGTGTCAGAAATAAATTGCAGTTGCTGTTTATACTTCACATCTATAGCTGTTGCAAAACACAGATGGGAGAAACGCAATGACTGAACCAAAAAGTTGCATTTACCCACAATTTTTTGTTCAATTCAGGTCAGTTCAATTCCCATGACCTGTTTCACATGTAATGTTGATTCATGGAGAGTGTGCACTGAACAGAACTGTTACGTACTGCCGTACAGAGTACGGATTTGCATGGCCGCCGCTGATTGGCTAATCTAGTGGCGGGAGAAATGAACTGCTGTCAGTGGCCAGCCAGCTACAGGGAAGCCCTTAAAAGTGGCTTTCCTGCAGCCTGCCGGCAGTTCGTATTGCTCTCAGCTTTGGAGAAATAAAGGTGCTGAACTGTTCCTGCGTCTCACTCCTTCATTTCCGCGCGAATCTAACAAAAACAATCCAACAAAATGTGTGTGAGCCAAGACTGTTCATAGACTGCCATTTATTCTAAACTCATATTAGTGCAATCCTCCATTTGATGTGATGTCTGAATTAGCCTGTATCTTTGGGTGTGCAACCTCTAAAGAGAAAGGAGGTAGCACCATATGGAATATGTACATTGAATTTATACAAAGAATGCTCTTGACCACATTTGGCCACCTGAGATCCTCCATTCTCTATTTCTCTCCTGTGTTTCCTAACTTTTAAAGCAAGTGTCTAGCTCTAATGGTTTAAAATATATTTAGAAATATATGGAGGTGTTGCCAACTCATTTCAGAATCCAGTAGTGTGGCTGATAAGGTTTGGGTGCACAGCTTTGCTCAGTCTCTTTGCTATTCCCTAATTAATTCCAAAGTCAGAAGGTATTGTGCATAATAAAGAAAAAAGGGGAGGAAATTATTTGTATTAACTCAGAATTATATATTATTTAATGAATATGAAACATTTTACCTTCTGTTAAAACAATGTACACATTTGTCTGGAATCTGAGGAGTAGATAGCACATATTACCAACTGATGTTGTTGTTTTCTTAGTATATTCTGGAAATATGTAGTCTTTTCTCTTTTCTTTATTGCATCTATCTTCTTTCCTTACTTCCTTTTTTGCTCCTCCTGAGATGATAAAGCTATGGGTATATTTAAATATTAAAAATGGCCTTCCTGCTTGGCAATTCTTATATCTGTCATGATGCAGTCAATCCAACATGTGATTCACTAATTGATTATGGCTTTGACTTGGTGGAAATTTCGTGCCAATACTGAATGTGCTGCCTTACATGTTAATAAATGGCAAGAATTATGTTGCAGTAATTGCTCTCGCAATTCAGCGTCTGTTTATGAAGAATGATTAATTTGCTCCACACAAACTGTAACGTGCTAGCAGCAGCATTAGGGTAGATGGATAGCAGAAAATATTTAAAATGGCATACAGCTCCTATTTTATTTAACAAGTATGAATCACTGCTCTGTTGTTTTGGAATATAAAGAGGGAAATCTCATACTTCATAGTAAGACGAAAAAGCATTCCTTCTGCCGCGTTTTCTCTTTAGTCGGATGCAACAAGAGGGCAAGGATTGGCTAACATGTTTCAACATAGAGAAAATCTAAATAAGTTGCAAATGGAATATGATTAAGCTCTGAACCAGTGGTGAAATCCAATTTTTTTTTACTACCGGTTCTGTGGGTGTGGCTTGGTGGACGTGGTGTGGCTTGGTGGGTGTGGCTTGGTGGGCGTGGCAGGGCAAGGATACTTCAAAATCTCCATTCCCACCCCACTCCAGGGGAAGGATACTGCAAAATCTCCATTCCCGTTTCCACTCCTGGGGAAAGAATATTGCAGCCAGCCAGAGGTGATATTTGCCAGTTCTCCGAACTTCTCAAAATTTCCGCTACCGATTCTCCAGAACCTGTCAGAACCTGCTGGATTTCATCCATGCAGTCTGAACACATCTTAGTTAGAACAGAAAGGCATTTGAAAACCAAGTAGGGGATTATGTGATTTCTCAAAGAACAAACTGCAGAGATTAAATAGTTCAAATGCCAATAAAAGAGCTTCATTTAGAGCTAACCAAATAATATCTTGCAATAGAAAAATAATAATTTTAATCATAATTTAACATTACAGGTAGTCATAGTTTAGTGACTACAGTTGGAACCATCAACTGTCTTAAGTGAAATGGTTGCTAAGTGAAACTGCATCTGTGCACATGATCTTATTTCAGCTTTCCTTTGCTTTACAGACCTGCAAAAGTCATAAATCTGAGGACTAATTGCAAATTTACTTTTTTATTACTGTTGTAACTGTGAATGGATACAGTTGCTAAATAGATAGATATATACAATATAGAATTCTTTATTGCCCAAGTGTGATTGGACACATAAGGAATTTGTCTTTGGTGCATATGCTCTCAGTGTACATAAAAGAAAAGATACATTTGTCAAGAATCATGAGGTACAACACTTAATGATTGTCACAGGGTACAAATAAGCAATCAGGAAACAATCAATATTAATATAAATTGTAAGGATACAAGCAACAAGTTATAGTCATACAGTCATAAGTGGGAGGAGATGGGTGATAGGAACGATGAGAAGACTAATAGTAATAGTAATGCAGCCTTAGTGAGTAGTTTGACAGTGGTGAGGGAATTAAATAAGGACTACCTGTATCTAATTATGCATACTCACACAGCACAAGAAACCCTGGGTGTTCAGAACTCTAGGTTAGGGATGTTAAAACTTTTCCCTTACAGGTATAGTATTCCAGTTCCTTCAGCTTCAGCCAATATGGCCAACACTGACTGTTGTGTTGTTGTGTAATGTAGTAATACCATTAAAGGCAGGGTCCTCATTACTGCTCAAGGTTGAATACAGACAGCATAGAAAACAGCTATCTATACTGTTTAAAACAAGAGAGAAATCCAGTTCACGGAGCTTATAACAGCAGGGTGGGGGGAATCAGTACCCTCTCCTGGCACAGCACGGTATCTGCACTCAGAGACTTGTGACTCATGCAAGAAATCAGGGTTTAAAAAATCAGGGCCAGAACATATCAATCCACCTTCTGTGCAGAACAATGGTTTAACTTAATCAGGATTAGTTAAACCGACCATAATACTTTGGTTCATATTTCAGACTAAGTTATGATTATGAGTTCAGAAAGGTGTGTTTCATGTAACATGGCAAGTCAAATCATAAATGGCTTTGTTTGTGTTGGGTATAGATGTAACCTCTTTCTTGTTAGGATTACTTCTACTACTATCTTAGTGGACTACAATAATAAAGATCCTGTTCTGATATTGTTTCACTGGATCACTGTGTATTTAATACTGCCTTTAACTGAAACAGTCTAATGGTTATTATAACAGATGTTCATCAAAACAAAAAGTAAGTGTGTCTTCACTCAGTTTTGGTTTGCAGTTTTCTCTTGCTCTGGCTGAGCTGACTTCAGCTCAGACATTTTATGGCCACTTATGAGTCAAGTCAGTCACATTTGCATTTATGGAAATGTTCTGCACAGAATCCACGTAGGCTTGCCAGAGGTCTGCCAGACTACATAGAACAAATTGCAATAGTTTATGATCTGGCATTGTCAACTGCATGCTACAAAAGGGATATTATGAATGCAAAATCCTACCTTGGCCAGTAGACTATTTGTGAACTTTGCACAAGTCATAATCTCTCTTGTATGCTCCTGCAATTGCATAACCATAAAAGATAAGAATAATTGACACAATAATTGAAATCTGTCTCTTGGCAGAGATACTTTTTTTAAAATTTGGGTGGGTAATTTTTCTTCCTACATTCTTTAAAATTATAGTCTGGATTGGTGATGTTTTACTAAAAGTAAACAGGCAGCACATTACTAACAACATAACAAGAGCCCATTGAGTGTAGCGGTTAAAAGGCATCAGGTTGGAAACCGGGAGGCTGAGTTCCAGATCTGTTTTAGGCTGGATCAGTCCTCCTTAGGCCTAGGAAGAAAGCAATGAAAAACATCTGAAATTTTTTGCCAAGAAACCTTCATGGACCTATCCAAGCAGTCTCCAATACTCAAGACTGACTTGAGTTCAGGAGGTACAATCCAAAATATGAGTGGGACCCAAGGAAAATGTGCTAAGTGATGACAAAAATTATACAGCATTTAATTTTGATCAAGATGTAATTAAGCTTTAATTAAATATATTTTAAATGATTAAGTGATTATAATTATTTCCATGCATTTAAAATTTTTATGTCATATTAAAACTAAAGATTGTGGAAATGCTGTTAGGAATACAGTCAAGGTTTCTGATGTATCTCTGCTCTAGAGATCACACCTTGTTGATTCCTAAGAAGAAATACCTGAAGTGAAAATGATATTGTATGCTAATGAGTTTTTCTCCATGCCATGTAGTAACTATGTATGATATTCCCAAATATCAAATTAAGCACAAGTAAAATTATGCGTTCTTAACACCAATACGCCAATTTCTCTGAATTGCAGGTATTGTCAGCACTGAATCAATTGTATGATAAATTATCCTTGCATTTCCTCTGGGCCAATGGAGTTTCAGTGCTTCCACTGGGTAGCTGCTGGCAGCCCCAGAGTATAGCTGAATTGGTACAGAACGATAACACAATTACAGTGCCTCTCACGAGAAAGTTCATGTTGCTCCAGATTTTCAGGCAGAAAATTTGTTGTGCTGCATATTAAATTAATTTTCTTTGTTGACAGCACCCGCCCTTCCACAGAAATAAAGAAAAATCCAATGTGTTAGATTCCCCAAAGCTCCTCAGTTAATTATGAAAACCTGTAAACATGAATAATGACAAAAAGATGACAAGAATAAAGCAAGCAAACTGCATCACTGGCACAGCATCAAAATAATTTACAGGGCCTTAAATAATCCAGCCTCTCCGTACAGGCTGACCTTGTTTTAATCACAGTTTATTGCAGATTGTTTCCAGTGCGCTCTATAAATCTGTCCCCATGAAATCTATTTCAGTAGCGATGGCAAAATGAAAATTCCCCTTTCCCCTCTCTTGAGACTGCATGCTGATACGTGACAAATGAGTTTCACGAGATTATATTTAGGCACAGGTATGACATGCTTCCTTCCCATACTGCAAGCACTTGTGATGAGAAGCCTGAAGCTATTCCTGTTTTCAGAAAAAGCAGGATGGATTTAGTTTTAAGGGTTGATTGCTTTCAGGCTTGACTAATAATAGGAAGTTCTCTTTCTGGGGTCAGAGTTTGTTGTGGTGATCCATGGTTAAGTTTTGGCATAATAAGGCAGCAAATGCCTGGCAGGGGAGTGGTGGGGTAGGCAAGAGGAAAAGCTCTGTTTTGTCACTGGATCTGTCCTGTATCATTCAGCTCATCTGTTGCATTCAGATGCAACAGAAAGGGCACAGTGTTACCTGCGCTAGTGGAAAATTTGGCTAATTTTGGGACAAAATCTCTTGGGCCAACAAGAAATTTGTGACCTCCCCTGAAAAAGACAAGAAAAAAAATGATATTTTCATATGGTGCAGAACAAGGATGGGATCCTACTGGTGCGGCCCACTCTCTCGTTCCGGTAGCGGCCCGCCAATTGCACAATTTGCGCGTGACGGCTCCGGTACCGTCTTCGCCGGCCCGTCATGCGGCACCATCTTTTTTTCAAATTTTTGAGCTTTTTTTGCTTCCTGCGCATGCGCAAAAGCAAAATCTTGTGAGGGGATGCGCGCGAGCGTGAGATTTTGGTGATTTTTTTTGCTTCCGCACATGCATGAAAGCAAAAAATCGCTGAAATTGTGCGCATGTCCCCTTGCGAAATTTTGGCTATTTTTTGCTTCCTGCGCATGCGCGGAAGCAAAATCACGCGAGGGGACGTGCGCGTGTAGCGATCGTACGCGTGCACGAAACGTGATGATGCATATGCAGCGCACCGGTAGGCAGGTAAAAGGAACCCGCCCCTGGTGCAGAAAGCTCTCCACATTCCAGCAACTACTATTATAACTATTGTGATCGTCTCTGCTTGAGACCTTGATTATCTGTTGTCAACCCTGAAGCTGGCCTAACTACGGCCATTTTCTTTTCTGTAGCTTTCCTCTAAGGAGGTTTCTCTTCGCATTGCTTCAGGGCTGACACAGCCTGGAGCTAAGGGGCAGGGAGGGGGGGTGTAGAGATAACGGGTGTTGTAGCCAAAATAAAAAATTTTCCCCTAGGAATCAAGGACATTCATGCAGGTGTTCGAAAGATGAAGACTGAAGTCACCTAGCAACTGGACTATATGCTGATTGGACCATGTGACTGGGGATGTATTACTTGGAACCTTGACATCCATTTGCTTTCAGGCCCAGTTTATGGTGCTGCACTTCAAGCTTTAGAGCTTCTTTATTCTCAGGAGCTATTACATATCATTAGCTATTTTCACTTATTTGCTTAAGCCAGAGGATTACCTAAAAGTGACCATTTTCAAGTTCAAGTCCTTTTATTTTATTTGCATACCAAGTTCATTTCTATCTATCATCTTCTTCCCAGCACACAAGGTCAAGGAATGTGGTCGGAAGCTTTCTGTTGTGCTGGAAAGATAGCAACCCCCACCATTTGACTACAAATTGGGACAATTGCATACTGCTTGTTTTTTCTTCTCTGTCTGAATTTAATTAACTCTATCAAAAAGTCTTTTGTACCTAATGCTCATATGATCACATTTGCACATTCATGTCAGAATATTTCTCTGTTCCTTTTCTACAGTGGATTCAGCTAGTCTGGAAACAGTCAGGAATTTAGTTTTCTGCAATGATTTCCGTAAAATATAGAACTGCCTCCATCCAGAGCTTAGAATTATTTTCTCCTACGTTTGGAGTTGGTTGTGAGCTCTCCCAATTCGACTTTCATGGAGAAATTGTCTTTCTTTGGCTGTTTTAATTGGCAATGTTGTTGTGATACTATTTGGATTCACACAGTGCAAAACTCCTTAAGAACTCATTCTATTGGTTGCTTTAATTTGCACCAAGCAGGATATTGGAGTCAATAGTATAAATGGCCTATTCCATTTTAGTTTCTCCTGGAAAAATAGCATGGATATGTTCTAACATAATAAGCACATTTTAGTAAAGGCATTGGCTCACCTGAGTTCAGACGTTTCAAATGATTCCAGACTACAGAAACAATATTCTGACATCCATTCTAACAGATCAGTTTACCAGGTTTGAAAAACCACATTGTGTTGGGACTTGTGTCACCCAAGTCCACAGATGGTGATCTCTGGAATCGAAACTTAATTGTTCAGAATCTAATGCAGGGTGGGGAATGATGGTCCTTTTATGACTTGTGGACTTCAACTCCCAGAATTCCTGAGCTAGCCATGCTGGCTCAGGAATTCTGGGAGTTGAAGCCCACAAGTCATAAAGGGGCCATCATTCCCCACCTCTGATCTAATAGGTTGTCTGTTTTTGAACACAAGTAATAAAAGTAAATGTTCTGATGTGTTCAGGTTGAGCAATTGTACACTTGGAAATTATTTCATTAATGGTCAGTTGCCAGACCACCGCTGAAGGTCTTAGGAGATTAAAATGTCATGCCAGTGATTTTGTACATTTGAGATTAGACATGATCAGATGCCTAGCACAATAAAAGATATGTTTTAATATAGTCATTTCCCCAATGAGTTTTTCCCCCTGTACCCAGGGAATTCTGAGCATATAGGACTATTGAGTCATTCTTTCTGATTTTGGCATTTGACTCTTTTCATGAAAAGGTATCTTTGTGTAGGTGGATCTTTTTGGTGTGTTCACAAGGTCATTTCCTGGAACCAGGTTCCGAGATGAACAGGAAGAACTCATTAATAGTTTTTATTTCTTCTATTTTACAAAAATAGAAACATTGCCATGACTCAAGTTCCAGACTACTCTACCTGGGTGACTGAAAATCTTCATTTACATTATAGCCTTGGTCTATGCGTTTGTTTGTTTTTTAAATGAAGCAAATAACCACTGATAATGTCATAACGATTTTGCTTTCACTTGCTTTTTAGATATGGGAAACTTTGGTCATTTTTAATGATGTTTCTTAAAGTCTTGTTTAACCTCTCATATGAGAACAATTTTTTAAAATAAGATTGCCATACGAAAAGGTCAGTCCAAAGATAATGAGACTGTACAGAATTCAAAAGATTAGTTCTGTCCCAGAGAGGGGTCTGGATAAGATGAGAGACAGTCATCTCAGCTGAGTTCTCCTTAGTATGGCAATAACCTCTGTTCTTTCTTCCTTGCCATCAGAAGGAAAATGATCTGCATTTAGTTAGTTCTTTTTTTACTTCCTATCTGCTCTGCAACTCTGGTATTTTTTTGTAGTCTCCCTTCCAAGTATTAACAGGACCAATCTTGTTTAGCTTTTGGAAGTTAGTCAAGGTCACTTATTTATTGACCCTAACTGGGCTTCTTAAGAATAAAGACTCTTAAATGGATGTCAATGACACCTTCGCTCTTCTTCTTACATACTCAGTCACTTAAGCTTCATCGACTACGTTGTTTTTTCATTAAACCTCAGGGGCATCTCATTAGAACTGAAAGCAATTTCAGAATACATAAAGAATTCATTGTCATGGGATATAGAAATGGCCAAACTGGCTTAGATGGAATGAACATAAATCCCAATTATGGAGTCTTAATACGCAGCATTACATCTGATACCTAAATGACATCAATGGATTGCATTCCTGCATCAAAAGTGGAAGACTATGATCTGCCTTTGTGGGATACAGCTTGCAGCACTAAACACACACAAACACGCATACAAACACATTGGTCTGCTTCACTAGAGGCTTTTTGTTGTTGCTGTTCCTTTGACTTTAGTCATTGACTTTGGCTTCTCTCTACTAAAGAGTAAGCTTTTTTGTTCATTCTCCTTCCTTCCTTGTCAAATTTATAAAATATATCCTTGTTTGCTCCTGGTACACCAATCCACAGGGGTTAAACATACTAATACAAGAAAATGAAAACCTGCATAAAATACCCGGTGAAAACAAATCATTTTGTGAACTTTGAGTGTGCAGCAGGATGTTAAGTATTCATGTCATTCAGCTGAGTTACTATTTTTATCACTTGTATTTTGAACAAAAGGGATTTTTTTTTAATTCAGAGAAGAATGAATGTGTAATGAAATACCTCCTGGCAAATAATCCATTGGATTTCTGTTGTCTGCATGTGAATTAGAGAGAAAAGGAAAATTAAAAATATATGCTATCAACAAAATCACATCGAACCAAGCTCCCTGAGACAAGAATCAAATTAAAGAATTGGAAGAAAAAAGGTGGCTGTTCAGGACTAGAGGAGGCTCATCCTTGAAGTTCAATAGATGACCTTGTCCTTGTCACAGGGAAAGCTGGGAAGAACATTGCTAGCTGATTTTTGCTCCTTGGAAGAAAATTGACAGATGCAAATGCTCAAAGTTTTGGATGTGACCTCTGAAAATTAAAACTGAGCTTGTTAAAGAATGAGAGTCCTGTTGGGATTCCGCAAAAAAGCTTTACATTCTTAATTCTCTAAGAAGCTTTGGCAGAGGTGGGTTCCTGCCTCTGATTGCCGGTGCGGTTAATCGCTGAGTTCGGAGCAGAGCCGAAGACGCTGCTCGAGCCTGCTCCCGTTCGCGGAGCGGGAGCTTTCCCCGGGCGCTTTCCCCGCCCACATGGATGCCGCCAATTGCGTTCTTTTGCCCTCTGCGCATGCGGAACGCTTTGGGCATGCGCAGAGGGCAAAAGAACGCAATTGGTGGCATCCATGCGGGCGGGGAAAGCGCCTGGGGAAAGCTCCCGCTCCGTGAACGGGAGCAGGCTCGAGCAGCGTCTTCGGCTCTGCTCCGAACTCAGTGATTAACCGCACCGGCAATCAGAGGCAGGATCCCACCTCTGAGCTTTGGGGTATATTAATGTGGCCACTTTTATGCTGCCACATCAGAAGAAAGACATTAAAATCATCATAATGGTCATTTGTTTGTGTGTGTGTGTGTGTGTGTGTGTGTGTGTGTGTACGTACGTACGTACATACATACATACATACAAGGATTAATGCATCTTTTTCAAAGTTTAAATAATTAAATACATATATTAATAAGGTGGGCATTTATGACCAAATGACTGATGAACCTGTTCAATTTGCTGTGCAGGACCAACTATTGATTAAAACATTTACTGGAGCCCCTTCCTATAGTTATTTAGTCTTAAATGGACCTCCAAACAAGAATACCTTTGAACAAAATGTTCCCCTTTTAAAGTTCCTTCTTTAAATTTTTTTAAAAAAATTGCAATTGGGCACAAGGGCAGTTTCTTAAAGTAGTCTATGAAAATAGATTTTTTTAAAAAAAATTGGAACAGTGACCTAAATGGGGATGAGAAAGCTGGCTTTCTTGTCTATTTCTTAAAAATAGGCAGAAGAGACAACCCACAGAAGTAAGCTGAGCTAGAAGACTATTTAATATAAGGTGACCAACTTTTTTACAATGAAAAGGAGGACAAATAAAGTGAAAAAAATATCGTAAATAAAAGAAACATTTTATTCATTGCAACAATAATACACTATAATATGATATATGCATAATAAAAACATTTGTAACATTTTATATTGTAATTATGCTTACATGCCTGTCAATTATTATTTAAATGAGTATTTTTCCATTGAATTAATTTTTTTTGTCAATGTATCATCATCTAACAATATATTGGAAATATCTGAACAAGAAATATCCTTCATATTGAATTTTACGGCAAGTGCTGCAGCTAGAGTATCAACATTCAATCTCGATTTCTCACTTGTCCAAAAATCATTGGCAATTGAAAAAACTCTTTCAACTGCTGCATTAGTTCCAGGGCAGCACAACGTAAATTGAACAAGTATAAATAAATTTTCACATGGAATATGTTCATTTTTGAAATTATTATCAATTTCAACGTGTTGATTTTCCCATTGTATTAATTTTTCAGAATTTAAATATACATTCAGTCTTCTAATTTCTTCAAAGAGACAATTGTCGTCTATTTTAATGTCTGGCATTTCTTTAGATTAAAACTCAACACAAGATTCAATATCTGTCCAATATACTTGCGATGAAGTAAAAAAACACCATTGAAAACTGTTATTTCCCGTGATGTTTGTTTCAGACCATTCTTCGATATATTGAAAACATGTTTGGTAAAAATTCTGCAATTCTTTGATAAACTTTTCCGTTATGCCTGGATTTGATTCCTCTAAGTCTGACAATTTTCTTTTTATAATTAAAGGAAGAAATTTTTATTCAAATCGAGATTTATATTGAAGGATAAAGTCATTCAAAATAAGACTAACTTCTGTAGCTGAAATGTGTTCACCTTCAATCTTTTGAATTGTTTTGTGAAAAATAGATGCTTGATTATGTACAAAATACATTAATATATCAGAATTCATTATTGAAAAATGATTCCAGGATTTTAGGACATTTGTCTAAACTTTAAAAATATGAACGGAGAGGCTCAAATAATTGTAGAACACGCTCTACAGCAGGTGTTAGAGCAAGCAATCTAACTTTTGAATATCCTAAAAGTTTTTTGTGTTCAACATTCGCTTCTTCACAAAATTGTTTTAAAGTAGCCACACGAACGGTAAAACGACTAAAATACAAATAAATTGTAGTTATTATTACTTCTACATCAATTGGCATGGCACATGACGCCGTGTTGATTGCATTTGACAAAATATGTGCATTACAACCTATTCCTAGTATTTTCTTTTGGAGTAAATCTTGTAATTTTACATACACATTATTCACCCCTTTGCGTCCTCGCCCACCAAAATTTGTGTTTGTATTATCAGCTGTTAGTGCAACAACTTTGGATTTCAAATTGTTTTCATTTATTACTCTGTATAGATGGTTTGACAAAATTTCAGCAGTTTCACCCTCAATGGATTCTAAATTTAATTTTTTACTTGAATCCCCTTGGTAACATTAAAATATCTTACTAGGATTGGACACAATTTGGTTTCATTATGATTTGATGCATCAGATAAAATTGTTACAAATGCTGCAATTTTCAAGTCTACTGTAAGTATTTTATCACAGTAATTTTTAAATACTGATTTAATAATAGCCTCGCATTTTGTCCTGGCGCATGAAAATTTAGCATTGTGAAATTTTTTCAATAATTTAGTTGTACAATCCATAGTACGAAAACTTTGATTGTGAATTATGGTATGAAATGCAAATGTTCCCTCCATTGCAGCTAACTGTTTTTCATCTTCAGAATAATTTGAAGTTTTAAAAAAACCTGTTATTTTATGACTGGAAGCTGATGCATCTAATGATTGCTTATGTCTGTTGGTGGACAAGTGTTTTGTTATAGCTGCTCTGCCCCCAACTGCAATACAAAATTCTCCTCTGCAAATATTGCAGAAAACAATGGCATCTTTCTTTGATATGAGGAATGGAAATTCCTTTTTCAATTGATCGTTGAAATGGCATTTCCTCTTTTTTGATTTTTTCATCGCTTAAATGAAATTTAAAATTTAAAATAATATATAAAGCTACACGAACGATGCAAGCACATTATGAATAAATAAAATTAATTATTACAACTTAAACTTTAATAACTTTAATAACATAAGCGAATAAACTTCACTAAAATTTAAATTTAAATTATTTTACACTTCTGTTGACAACAGGGTTGTATAAACTTGTAAATAAAATTATACATATTTGGAAATTATTAAATAGATAATGAATTAATAAAACGTGAATTATACTTATCTCTATATAATTGAATATTCACTGAGAAAGAAATAATTACTGTGAGTCATTCAATTGCTGACGTGCCGTGAGTCTACTGCATGCGTATGTGCTGTGTTGTGTTTCGGTAAGAAGTAAACAAAGCCACTTGCATGCGGCGCTCTCTCTCAAGGTCTCCTGTACGGAGCGCATGCATCTCATAATCGCATCTTATACCGCACTGTACCGAGCCTTGACGAATCGTCATGTCAAATACAAATATGTCACATAACGCGCAACAGATTAGTCTTCAAATATTGAAAAGGAGGACATGTAGGAGGACACTTTTCGAGGGAGGACAGAAATTACAAAAGAAGGACTGTCCTCCCTAAAGGAGGACGATTGGTCACCTTGTTTAATAGCTTTATGGGTCTCAAGATATTTGGCTATTGCTGATGAGAACTCAAGTTGTTGCTGGTGCATTAATGAACTTTTGCTGAAAAAGAAATTTTGGCCATATTAATGCACAGTGTGCTTTAAGACAAAACAAAAATTCTTTTCTGTGTGTGTGTTTCACTCTTGAATCAGTAGTACATAATTTAACTGTGAAAAAAGGCATTTCTCAAGTGAAACTTTTCTAAACTATTAAATAAATGTTATCTAGTAATATGAGAATAAAAGCCACGTATGGATCCGATGAAAACTGATGATCACAGCAAATGGAATTTATAACCAGAAAGGTCTAAAAGGGGAGGTGAAAAATGGCTTTTGGATAAAAAGAAGAAATTACTTATTATGGCACAGCTGAATTAAACAAAACAAAACAAAACAAAATTTTGGTCAATTTATATATACTGTATATCTTTCTCATATAATTTGGGCTGAAATAAGTCTGTGTTTTCACATATATTCTCCCAAATATTCATGTGTATTATTTCAGTAATTTATACACTTGCAAAGTAAAAATAATATTTTTTAAATTTGTTATTAGAAATTTTGAATACAATAAAAGCATAAAAATTATACTTTAAGATGAGTAAGTAAATAAGTAAATAAGAAAAAGAGGAAAATAAGAGGAAGAAAGAGAACAAAAAATAGAATTATAACTTCCCCTCTTCTTTCTATTGGGTAGTTATTATCTTATTCTTTCTCTTCCATTTTCTTCTTTCAACAAAAAGTCAATACAAGGTTTCCAATCTTTTTTTTAAAAAGGTCTTTATCAGAGCATTTCTCTAAGCTTCATCAATTTTATAATCCAATCTTCTATTGTGGCATTCCATTATTCTTCCAGATGCATTATTAATTTCCCATATTTATTTTCTAGTTCAATGTCCATAAAACCCAGTAGAAATTTCTGATTTCATCATAATGTTAATCTGCAATATCTTTTGGATATGATTTGCCCCCAAAGTTCCTTTGCTTTTTCACAAGTCTACCATGCATGATAAAAGGTCCCCTCTTCATTTTCACACTTCCAACACTGATTTGATATTTCTTTGTACATTTTTGACAGCTTGGACCAATGTCATATATCTATGATACATCATTTTATTTAAAAAAATACTCTTACATTGTGATACAGTGTAAATTTAACACTACTTTCTTACATTTTTCCCATGTATCCATATTTATAACTAGCATTTGCAGCCCAAAATAAATGTGATCTGGATGGCATTACAATTAGGTTGCTTGAAAACTGTACTCAAGCAGTGTTCATCAATAGTTATTCATCACATTGAAGTGGTATCAAGTGGTATGCAAGTGGGTTCTCTTCAGCATCAAGTGGGTTCTCTTCAGCATTTTTATTAATGACCTAGATCAATAGGAAGAGAAAATGCTTATCAAATTTGCAGATGTTACACAATGGGGTGGCATCACTAATACTATAAGACAGAAATACAATTAAATGACCTTGATATGATATGGAAGGATGGGCTGAGAATAAGAATACATTGGTAACAGAGTAATGTAGAAAATTTCACTTAGAAGCAAAATTTAAATGCCAGGTGTAGGATCAGATAATAGGAGTTGTAGGATCAGATAATAGGAGTTGTGAAAAAATATTGGAATAGTACTCAGTGGCAAATTGAATGTGAGCCAGCAATGTGAATTGGTGAAAGAGAGAGAGAGAGAGAGAGAGAGAGAGAGAGAGAGAGAGAGAGAGAGAGAGAGAGAGAGAGAGAGAGAGAGAGAGAGAGAGAGAGAGAGAAAGAAAGAAAGAAAGAAAGAAAGAAAGAAAGACAGTCCTAGGTTGCATCGTACACCAAGTATTATTTTCAGATCATGGGATGTAATCATTTCACTCTATTCTGCTTTGCTCAGATCTCACCTCAAGCACTATGTTCAGTTCCCGACATGACATTTGAAGGACTCTGAGAAACTGGAATAGGTTTAGGAAAGGTGAAGAAGATTGAAGGATCTGGGCAGATATAAAATTGAGAAAAGACAGCTGAGAGGGGATATTGTAGTATGCTTCAGTTACCAGAAAGGATTTCACATAAAAAGTAAATATCTGTTTTCCGTTATCCCAAAGTGCTGGATATGGAATAACAGATACAAGTTAGAGAAAAGCACAAGTTCAACAACAGAACCAGTTACTCGCAGTTGGGAAGCTTCCTTTTCATTAGCTGTGTTAAAAGAAAGGCTAGAGAGCAGCGGTGAAATCTACTTACCTTCCCTACCAGTTCGAAAGCACGCGCTTTGCGTTTTGCCCGCGTGCTTCACGTGCGCCACTGCCTTACATGCTTTTTCACCCTCTGTGCATGCGCAGAAGGCTTTGTGCATACGCAGAGGGTTAAAAAAAAGAAAATGGTGGCATCCGGGCGGGTGGGCGGAGCCTCATGTGGCTGCCGCTACCGGTTCTCCGAAACACCAGCGGCCACCGCTACCGGTATGCCCGAACCGGGCCAAACCTGTAGCATTTCACCCCTGCTAGAGAGCCATCTGTCTGGGATGCTTTAATTTGGATTCCTGAATTGAGGAAAAATATTACATGCATTGAGAGTAGTTCTATTGTACTGTATTTAATTAATTTGTTCAGGTCAAATTTAGCGGTTCTTCTCTTTGCCCTGTTCTCACCCATTTTTTGAACCTAGTACACTTTTGAAAATTCTCAGGGTGGTCTTAGCCACCCAAAAGTATACTCTGCTCCCTTGGCATAGAACTGCTTAATGGGTTTAGAGTGAATGAGGTTTTCACATCACTTAATCTTTTTTAATCACTGCGTGACTGGAGCCTCTGATAAGGAGCAGCAAACACATTCCCAGAAGACTGGAATAAATAATCATTACTGATTCTAGTTTTAGATAAGTGGTGGCTTCATCTGTAATTACTGCTTGTAAGAACTCTCATGGTGGATAAATTGATATATAGTAAGGAAGGAAGACATTGGCAGGCTTTGACATCAGCAAAAGCTGAAATTAACTGATATATTAGTGGGTCAAACATTCATTGTTTTACCAGCTATCACTCAGTGGCACTGTGTAAGACTTTTTTTTCTTGGTATTTTCTTGGTATTTGGTATTTACCATTTTATTTTGGTAAAATGGTTAATCATCCCACAAAAGCCTAATCTAAATACAGTACAAAGTTAAGAAACAGGAAAAAAATATTAAAATATGAACCACATTGCAAGACAGAAATAAAATAAATAAAATAGAGTGGCTGAAAAGGAATTGTTGCATAAATAATAACCTCCCACATCTTATTGGCTACATACAGTTTTCATTACACATAAAGAGAAGATTTAATTTAATTTAATTTAATTAAAAGTTCTTATAAGCCACCCAATCCCGTAGGACTGTTTTTAAATGTTTTCCAGGAATAGAAGTAACAGGTGCTCATAAAAATAAGTGGATAAATCCAAGAGGTAGACAACAACTTATATCATCTCTGAGTATACTGAATGAGACTGAAGGAAATTGGACTCTTAACATATGGAAAGCTGCTGGTTTTCTATCCTTTATCTTAAAATTCTCCATGATATTTATGAATTGGCAGGAGAGGGGACGACTTTCACTTGCCCTCTAAACTTTGTTGTCTCCAAATGTGAAAAATTAATTAAATTGATCATTGTTATCTAAGTCTTAGTACGAAAGATTTCAAAAACTGGGCTTTTAGCTTGCAAACAATTGATGTTGCATCAAGCTGGTTATAGGTGTGGTGGCTCAGTGGCTTAAAGACACTCGAGAAGGTCTGTGCTCCAGTAATTCGAGTCCTAGCACCAGGGGATGGGGTGAGCTAATGTCACTTGCCTTGGCTTCTGCCAACCTAGCAGTTTGAAAGCATGCTAGATGCAAATAGATAAATAGGTACCATGGAAACTCGGCTTCTGTGCATGTGCAGAAGAAAAACCCGGGAACTCCCTCCCCCCCCAAAATTAAAAAAAAATTAATTTTTTTTTAAAAAGATGGCGGTGCCCACGGACCGGCACTGACAGAACCGGTTTGGTGACGTCATCGTGACATCACCAGCGGGTCACTACCGGTTCAGGCAAACCAGTCCAAACTGGGAGGAACACACCCCTGCTATGGTCACGTGATCAAAATTCAGATGTTTGGCACCTGATTCATATTTATGTCCCAGCCATGTAATTACTTTTTGCAGACTTCTGACTAGGAAAGTGTGGTGCCCACATACAGGTACTGAATGTAAAATAGTAAGTTGTTGTATAAAGTTATAATGTTGTTAAAAGGAACTGCTTAAACAAGTAAGTATAGAGCCAGACAGCTTTTAAAATGTATGGTAAGTAGAAAGGGGGAGGTGTTTATCCCAGTGCTCCAGAAGGGAGGGGGGATAGATGACATCATAAGAGACAGCCAATCGGATCATAGATAGCAGGACCAGGAACTATAAAAGACCTGGCTGAGAGAGATGTGGAGCTCTCTGTTTTGTGTGAACTTCCATGAGGGAAGGATTTAGTGAGAAGTGCTGTGAAGAAAGCTCGGTTATGTAGTAAATCCCAGGAGGGAAGGCTTAGTGTGGAGAGCTGAGGAGCTCTGTGTGTGACTTCCAAAGAGGGAAGATTTATAGAGAATCTCTGCCTGAGTTTGACTGTCCAAGAGGGGAGTTGACAGGAGAGAAAGATAGGCCTTAGGCAGTTCTGTGGGAAGCAGGTGCCAGAGTCAGGGAACTTTATTTATTGATAAATATTGAGTAATTTGTAGATAGAGATAAACGGTGAAACGTGCTCTTATCTATAGGCCTAGAAACAAAGAAGAATTGGATTTGCTTAGATTTAGTCAGGAAAGCGAAGAGAATCTCTGAAGGAAATAAAAGAAAAAGAAAGAATTAAATAGCTGCTTGTGGCTTTAACAAATTCACTTGACAATTACTGAGAAGTTGTATTTAAATAAACTGTTTACTAGTTTGTTCAAGAAGCGTGTCAACGTCTGTCTATTCCACATATAAAGCAAATCTCAAACAATCCTGCAGAGCTTAGAGATATTGTAAAAGTAAAAGTAAGCCTCTAAAGAGAGAGAGAAGTTAAACAGAGGGTGCGACCCTTGGTCAGGGAGATATAAAAAAGAAAATTAAACAAAAATCGCTACCAAGACATATAAAACAATAAACCTGACTGGAAGGGGACAGGTGCATCCTCACAGAAAGTCAATGGGGAAGTCAGATTCACTTAACAACTGTGTTACTAACTGAACAACTGTAGTGATTCGCTTAACAACTGTGGCAAAAAAGTCGTAAAATGGAGCAAAACTCACTTAACAAATGTCTCATTTTAGCAACAGAAATGTTGGGCTCAATTGTGGTCGTAGGTTGAGGACCGCCTGTATATCTGAAAGAGAACTAATTCAAGTTAAATAATGTCTATGCTAGCTTCAAATTCCAGATTTCTAAGTGTTGGTGTTTTAGGCATGCTGTTAGTGTGTAGTGTTTCATTACTGAATACTCTTCATCCAATGTCTAAATGCATAACCCTCTCTCTCCCCCCCCCTCTCCCTCCCTCTCTCCCTCCCTCCCTTTCTTCCCTTTCCCTACCTCTTCGCCTCCTTCTCCCTCTCTCTCTCTCTTCTCGCTTCCCCTTCCCCTCTCTCTCTTCCTTTTTGCTTTAGAAGGAGATGGCCGGAAACTCAAAGGTGCTATCCAGCGGAGTACAGAAACTGGACTGGCTGTTGAAATGCCAAGTCGAACTATCCGCCAAGCCAGTCATGAATCCATTGAGGACAGTATGAACAGCTATGGATCAGAAGGAAAGTAAGTAGTGAGCAAAGAGACGAAGGAGCACAGGTTGAAAAACAAGTGGTTCTATACTCTCTGCAATTCATGCTTTTGATGGTTTTCCACCAGAATATACTGTATGTAAAGGTGGAGTTTCCTTTAGTTCATGAGCATCACTTTATATTTGTTTATATGAACTGTATGAATCAATTTAGCCCCAGTTTGGGGAGACCCTTTTTGAGTTCTTTATGGTTTTTGTTTGTTTTCATCAACTGAAATAATTATTTAATTGTTTTCTTTATTATCTTGATTTTTTTTTAAAACAGTTTCAATCATTGCTCCTCTTATTCCTAAGGCTGCCTTTAAAAAAAACTTTTTTAACATATCCAAATGTTTTTTAGCCAGACTTGTCCTTCTGGATGGTTTATAATGTTATCTTTAAACGACATGTGATATCTAAAAGTCACATGTTCTGATAAACAAAGCTCTGAGAATGATCTAGTCACGTAGAGAAAGCAGTGAAATTTCATATATTAAAATCCTATTTCTAAGGATCAGGGTTGGGTCTTGTCTGCTTTCCTTAACAATTATATTTCTGCTTTATTCATTATTGATATTCTCAATTTTAGCAGCTGTGACCTCTCAGTGTCTTTTTTTATGGAAAAATCAGCAATATGCTGAACTCTTTCCTCCCACAAGATCCACATCACTGTCGCTCAGAGCCATTCTGCCTCATAAAAATCTGGTGGCAATCTGGTTGAATCTTTTAAGATCAAAGAACAATGATAATTCCATGCTGGTGCCTGCCAAGTAATGCTTGCATGACATAAACCATGTGCTTAATAATATATTGTATCAATATCAAGCTGATCATCTGTCCGGGTCCTCTTTTTTCTCCTTTTTTGAAGATAGGAACAATATTGCCCGTTCCTTGATCCTCTGGAATTATCCCCATCATTTGTGAGTTTCAGAGTTCATAGAACAGGACCCTGAGATGGCATCCTTCAAGGTCTTTTAAGACTCTTTGATCCAAATGATTTGGTCCTGAGGGCATACAGTATTTATGGCAGTCTACTGTCTCTTTGCGTATTTACTACTCTTTGCTTATATTTTCTTGTTTCTGTCTTGAGATCCTGGAACATAGTTCCTCATGCAGGACAAGACTGAAGCAAAGTGTATACTCCTATCACCTGTTAATATCCCTGTCAAGGTTCCATGTAATACACCCCATTCAATAAGAATTCCGAGGCAGGCAATTCTTCAAAGAACGTTTTATTGGGACATATCAAATTGGCACATTCTCGGTGGAAAACCGGCTCTAAGTTCCCGACGGTTTTACACCCAATTAAAACTAAAACTTTGTCACTCCCCCCCAGAGTCTCCAGTCACATGATCCAATCAGCATACAGTCCAGTTGCTAGGTGACCTCAGTCTCCACCTTTCGAACATCTGCACCAACGTCCTTGATTAGCAGGGAAAGAATTTTATTTAGGCTACAACACCCCAGCTATCTCTACACCCCCCCTCCCTGACCCCTTCGCTCCAGGCTGTATCAGCCCTGAAGCAGTGAAAAGAGAAACCTTCCTAGAGAAAACTACCAAAAATAAAATGGCCACAGTTTGGCCAACTTCAGAGTTGACAGTCCCACTATATCAGGGGTCGGCAACCTGCGGCTCTGGAGCTGCATGTGGCTCTTTCATCCCTCTGCTGCGGCTCCCTGTCACTCAAAATATGAGTCACAACTGCCTATGTGCGACACCCACCAATGTGCAATTTATTAAGCTTTTTGACCCCCGGTAGGCCAACCATGGATAAATCCAAGAAAATAAAAGTTTCAGAAGAAAACAGAATCTTTCATTCAACTATATATGCTAGTTTTGTGGCAGCTCAGGAAATAGTCAGGCGCGGGAAGAGTTTTGTGGCTCCCGGTGTTTTTTTTTCTGTAGGAAACGGGTCCAAATGGCTCTCTGAGTGTTTAAGGTTGCTGACCCCTGCACTATATTATCCAAGCAGCATTTACATTTTTTAAATTTTGCTTTAAAATCCCTTTTTAACCCAAAAGCACCCCTTTTTTGGATCTTTTAACCTAAGTTCCTTTGGCATGTTTACCTTTCTGACTCTCTTTTTCCAGGTATGAGGCCCTTGCTGGTATTTCTGCTTGATGATTTCACCCATCTTCCATTTTCTACATTTTTCTTTTAACTCTTAGCTTGGTCAAAAGCTCCTGCACATCCATAACATTTTTTAACCTGCTCCTCGCATTGCTTTCTTACTGGAATGGTGATAATGATGTTGACTCATTTCTGGATCTGCAGAGGACACAATTTTCCTCTTCTTCCTCCTTCCTCCAATTGCTTTTTAAAACTGCTCTTTATTGTATGTTCCATCCCCTTAGCAACAATCTCCTAGCACCAGTTGCTGGGACTAGTCTTCTTCCCAATGTTCCAATTTCTTGAACCACTTTGAACCAATGTCCCCCTATGCTGCAATTTCTCCCCATCGATTTGCTTAAAAACAGACACTTAAGCTAGTCAGCCTACAATTTTCTTAATCTCTTCTCCATTCCTTTTTTAAAATGGGTGTTAACACTGGCCACTTTCCAGTTTTCCAATATAAAGAAGGGCATGTTGTTACCTGTTTTTACTGAAAAGTTCAAAATTTCACATTCACATTTTTGAAGAATGTTTAGATGACTCTTATGTGGACCTGGTGATTGTCTCCAGTTTGTCAATAAAATCTAGGTTTTAGATCCTAAACCTTCATCTTGTGCCTTATTCCTCTTTCTTCCTGAAAAGACAGTTGCAAAAAAATTCATTCAACCTCCTCTGCATGTCCTTACTTAATTTTTGCCAACCCTTTCACTTACTTAATTTTTGCCAACCCTTATGTGGACCTGGTGATTGTCTCCAGTTTGTCAATAAAATCTAGGTTTTAGATCCTAAACCTTCATCTTGTGCCTTATTCCTCTTTCTTCCTGAAAAGACAGTTGCAAAAAAATTCATTCAACCTCCTCTGCATGTCCTTACTTAATTTTTGCCAACCCTGTCTCACTAGTTAATTTCCTTCTAACTGATATGTAGACAAGTGACTCAGTTAATTTTTTGAAGGATGATTTAAATTAAAGCTCAGAACCTTTACAAGGTTGTTTTTTCTCATCATATTCATTTCTCATCATCATCACTGCCATCAAGTTGCTTTACTCTATGTAACTATAATACAACTTACATTCTCCATGAAAATGCCTCCAGCAAACGATTCTCTTGTGTAATTTTAATAATGCAGCTCTGCTCCTTGTCTGTATTACCAAACTGAGATGAACAGGAATGCATTTTTAGGCCTTTGACGGTGCTAAAAGCTGTTTGCCACATGACAGCAGATCTTCCTATTCAGGATATTCTGACTTTTCCTCAGAAACAACAAACACCTTGCATTATCTCAGCAGCTTTATTGCACAGTGTGCTGCTTTTACTTTCCAGCTGTGATCAGAGGGGAGAAAGCAATAACAGTGCAATCCTAAAAATAGTATTGCATCTGGACAAAATATAAAGTTGTTCCCTTAATGGCATGCACCTGTGGTCTTGGCAGTAAAGTCAGAGGAGGAATGAAAGCATAAAAAAGCTGGCTCATATTCATCTAGAACTTCTCTTATATTGATCCACAAAGGATTCTTTTACATTATGCTGAAAATGTTACATTTGGGGCATTTTTAAATAAACCAATGGGATGTAAGCATTATGGTGGGAATTCGTGCTTATCTGGAAACGCTCATTTTCATTCTTGATAGTTTGCTTCCCTGCGGGTTATATTTCCCTTAATGTAAAATGTCAGTTGATAGACATTTATGCCTCTGAAGTATTCATGTCATGGGATTAATAGCTGTTAATACAACAGACAAAACGATGGCTCCATAAAACATGATAAAAAGCAGAATTATTACCTTATACAATTCCGTAGTGAAAGCTTTCTTCCAAATTGAAAGGTTAAGGTTCCCAAATTCAGACACAGTCTCAGGTTTCTGATAGTATCTCATTGTTGCAAAATTTATAGGCAGTTTAAGGAAAGTGTTCCTTAAATTTATTCCAGTACCAATCTCGCTTTTATTTTCTAGACTTGGACACTGTTTGCTGTACTAGAGACTATTCTATATTATTGCCTTTTCTGTGTTCAAAGAAGGAAGACACTAAATGAATATTTGCCATGGAATCTCCATCTTAATTTCCTTTTCAATTGATTGCCAAAACCAATCAGTGCTAAAGGATTAATAAAGAAGTGTTTGAATTAAGATTTCAGTTATGGCTGACTAAACCTGTATCATGGGAAATAGTATTGTGCAATTATTTATTTAAGGCAATATTTGATTGATTGATTGATTGATTGATTGATTGATTATATGCCATTAAGTAATTTTTGACTCCTAGCAACAACATATGTAGAT
Organism: Diadophis punctatus similis; assembly: GCA_023053685.1. Taxonomy (NCBI): domain Eukaryota; kingdom Metazoa; phylum Chordata; class Lepidosauria; order Squamata; family Dipsadidae; genus Diadophis; species Diadophis punctatus. The sequence goes on along the minus strand of JALIGW010000003.1, from coordinate 16,084,757 downwards.
TTTTTTTCCCTTGATGATCTGTCCTTAACCTGTTCTTTCAAGTCTTCCAACAGTGCACTGATTGCCACTGTAATTTATTTAAGGCAATATTGCTAAAGAACAAATGCATTGTATGTATAACTTAAATGATGTAATTATGAAGTCCTTGAAGCTCTCTGAGCTTGGTTGTTTACTGGCAAATATTGATGTAATTTCATTTTTCATAACCTATGGCAGTGATGGCGAACCTATGGCACACGTGCCACAGGTGGCATGCGGAGCCATATCTGAGGGCACACGAGGCGTTGCCCTATGTCAGCTCCAGCCCACATGTGCACACTGGCCAGCTGATTTTCGGCCTTCTTTTCGGCTGTTTTCGCTCTCCCCAGGCTTCAGGAAACCCTCCTGAAGCCTGGGGCCGGCGAAAAACGGCCCAATGGCCCAACTTCCGGTTGGCCTGTTGGGCCGTTTTTTGCCGTCCCCACTCTTTAGGAGGCTTTCCTGAACCCTGGGGACGGCAAAAAACAGCCCAATGGGCCTACCGGAAGTCCGGAGGCTTCAGTGAGGCCTGTAAGCATGCCCCGGGGGGGCAGTGTGGGTGGGTTGTGCACATGCATGGGGGGCAGTGCGGGGGTTGTGTGCATGCACGGGGGGCATTGCATTATGGGTGTGCACACGCACACGCTATCGTGCGTGTGCTCACCCTTTTGGCACCCGAGCCAAAAAAGGTTTGCCATCACTGACCTATGGTTTGAATTAGTGCATTCAGAATATATGTGTTAATAATAACAATGCATCTCCTACTTTTCTTCATGGTCTTGTGAAGTTATGATTTGATGTAAGAATTCATGCTTTCCATACAGTTAAACATACAGTCCTGGTATCTTCACTAAGGATTGAATCTTCCCCGTTAGAAACATTTCTTAAAATACTAGGCTAGATCTTACATAGTAAAATGCAATTTTCAACCCTGACTTTAATATTCTTTCAATTAGATTTGAATTCATAAAAAATTAATTGCTTAATGAAGCTAACAAACAGTTACATTGGCTCACCTATCTTCTGCATTGCTTTTACCTTGACATAGTTTATATGGAAATAAGTGCCCTTCATACACAAAACCATGTAGCTATTAGAATATATATATATTCCCCTTGTAATTAATAGTATTCATATAGGAAACATCTTTGAAACAATTGATCCCTTCCTTTTTAATGCTTTCAACCATGATTCTTCTCTACCTTGTCAGCTATAACTGTGGTTTAGGATTAAATGTGAACCAATGCTGATCTAATTAAAACTAATATTTATTAGAGGACCTGATGTTTTTGAGGCTGCCTTCTGATTTCCAAACCATGTCTGACAGACAGTCAGGAAGAAACCAGATCAAGTTACTGCAAAGCACTGTGCATGGGGATATTTTTATAAAGTGTTCATTAATTTCATCCAATGTGAAATGCAGAGCTAAAATGCTCACTGTTATTTGCTTTGTAGAGTACATTATCTTGATCCATCTGCATTGGTTTCAACTTATTTGCAGGACTAGTCTCTCCCACATGAATCTTCCATACAGCATGATTTCATGCCGAACACATGAATTACATCTTAATCATGTAAGAAGGTCTACAGGACATAGTTCACTTTGTGAAATGGCATTATGCATATATTGAGGCACATACTGAGGTATGAAAACAAATCTCTGCCTAGTCAGAATCCTTCCTTTATAGAAGACCATACCTGGAGTCAGGGGTGAAATTCAAAATTTTTCCCTACCAGTTCTGTGGGCGTGGCTGGAGAAGGATACTGCAAAATCTCCATTCCCACCCCACTCTGGGGCCAGCCAGAGGTGGTATTTACCGGTTCTCTGAACTACTCAACATTTCCGCTACCAGTTCTCCAGAACCTGTCAGAACCTGCTGATTTTATTTCACCCCTGCCTGGAATACTGTTTACACCTCTAAGCAACATATTTCCAGAAAAATGCTGACAAACCAATCAAAGGACTGCAACAAAGATGATACAGGGACTTCAGGAAGAGAAGACTGAAGTAGACATGATAACCATGCTTGGATCCATAAAGAAAAGCTATAGGGAAGCTGCCTGAGAACTATTTTCCATGCCCACAGAAACTAGAACCATAAACAAAGGATTTAAATTGTAGCCACCTAGATTTTTTAAAAATATAAGGAAAACTTTCCTAACAGCAGAACATGGGGAGTTTGGGTTCTATATTTATGGAGGTTTTTAAGAAGAGGCTCTCTTGGATGGTTATCCTATACATCACAGGGGATTAATCGGACTACTATAGATGACCTTTGTGATTTTTTTCCAATATGACAGTTCTATTATTCTAGTTGGGCTCTATGTGATATATTAATACATGTCTAAAATTCCCTCATAGGCTTACAGACATCATTTTAGCTGTGAAGTACAAACTGTAGCTAATTCCCATATCCTTCAACCTTTTGCATATTCAGTCTATATCAGAGGTCTTCAAACTTGGCAACTTTAAGACTTGTAGACTTCAACTCCCAGAATTCTCCAGCCAGCATAGATGTTCTTCAGAATTCTTTTATGACTTTCTTTCATGTATTGCTGCCTTTAGAACTCTGGTTGCAGTGAAGAGAAGGTTTATATCAGAGTATCCCTGCTGTTCTTTCAGATTTGGAACTAACTCTGATAAAAATTCAGTAGGCTTTTGTTGTTGTTTTGTTTTTTCAGCAGATTATGTTTGTTTTATTGACTCTGTGGGATGCTTGTATCCTCCTACCGTGATTAGATATTGTACTGAAACGATTTATTTAGCCACTGTAGGAATAAACTGCTGAACTAGACCTTTGCACTCATTCAGCACAATTTTTATGATGCTTTCATGACTGTGTATGAGAGTATATGAATGAGTGAAGTTTTATTGTTTTAATTATAATTATTTTGAGAAGGTTGTTGATGTGGCCAGAAAGTGGAGTGTAAGTGTTTAGGTGAAATACAAGAGCCCTAATAATGTAAGAGAGCTCATGGATTATTGCAAACACAGAAAATATAATTTTTCCACACTATCCTATAACATTTACCCAGCCTACAATGCGCTGACTAGTCCACAGGATACCAACAGCGCAAAAGTCTCATACATTCCACATTGAGTAGTATTTAAAGGCTTTCTTGTTTTCTAATTTACCACTGGCTTGTTTTGATTGCTGAAGCTAAGATAGCTGCCTTTAGAATAACTCACAGACTGTCACTGCAAGAAGAGGAGAGACATACTCCTGTTTGATAAGGGGAAGTAAAAAGAAACCCATTATTCAAGGACACTTTGTCATTGTACTCCGCCTTCCCTTTCAGGTTTTATTTGAACTCTTAAAACAAAATGTTCTCTTGCTGCTTCCCTAGAGATTGTATGAGCCTGTTTCTCATTTACTCCACTCAAAAAGGCAACTTGAGTGGCTGAAGAGCCTGCAGCTGTTTGTTACACATCTACTTGTGACACCATTTCTGTTCATAGCACATACAGGTGTGCTAAACACTAGAAAGTTCATCTGGGTGAAGCCCCCATCCAGTTAGACTAGATAAAAGCAACATGAATTATCCAGACTGTGGGAAGGTGTCTTTTATACTAGTACTAAGGGTAAATAGAGAATCTGGGAAACCGTATGTTTATTAAAATAGATTATCTCAACATGATTTGAACCCATTCTTCCCAGGTTTGCCATGTCAACTAAATTGTCATTTGAACTGAACTGCCAGTAGATTATCTCCTCTCTTTTGGTTATGTCTAAAGTTCCTTCCAACTTTCTCACACTGGGCTACCTTAAAGTAAAGTAATGGTAGATCCAACCTTGGATTGCAGAATATAAGGGGGATAAACTCCTGTAGACTTTGTTGCTCTCCTTTGGTTATTATGTCTAACCTGCCTTCCAGCCTTCTTACATATCTAAACTTTTGTTCCAGGGGTAGGTAAAATCCAGCAGGTTCTGACAGGTTCTGGAGAACCAGTAGCGGAAATTTTGAGTAGTTCAGAGAACCGGCAAATATCACCTCTGGCTGGCCCCAGAATGGGGTGGGAATGGAGATTTGGACAGTATCCTTCCTCTGTCATGCCCACCAAGCCACGCCCACCAAGCCACACCATGCCCACCAAGCCACGCCCACAGAACCGGTAGTAAAAAAATTGAATTTCACCACTGTTTTGTTCCCAAGAAAACACATCAGCGGGGGGTTTCTCCCTTACTGGTGCCAGTGCGCTGCGTGCGCATCTCCACGCTTCAGGCACATGCGCGCTCGCGTCGGGTGCACGCGCGCTCACTATGCGTGTGTGCCCCCTCATGCGATTTTGCTTCAGCGCATGCGCAGAAGTAAAATCGCGCTGAAATCTTGTGAGGGGTCGCGCGTGCGTGAGAGATTTCGGCGTGATTTTGCTTCCGCGCATGCACAGAAGCAAAATCTCGCCAAAATCTCTCTTTCATGCACGTCCCCTCGCAAGATTTTGGCGCGATTTTGCTTCTGCACATGTGCAGAAGCAAAATCGCCCAAAAAATCACGGGAAAAAATGGCGACGCGCGCGATGGACCGGCAGAGAGGGCTCCGGAGCGGTTGCGCAATCGGCCGCTCCCTATCGGAGCTGGACACTGGGCAGCTCCGGCAGGAAGCCACCTCTGAAACACATGATTACATCTATATAGTGGAACTTGACTCCAGGGAGGCCTTCTCTATGTAATTAGAAATGATTCCTCTCTATAGATCTATAATGGTCATTAGTCACTTCAGAATCTAGTCAGTTCAGTTTTTAAATGGGATTTCCAACTTTAAATTGGCTGGGACATGCTGGTTTAGAAAAAAACTGACAAGGTGGTCCAGGGCTTCCTAACAATAAGAAGGAAAATTCTCTTGAAAATTGCCTGGGAAGAAGGGAGAATAGAAATACATTTAATTGTCTAAATTATACAACATCGGCAACAACAAGAGCTAATCTCTTTTAAGGAGTAAAGCAGTAAACAGAAAGCCAGTTCTAACAGATTATTTGCTCCATTTATTATGTTAGGTAATCAGGCAACTCAGTGCCCACAGATTTCGTAAAAGACCAATTTTAGAAAAAAAATGGTGATGCAGCATTTAACAATTTCGCTCTCATTCTTTTCTGATCATTGGTGCTTGCTTTATAAACCATGGCCCTTAATAAATAGTCTCCAGGAATAAGAGGAAGCTACTGCAATTCTCTTTCTTTTGACTGCATATAACAGTATCTTTCATTCAGCTTCTCTCGATTCTCAGGTTGATGTCTGATGAGCAGAAGTATGAAATTCACAGCAATTATAAACAGTATTCTTGGTATTGGACATCCGTTAGTATGCTCTCCATTATATTCCCTGTCACTGATGATGGCATTTTGAATTCACTTATGGGTTGAAAACTCACTTTCTTCACTTCCATTTGGCCAACTTATTGGGGCTTCTGACAATTAAATGCCCATCTGCTACAGTTGGGCTAGTAGATTTTTAAACTCTTGTAGTTTTGATGCCATCTTGAAGTCATTCATAATTTTGTAGTTCATAACTGGTGTATAGTTATCTTCCCAACCAACCAAAACCACAGAATGATGATTTGAACTTCTCTTACTTAGGTCTCCTTCCACTTCATTTTACATCCAGCAGCAAACCTGTATATGTTCCCTAATTCTTCCTGCAGTTTTCCAGTGGCATGCTATTATTATTATTATTATTATTATTATTATTATTATTATTATTATTATTATTATTATTATTATTATTATTATTATTATTATTATTATTATTATTTGACAGATAAGAATAACTCTCATCAGAGGCGAAATAGATCTTTTCCTGGAACTCTGACATTAGAAAAGAAACCGCAGTTTAAAGTTCTAAGTAGAAAATATTTATTTCAGTACAAAAACAATAAATTCTCATTAATCACATCTTAGCTATAAAAACACATCTTGTTTCTTCAGAAGCTGAAATAGAAGGACGGATCAAAGAAAGGAATGTACACATGCGTACTAGGATCATATTAATCACGTGCTCAGGAATAAACCATTATATTTGATAGGGATGCAGCTCCCTGCATATACATGTAACAGGCAATATAAAATCACTGCCTGACATCATCATCATCATCATTATTATTATTATTATTATTATTATTATTATTATTATTATTATTATTATTATTATTATTATTATTATTATTATTATTATTATTAACAACTACTGGGCTAGAAATTTCTTTTATTCTTCTCTTTCAATTTGGTGGGATTAAAAAAGGCTTGCTGGGTGGAATATTCACAAGAGGATTTTGTCACCTACTTTAGCTATCTGGTGACATGAAATATGGGAATATTCTCTTTCCATGTAGCATCGTTTTCCCAAGGTCATGGCTGGAATCTTACTGAATCTCTAAGGCAAGATCCTTTCAATTAAAGTTGCTATGATTGAACTTGAAACTCTTTACCAAGAAAATCAGGGTAATCTTACTAAATTTAAGGCCTTCGCTTGCTACAAAAATGCCATAATGTAAGCCCAATTTAAGTAACCAAAAGACAGGGCTTTTGAATGTCAATGAGGATCTTCAACCTGCTTTTGCTACATGAATCTTTTTTTGAGATATGGATCAATAGCTATTTGGGGGGTTGGGGGGATTTAAGAAGCTGAATACTAAGTTCTTGGTCTGGCACTGCATAGCGGTGCTTGGCATGCAAGATCTTAGAAGATCATTAAAAATAGATTTGAAAAGAGGTCACAAACTCCACGCAGTCAAGAAAAGAAATTAATGATATGTTGGACTAAACTTAGCTGTGCAAAAGATGCTTTCCACCTGCTAATGTGTCACATTTGGCACATTGAAGGGGAACTGCTTCCACTTGGGATTTCTTCAAAGCCATTCCCTGCTGCAGGCAATTTCTTTCATTAGGCTCTTTGAAGACTATGACTTTCCAAAATAACGGTTTAAAAGCAGATCAAGAATACAGATAATTTACAAAGGAATGTATGGGAAAAATATCATTAAATCCAGCAAAGACAACAAGGTGATCTGTTTGAATATCTAGCTGATTTATGGCACAGAATAAATGTGATGCTGAAAGACATTGAACTAGGACCGTGATGGCGAATCTATGGCACGTTTGCCAGAGGTGGCACGCAGAGCCCCCTCTGTGGGCACGAGCGCTGTGGCCTGCTGCTCTTTTGGGTTCCGGCATGCGCATGGGTGCCAGACCAGCTGGTCAGCTGCTCTCTTCTGGGTTCTAGCGCTCCGGCATGCACACACGTGCATGAGCACGTGCGCACACACTCCAGTTTTGGCACTCGGTGCCGAAAAGGTTAACCATCACTGAGCTAGGAGAATATTTACATATTAAAAATGTCAGGTTCAACTAGGAGCAGAACAGCAGGTTAACCAAGCTGGGATTAGCCACTAGGTAAGCATTAATGAATTGGCTGACCTAGTATTGTCATGAATAGCTGCAACATCTGTGACATTGTTCTTTCTGTCTAACTTTATTGTTGTTGATGCTGCCGTTGCTTCTATTTGTACGTGGTTATATTTGTTCCACATGCTTTGTTATTTAATATTTGTGCCACTTCCTGTAAAAAGGCCTCTTGAAAAGGTTTACAAAACAAAGAATAAGAGCAATACACTAAAATATATATAAATCATAAATAGAAATGGGAAAAACACTGGGGGGAAAAAAAGTAATCTCATCTTCGTATAGAGAATGCCTAGGTGAACAGAGGGGTTTTCAGCAGAGGTCTAAAAGATGATGTAACAATAGGCCCCTCATGAATTTCAGCGACAAGATTATTTTGGAGCATAGCTGCCACTCAAGATTGGCCTTCCATGACAGTGAAATCTGTAAGAGGCCCCCCTCTCCATATTATTTAGCTGTTCTTTCTGACAACAAGCAAACTTCCCAATTTGCACACTGAAGAACTACATAATCTTGTCATGATTTATTCTTAGTTTATTGGCTCTCATCCATCTCATTGCTGTCTTCAGACTCTAGTTTGGAACATGTTGACATTCTTGATTCATGTTATATGGAGAAATATAGCATCATCCGCATATTGATAACACCTGCCAGAGATCTTTTGATATACATGTTAAATATCATTGAAGACTAATAAGTGGTCTGCGGTACTCCTGTCAATCACTTAATATTAACCTTCATGTTTATCCCTGCAACTAAGAGCAGAACTAGTGGGCATTTTCATAACATCAGGGTTTTTTTTACTTGAATTCTTCAAAAGTAGTGTCAATCAATAGAGAATTCCCTTCTCTTCCAACATAGGGAAAAAATAATCATTGATGGTAGCCCTGGGAAACAAAAATCCCCTAACCTCCCAATCCATGCCAAAGGGAAATAAAACATACTGCTTGTGCCCACACCATGCTCCCATGTCAATATTTCAGATGGTGTGCATTTATCTGTCCCAAAAAATCTGATCATTTTAAAACTCTAGAACTGGGAGGTAGGAGGAGTTAAATGAGAAAATGGTCTATTCACAACTTCAAAAAGCCTAGTTTTTAAAACAAAATACAAGCTGTACTATAATTTCAAATAAGAAAAGGCTAATCCAGAAATAAGTCAGCTCAGCAATCCATCACAACCAATGTCGTGTCATCAAAAAGGATCGGAGATTATTGCAAATTTGCAGATTCTGTACATGCACTTGTTCTTTTTTATGTCTCCTGGTTAGCATGATATAGTTTGAGGATGACCCACAGTCATCCTCAAAATACCATTTTTGAAGGTGGTCTGATCCAAGGTTTCAGCTGGTAATTTTAAAAGTGAAATGAAAAATGAAACTGCAAGGCTGCTTTCAGTAGCCTGATTTTCCCTGGAATCAGTGTTGATTCCTGGCGACTCCATGAACTAGTACCTGTAATTTTCTTAGCGAGAATTTCAGAAATGGTTTGCCTTGCCTCCTTCCTAGGTGTGAGAGGGTGTCTGGCTGGCCAGGTCACCCAATTGACTTCATGCCTAAAGTGGGATTAGAAGTTATCATTGCCTAGTTTCTAGTCAGATACTTCAACCACTATGTCAAACTGGTTCTCCAAATATTTATATACACCTATAAATTAGTGTCTATAAACCTGGATTATACCACATTAGAATACATTTTAGTAGTAGTAGTGTTCTATGATCCCAGCAATGGGAAGCTGTCCCTTTTATCTAACAGTCTGCTTCCCCCCCCCCCCCTTCATCTGGCAGGCAGTAGGAGATGCAGAAAATATGAAATGGAACTTGCAGTAGCCACAACTCTCTCATAAAAATTTAGGGTTAGAAGGGATCTTGGGGGGTCTTTTAGTCCAACCTCCTGCCCAAGGCAGGAATCCTCAAATCACCCAAATAGCTGCCCAATTTTTGTTTAAAAACCTCCAGAAATGGAGCAGCTGTAATTCTAGGAAACAGGCTGTTCCACTGAAAAATTCACAGAAAATTCCTCCTCATTTTGGGTTGGATCTTTCTCTATGAGGTTTCCATTTGGGTGGTTCTTGTTTTACCTTTTGGCACTACAGAAAATAAATCCACATCCTCTTCCTTGTGATAGTCATTCAAGTATTGGAAGATTGTTATCATGTCTCCTTCTAAGATAAAGGAAGCCTGCCCAGTTCCATTAACTATAGGATTTCCCCTCTAAGCACTTCATGTCTATGGTTATACATTTAGACAAGAAAAACAAAATGCACAGATACAGTATACTATGTGGCACCAAGTTCAATTGTAGTAACTGGGGGAGGGATCTTGGAGTCCTGGTGGACAACCATTTAAGTATGAGCCAGCAGTGTGCTGCAGCTGCCAAAAAAGCTAACACAGTTCTAGCCTGCATTAATAGAGGGATAGAATCAAGATCACGTGAAGTGTTAATACCATTTATAATGTCTTGATAAGGCCACACTTGGAATACTGCATCAGTTTTGATAGCAGTGTTCCTATATCTCAGGGGTTGCCACAAAGAAGAGGGAGTGAAGTTATTCTCCAAAATACCTGAAGACAGGACAAGAAGCAATGGATGGAAACTAATCAAGGAGAGAAGCAACCTAGAACTAAGAAGAAATTTCCTGACAGAACAATTAGTGAAACAGCTTGCCTCCAGAAGTTGTGAATGCTCCAACACTGGAATTTTTAAGAAGAGATTGGACAACCATTTGTCTGAAGTGGTATAAGGTTCCCTGCCTAAGCAGGGGGTTGGACTTGAAGATCCCCAAGGTCCCTTCCAACTCTGTAATTCTATATTGCTTTGCTCTATATTCTTTCCAATTTCTCAGCATCCTACATGGATTGTGGTGACCAAAACAGGATGCAATCTGACCAATGCAGGTTAGCCTATCACTCTCTATGATTTTATATCTCTGTTGATGCAATCCCAGATTGCATCGGTTCTTTGGTAGATGCGGCATTCTATATGTTTACAGATTTACAGAGTTGGAAGGGACCTAGCAGGTCATCTAGTCCAACCCCCTGCCCAAGCAGGACACCCTACATCTGCCTCTACCTAGGATCGAACTCATAACCTCCTGATTGTGAGGCAAGAGCTTCACCTTCATGTTCAATCTTCAGATTCCTAGAACATCCACATTCTTTTCACAAGTACTATCATGCTTTTTCCAAGTCTGAAGCCACTTATAATATTTATAATAGGGGATGTTCAGATGTTCAAAAATTATATAGCCAGATTAGAAAGATTTGGGATTGCTATTGTTACCCACTTTCCAATAAACATGACTTGGATTTTTACCTGGTTTTTCCACACACACACAAAAGGATTCTTAATTTGCAGTCACCTCAAAGTTCCATTAGCAAAATGATTGCTGCTTCCCCTCTTCAGTCTTCTCTCTCTTTCTTCCCCTTCTGCAGGGTATCTGGAAAAATTCAGACCTCACAAGATCACTGAAAATTATATTAGGTGTGTCTTGTGATCAAATTTCAAGCTGAGATGGTTTAATATTGTGGTGGAATGTTCAGAGGCACAACAGGGAGGTATCTTTCCCAAGGAGCAAGAAGGCAGTTCAGTGTGGAAGTTTTGATGTGTAGGAAGAGAGCCAAGGTAACCCTCCCTTACCTTTTACAGGGTACATGTAATAATTATGCAAATTTGTGCTTAAGTCTGGCAAGATTCCCGTCTATAGGTGAGCAACTATACTTGGAGGTAACTTCTCATGTCATTCTTGATTCCTTGCACCTCACAAATCTACAAAAAAAAAGTCCCCAGTGCTTGACTGAGGGTAATGTGGGCTAACTTCTCCTTCACACCCTTCCTTTTCTTGCTGATAGCTTTCTTTCCACTACAATGGCCCAGCAATCCTTTCTGCCCTCTGCTAACCTTGTTCAAACCTGATGATACAGCACATATTGTTTCATCAGCTGCTCCTCAGAGCAGGTTTTTCCATCAGTATAAAGATTTGAGGAGAACTTTTCCTAAAGCCATCTGATCTAATTTTCTAAAAACCATTAACATGCTGCTGAAATGAGTACATCATTAATTATATTGACTAGAAGGCAAAAAATGATAGAAGGCAAGAGATTGAAGGGATTTAAAAGAGGTGGCTCACTGAGTTTAGCTTTGTTTTTGTTCCTTGCTTGCATATGTAAAGATTAGAGAGCCAAGCACAGAGGACAGAGCCATTGTTAAATAAAGAATGCAGAGGTTTCTTCAGGTCTGGTAGAATTAATAGAACTGTGAACTTAATGTTTTATGTAATAGAGAATAAGTAGAGCCCCTCCCCCTCAATTTCCTTCTTCCCTGATTTATCTTTTCTGGAATGTACAAGAAGCAATTTGTCTTAATCCTTTGGGTTGGTTTTTTTTTTGTTTTGGTCAAGTTGCATAGGAACCTGTTTATGATTTAGTTAAGTGCAACAAGTCAGTGTTGACCTCCAGTGACTGCATGGATAAATCCCATCTCAACCTGTCTCTAGTAATAATCTGGACCTTCTGAAGTTTCTTTTAAGGATATTCCTGTAGGCCACTTAATGTCACTCCTTCACTTTGTCTCTTTAACGTCCTTTTATTTCCAGTTTCCTCAACCTAAACATGTACCTAAATATACATGCATACATACACACATACATACATACATACATACATACATACATACATACAAAGAAGCGATAGCCATCACGATCTCTGGAACGTTTAAAATTTTCTTTAAAACTACTATTAAAATTGCTAAGCTTTCGTCAACCCCTGTTGACTTCGTCAGAGTGTAAAATCCCCATGGAAGAGATGCTTGCTTTTATAGAATGCCTATCAATTTATGTAATGCCTATCAATTTAGACTTTGCACGTGTAATCGGTCCACTGCTTTACCCCCCAGGGAGAGAAAGAGGCAATACACAATGGGGAAATCGTCATCTGTCAGCATGACTAAGGCAGAAACAATTAAGTCAATTACAGGAGAGAAAAAAGGGTATGGACCGGTTACACGTGCAAAGTCTAAATTGATAGGCATTACATAAATTGATAGGCATTCTATAAAAGCAAGCATCTCTTCCATGGGGATTTTACACTCTGATGAAGTCAACAGGGGTTGACGAAAGCTTAGCAATTTTAATAGTAGTTTTAAATAAAATTTTAAACGTTCCAGAGATCGTGATGGCTATCACTTCTTTGTCTGTCTGTCTGTCTGTCTGTCTGTCTGTCTGTCTGTCTGTCTGTCTGTCTGTCTGTCTGTCTGTCTGTCTGTCTGTCTGTCTGTCTGTCTGTCTGTCTAGATAGATAGATAGATAGATAGATAGATAGATAGATAGATAGATAGATAGATAGATAGATAGATAGATAGATAGATAGATAGATAGATAGATAGATAGATAGATCCCATACCCTTAGTGGGATTTGAATATATATATATTATTAAGCATTTGCATCTTAGGTACAAAGTATTGTAGTTTGGGAGCTTTTCCCTACTCTTGATTTAAGGTGATGCCCATCCATCATTCAGATGGCAAGAAATTATGCCAGCCTAACATTGTCTCACAATTGCCAATCCTGCCATTCTGCTCCTATTCCAATTCATTGTTGAAAGATGCTGGCTTGATTTTTCACAAGTAGCACAAGACTGATACATTCTTCCAGCTTTCCTCCTGCATGTCACCAACATCTGGGAGAAATATCTGCAGCAGAAATAGGGTGGGTTTGACTCTAGCAGCTAGGCTATCTATTTCACCATCAACTATAATTGTGATCTAGCAATACACAATTTGTTTTATTTTTCAGAAACAAAGAAATGCATTAAAGATGCATATGTATTATCTGCAGAGAACTAGAAAGGCCTTATGGTTTTGTGAATGTCCCTGTCCATATTATTGTGAAGCTTAATATGGACAAGTACTAAAACCTTGAGTCAGTCTTGGAATTCACTTCTAAGCATTTGGAACATTCATAATATCATTCTGCTCCATTACACAGTCTTCTCCAACATGATATCCGTACGATATATTGATACTACAACACTCCCTTAACTCCCAGCCAGTTTGGGGAAGGTCACATCACAGCAGCAGCATTTTCTATGTCATTATCATCTCCTTTTAATGACTCCATAATCCCTTGCAGGGTGGAGTCTGGGCAACTGAATGGAGCTGAGTGTTTACTGGCCGGATGCCCTTCCTGTCACCAATGCGGAGTTATATTCAGCAGATATATTCTCATCATGCCCAGAGAGAAATATCTGCCTCTACCTAGGATCGAACTCACAGCCTCCTGATTGTGAGGCGAGAGCTCCACCTCTAGACCACTGCATCACTCATTTTCTATGTCATTATAAAATGGTTACATTATATCCTAATTAATAATGAAAAAAAGTTTTGCACAGGACTTGTTGTGCTAATGAATAAACCCAGAAGATCTACACACTTGTAGACTAAAGGAGAAGGGACATTTTAGATTAATGTATCAAAATCAAGAATTGAGGATTCTAACACCTCGGATTATAAATTAACTACCATCTAACAGCTGGTAAAATATACCATCTACTGACTGTTAACTAACTACAGTATGTAAATTTGTTCTTATAATCCACACATTTGGCTCCCTATATTCATAATAATTTAGTGGGATGGAATTCCTCCTAACGTAGTGTTGAAACAAACACATTTTGCAGGAAATGCATTGTTATTAGCATTCTGTTGTGCAGACTTAGCCTATTTATTTTTGCACTGATGACTGAAGACAACACTTGGGTCAGTTTCTCATTAGTGATTTCCACTCTCTTTTATGTCATCCAAACATCATTGTACTGACATAACAGTAATGAGGACAGGTTTTGTACTGTCTCAGTGATGGTTAGATGATGCCATAAAGATGCTTTAGCTTTCTAATGAAGAAGAGCAGGAAGTGTAGCATAAGGCAAAAACAAATGATGGAACAGGATGTATCACTTTAAATTGCAAATAAAGATGATGTTATTCATGAAGGTTTCTTTACATAAAATTCTGGAGCTCCTTAAACAGAACGCTAGCATAATATGCTGGGCTGAAATCTTTCAGCGTTCCACCCATTATTATTATTTTAATTTACAAGGGATTTGGAGGTAAAGGTTAAAATTTCCCCTTCCATTTCTAAAAGGATTCCCACCAATCAATTAAAATTGTATAATTAATTTTCTGCTATTTTCTTCTGCAAGATGTGTTCATCAGGCATCTGACAAAGGAGCTTACTCTATAAAATTTCCAATAAAATCATACATTGAAAGCAAACATTACAATATCTGTCTGAGAATTCTAAAAAATGCAAATGTGGAGATGATGTTTTCCTGAGGCCAATTTCTATAACATTAGAAACATTATACAATTCCAGTTTATTTTTTAAAAAAGGGGGCCCCAAAAGGAAGTTACTGGCTTATAGTCTCTTCTAGATAATTGCTGCAAAAGTTAATGAAGACCGAATTATCAAGGAAAAGTCAAGGACAAATCTTAAGGATCAATATGGCTTCTTCAAAGAAAGTCTGCAAACATAATATTTAATAAAGTTCTATTTCATCAAGACTGTCAAAAGAATGTAGACTAAAGATTTTGCAGTTATTATTAATCTGGATTTTCAAAAGAGCATATGATTAAAATTCCTCAAAAAAAAACTATAGTTACAATGTAGCACAGAAATGGAGGTCTTCTAGTGTAGGGGTCTCCAACCTTGGCAACTTTATGACTTGTGGGCTTCAACTCCCAGAATTCCTCAGCCAGCATGCGCTGGCTGAGGAATTCTGGGAGTTGAGGCCCACAAGTCGTACAGTTGCCAAGGTTGGAGACCCCAGCTCTAGTGGTCAATATTTAGCTGAAGAACATATATAAGTGGAAGGGTTTAAAAAGTAATAATTCCTTCATACTCTGTTAGAACTAGAAATTGTTAATTATTTCATATATGATGTACAGTAAATGACAAGAAGTGGTCCAGATTTGTTCAGGAAGATTAAAATGAAACTGAAGACTAAAGATGATTTAAGAAGATTTCATCAAACTGATGGAACAGACATCCCTCTCAACCCTAGTTATGAGTAAAAAGGTCAAAGTAATGTTTTGTTTTCATTTACAATACGATGAACAGAGTATTATTTATTTTATTTTATTATTTTGTGAGATTTATATACCGCCTCACAGTGCAAGCACTCTCTAAGCGGTTTACACCAGTAAGCAATGTATATTTATATTGCCCCCAACAATCTGGGTCCTCATTTTACCTACCTCGGAAGGATGGAAGGCTGAGTCAACCTTGAGCCGGTGAGATTTGAACCGCTGACCTGCGGATCAGTGTCAGCTAATGTGGCCTGCAGTACCTGCCTCTAACCGCTGCGCCACCTCAGCTCAATGTGAATATAAATGTGAAATACCTATAACCTCATTTAATTAAATTAAATAGGAACCTGGAATTGGGTAATAAACAGCTGTTAAACCTTCGTTGTGCAGTTAATATGTTTAAACCAGGGGATTACCAAGTGATGTATTTTTTCCTCACATATTCATTTTTAATAAATAAGTTTTTTAAGGTGTTATATTTGGGTTTGTTTGTTTGCTTGCTTTATTCCTTTGCTTTTATTTTCCTTATTACTTCAGACTGTATTGGGGTCATTGGAAGAAAACTGAGTCAGCTGTCCAAGAAATAGATCTTGACACTGTGGTTTATGGCTTGATGAAACTGTTCATTGGGTGTGATTACTGTGCAAAACACAGCTTCCATGTTGGAAGTTCTTAAGACAGGAATTGAAAATAGATCAATGAAATGTCTTTATAAAAATATATAGTGCAATGTTTAAAATACTATTTTAAACTGGTTGCTGCCTCTCAAACGATTGTATTATCTTACATTATGCAGCTGGAAAAGGCTGCATAATCAAAATGATAAAGAGAATATGAGCAATTATTTGGGAGCAATGAGCCCAATTCTCCCCTCAAAAACAAGGAGCATGATTTGGGAGACATTTTACATTAGGGGGGAAAAACACCCTTGAATAACATGAGGGGTGATATTTGATTATAAAATTATATATTAGTTGGTTTTTTTTCTCCCTCTCCAGCTGGGACAAAGAGATGCCAAAATAAAAATAAGAAAATAATCAGCTTATTCCGTAGCAGATTCAGTATGTCACACCCTGTTATTCTAATTTCTGAACAGGATCTTTAAAAGAATAAAAAGCTTAGCTTTAAAAAAAAATTATGTAAGAGTAGATAGATTCCCCCTCCAATTTCCAGCACTTTCATTGAGTATAAATAACAAATAGCTGGTCTGTGCAATATTAGATTTCTTCTAAAAATGTATACCTCAGAAGAGAGATTCATTAAAACATTAATTGCAAACTACTTGGCTCTGCAGATAGATATTTTGTATTTTTCTACAGTATTGGGTGGGAGAGAAAGGGCAAACATCTAAGATTGGTGTAGAAAATTATATTTTCCTCAAATTCTTTTACCAAGAAGAATTTGCCTGTAATTATCTGTACCTGCTCACACATATATATTTCCAAAATTAGAAAGAGAAATTGACTGAGAAAGATATGTAACAATCTGTGTGAAAATCAGTGAGAATGGTATCTATAGAAATAGTTATTCATTCTATGCGTATCTTCAAGTAATTGTCGACTATTTAATTATCAGGCCATTGTAAAGACTTGAAATAATAGTCAGTGCTAACCTACTGATTTTGCAGCTTGAATTTCAATGGAGTTCATCTGGCGTCCGCTGGGCAGTTCAGTGATTTCTTGGGCAGCATGGGACCAGCACAGTTTGTGGGTCGCCAGACCTTGGCCACTACCTCCATGGGTAAGAAAAAAATTTTTTTTTCTCTGAATGTAAGTATTCATTCATTCATTTGTCTATCTCTGTGGTGCTTTAGAAAGAATTGGTTAGATCAGGGCTGTCAAACTCAAGGCCCACTGGCCGAATCCGGCCCACAGGGTGCTATCAATAGATACAAACTAAATGTATTCCGCTCTAATCTTGATTGCAGAAAATACGACTTCTGCAATAGAGTAGTAAATGTCTGGAACACTTTACCTGACCGTGTTGTTAGTTTCTCCAACCCCCATACCTTTTACCTTAAACTGTCTACCGTGGACCTTACACGTTTCTTAAGAGGTCCCTAAGGGGGCGTGCATAAGCGCACCAACGTGCCTACCATCCCTGTCCTACTGTACCCATTTGTATGTACTCGTTTTATGTGTTTATGGCTGTGTTTTGCTTCTTTATATCAATTTATTTGTGCCATTTTTCATGTGTCCTGTTTCCTTGCACTTGTTGACAAATAAAATAAATAAATAAATAAATAAATAAATAAATAAATAAATAAATAAATAAATAAATAAATAAATAAATAAATAAATAAATACATATATCTGGCCTATGGGGCCAACCTGGAAATAGCAAAGGACTGGCCCATGGTGCCTCTGCTAGTGAAAAATGGGGCATGTGGGGGCGGTATGCGGGTTCCCCGTGTCCCATTTTTTGCCTGGACTGCCTCCTGCAGCACCCTGCTGGACAAAATGGAGTGTGAGGGAGCCGCATACGCCTCCCCTGTGCCCCATTTTGGCCAGCAGGGTGCTGCAGGAGGCGTCCTTCCCGTCTGCCATCTGTCCCGTCTCCTCTCCTCCCCTGGCCGGCCCATGGAGGACAACTACAATGCTGATCCACCCTCGAAGAAATCCAGATTGACACCCTTGGGTTAGATGAATCCATATCACAAAGGGTCAGGGAAAACAGCTCAGAGAGATATGGACAAAAACAGGAAAGGAATAAGTCCTAATTTCAATGATATATACTTTGCCTTAGCAGTTAAAAGGATACAGAGATTAAAAGGTTTTCCAATGTTCATAAGGAAGCAACCAGCAATTGAGATGGACAGATTAAGATGAAGGAGAAACCGATGAAAAGGTTTAAACCAGTGGTTCCCAAAGTGGGCGGTACCACCCCCCGGGGGTGGTGAGAACCCTTAGGGGGGCGGTGAGAGGCAAGAGTGGCAACGGGGGCGGTGAGAGGGGCCAAGGGGGCGGTAGGTGGTTCGCCATGCTTTTGCACTTGAAGCTCCCTCACGTTCTATGCTCTTGTGTGCAGGGCAGCCCATTCTGAAACAAAACGCGAGATGTTTTCTTTCAGAATGGGCTGCCCTGCACCCAAGAGTGTGGAATGCGATGGAGTTACAAGTGCTAGGTACTGAGCGTGGCACAGCGACAAGGGAAGCCGACCGCTCCCGAAACTGCTCAGGCGAGCGCTCGCAGACCCGCGGGAAGGCCCCACTGCGGGACCTGCACGTGCGCGGACTTTCCCGCCCGGCGTCCCCATCGCCTAGCAACCCAGCGCATGCAATTCGGCGGGCTCCCCTCCGGCATGGCGCACCCGCAGATCTCAGCCCAGCTGCCCGACATCAACCCCACCAAGGTGCCTGTGGCCTTCGGCCGCCAAGGCCTCCCCAAGCTCAATGAAGAGCTGCAGCACCCCAAGCTGCTGACACGGCAGCCGGCCTTGATGGCGCTCTGCGACCTGGTGAACGACCCGGAGAACGCTTACGAAGCCATTGGCCTGGCTGAGCGGCGGTGGCCTGGCCACAGCTGGTGGGAGGGAAGGGAAGGGAGGGAAGAAGGAAAGAAAAAGGAAAGAAAGAAAGAGAGAGAGAGGGAGGAAGGAAGGAAGACAGAAAGAAAGATAGAACGATAGGAAGGAAGGAAGGAAGATAGACAGAAAAAGAAAGGAGGGAGGAAAGAAGGAAAGAAAGAAAGAAAGAGGGAGGGAGGGAGGGAGGAAGATAGAAAGAGAGATGGTAGGAAGGAAGGAAGACAGACAGAAAAAGAAAGGAGGGAGGGAAGGGAAGGGAGGGAAAAAGAAAAGGAAAAGGAAAGAGAAAGAGGGAGGGAGGGAGGAAGGAAGGAAGACAGAAAGAAAGAGAAAGAAAGATGGTAAGAAGGAAGGAATATAGACAGAAAAAGAAAGGAGGGAGGGAAGAAGGAAAGAAAAAGGAAAGAAAGAAAAAGAAAGAGAAAGAAAGAAAGATGGTAGGAAGGAAGGAAGGAAGATGGTAGGACGGAATTAAGACAGACAGAAAAAGAAAGGAGGGAGGGAAGAAGGAAAGAAAAAGGAAAGGAAGAAAAAGAAAGGAAGAAAGAGGGAGGGAGGGAGGGAGGGAGGAAGGAAGGAAGACAGAAAGAAAGAAAGAAGGAAAGATGGTAGGTAGGTAGGAAGGAAGACAGAAAAAGAAAGGAGGGAGGGAAGGGAAGGGAATGGAGGGAAGAAGGAAAGAAAAAGGAAAGAAAGAGGGAGGGAGGAAGAAAGAAATATGGTAGGAAGGAAGACAGAAAGAAAGAAAAAGATGGTAGGTAGGAAGGAAGAGAGACAGACAGAAAGAAAGAAAAGATGGTAGGAAAGAAGGAAGACAGAAAGAAAGAAAAGAAAGAAAGATGGTAGGAAGAAAGACAGAAAGAAAAAGAAAGAAAGAAGATGGAAGGTAGAGAAGAAAGAAAGAACGAAAGACTTATGATCACAATTGAGCCTAACATTTTGGTTGCTAAGCAAGAGCGTTGTTAAGTGAGTTTCACCACACTTTACAAGTTGGCCATGCCCACCCAGTCACCTGACCACTAAGCCACGCCCACCTGAGGGGGTGGGGTGGGGGGCGGTGAGGATGAGTTTGTAGCACCAAGGGGGCGGTGGACTGAAAAAGTTTGGGAACCACTGGTTTAAACTATATTCAACTTATTCAACTATATTCTTCAACTCAGTGATCTGCAGCTGTAATCTTCTGTTAGCTGAATGCTGTAACATTCTGTTTATTAAAGTGGACCCATTTTCTTCCTAGCTTGCCAACACTTCCTTATATATAGGATAGCTAAGGGATCAAGGCCATCCTTTTCTCTGTCATCACAGGGCCTAATAATGGGCACTGCATTGCAACCAGAACCTTGCTCATATTGTGTATGGATGCAAGGTGGCGTAACTGCTGCCACAATGCCAGCACCACCATCTTATAGATTTTGCCACTCTATCCACACCACGGTGACCAGTTTACATGGCAATCTATGATCCGATATTAGTTTAAAAAGAGCCATGCCCTACTTTGTAGAATTATCTTTTACCATACTTTACACATTAAGAAATTTTGTTCTATAACAACGTATCTAATTATGCTATGAAGTTAGGGAGGGATGGAAGGAAGGAAGAAGGAAAGAAAGAAGAAAAATGGATCTTCTGCAGAACAATCCGTTTAGCAGCAGGCAATTTTTTGTAACCCTGTCCCAGAAATGGGTAAGGATTACTGAAATTAGCTGAGGCAAGGAGGCAAAACAGAATGATTAGCAGTTTTTCAGAGTATTTCTTGAGGAAAAGGTCAAAGAGAAACAGATGGAAAAAGTGCAAGCATGTTCTTCCTGGGCAGATGGTCTCTTTTCCACTCTCTTTTCCTTGTTGATTCTAATTGTAGCTGTTTTCTCCCATCTTATTTGCACTATTGCCACTGTAGTATTGTTAGGGGTAATGTAGCAGTAAGAAATGTAGATCTGTAAGGGGCGTGCATAAGCGCACCACTGTGCCCACCGTCCCTGTCTTGCTGCCCTATTGTCCTCATTTATCTGTACTTCTTTGCTTATGTTATGTTTATACAAATACCTACTATCTTGTACATGTTTGACAATAAATAAATAAATAACAAACAAACAAACAAACAAACAAACAAAAAAGATGCTGCCCTGTAGATCAAAACAACTCAGATTCAAGGCTTCACGTGACCATGGAGCTTACAGAGTGATTTTTTGGGCTAGTTCTTCTTTCATAGCCTAACCTACCTCAAAAGCTTAATATTGAATAAAATCATGGGGGAACTCCATGCAAACTGTCCTGAACTTCCCAAGAAAAGGTGGTCAGTAAAATAAATAGCAATTACATTTAAACTTATATACTATAAGTTTTACAGCACTCTTGTTTACAAGGTAAGCATTATTTGCACATTGCCCCCAACAATCTGGGTCCTCATTTTACTGACCTCAGAAGGATGGAAAGCTTGAGCCCCATCAGGATCAAACTCCAGGCTGTGGGCAGAGCTGCATCACCAGGGCTCCAATAAACAAACACATTTTTTAAAAAAATTGAGGATTTAGGTCTCACATGAATATTCGTTCCTCATGGTGCATTTAGTGCTAAACTGAATTGCCAAGGTGATGGGTGAACACAAAATCTCTGGAAGGAAGTGTTTGGAAAAGCTATCTCTAAATGTTGCAATTTCTCTTAGAAATAATCAATGTTCAACAGACCCCGTACATTTAAAAGCCTTTCAAATGTAAAGAATCTGTTGAATATTGCTCTTTTCTATGGGATAGTGGGATTAAACGTTAAGACTATTTGGCTTTTAATTTACACCTTGCTTGGTGCACAGGAGATGTGGAAATTGGTTTGCAAGAACGAAATGGACAGCTGGAAGTGGATATTATTCAAGCCCGAGGACTGACCGCAAAGCCTGGTTCTAAAACCCTTCCAGGTACTATATTTCAATCTCAGTTCTTTCTTTTAATAAACTGTTGTTTCCTCACTGTTGTTACAAAATGCTGGACAATAGCTGCATCTCTGTAATTGTTAGCAGAAGCTGCTTGATTCTAGAAAGAATAATCAGTAAGGATGGGTGATTTTACAGCAATGTATTTCTCTGTACAGTGCAGCTAAATATTTTAGTGATAGCTGAATGATTTGAAGCCCTTCTGTGAGAAATTTTCAGACATGGATAAACACTTTTAAAGTTGTTTAAAGTGAAATCCACACCTTTTGAAAAGTTGCAATCCATTCTAAGATAGTCCCAGACCCAAGAAAGTCTAGATTAAGGCTTGAAATCTTTTGCCAATATTCTATTTTAGCCAGCTACTCTTTTCCTGCCAATCCCCTCCCAAAAGTTCCCCTTCATCTTTTCTTACCATTGTGCAGGGTATAACCTGGGGACTAATCTGAGAAGACATTGATTGGCCAACTTTGTCAGTGACAATTTACCCAAACAATTCCTGGATTTGCAGTGATGTTCCTAAGCATTCAAGAAAAGATATGGCCAGATAGGCAGGGTGTTAAGGTGAGAATAAATCTCATAGAGGTGATGTGGATCTTTTCTTGGAATTCAGACATTTAGAAATAAAGCCGAGATTAAAGTATAATAGAAAATATTTATTTCGGTACAAAAACAATAAATCATGAATAGTTACATCTTGCTAATAAATCATGACCACTCCCGGTCAGAATCAAAGGCAGAATAATAATAATGGAGAATCAGGAATGCACACATGCGCAGAAGATCACATCACGTGTCCTGCTTGTATTGGAATGTACCATAATATTAGGATAGGGATGCATCACCCTGCATAGACATACAACTGACAATATTCACTACGTGACATAGGGAAGTTAGCTACTCTGCTAGCTAATGTGACTACACGGAGTAAACAATCTATTAGGGCACTTCTTTGCTTGCAAAAGGGATGAGGACAGGTATGAGAAAGGGAAGGTCAAACCATTTTGTTATTCTCCTTATACAGTAGTTCCCACATTTTTGCATTTCTGTTTCAAGGCATTGAGGAGCATTTCAAAGCATTGAGGAGCAACCAGGATGATAAAGGGTCCGGAAAATAAAACATACAAAGAGCGGTTGCAGGAACTGAGCTTGGCCAGTCTAGCGAAGAGAAGGACCAGGGGTGACATGATAGCAATGTTCTAATACTTGAGGGGATGCCACAGAGAGGAGGGGGTCAGGCTGTTCTCTATGGCAACAGAAAGCCAAACAAGGAATAACGGATGGAAGCTGACCAAGGAGAGATTCAACTTGGAAGTGAGGAGAAACTTTCTGACGGTGAGAGCGATCAACCAGTGGAACAGCTTGCCAGCGGAGGTTGTGAGAGCCCCAACACTTGCGACCTTCAAGGAGAGACTGGACTGCCATCTGTCTCAAATGATGTAGGAACTCCTGCTTGAGCAGGGGGTTGGACTAGATGACCTACAAGGTCCCTTCCAACTCTAATAATTAATTAATTAATTAATTAATTAATTAATTAATTAATTAATTAATTAATTAATTAATTAATTAATTAATTAATTAATTAATTAATTAATTAATTAATTAATTAATTAATTATTGCAAGATGATGGACCATGAGCAAGAACAGTCCACCAACTGTTAAAACCTAGCAAGAACTGCTGGTTGATACCATCTACCAGGCCTTAGTCCTGTTAGATGGGATGAGTTTGAACCGGTAACTCCTGATGATGTAGACAAGGCCATAGGAGCGATGAGCTCCGCCACTTGTTTATTGGACCCGTGTCCCTCCTGGCTGGTCTCTGCCACCAGGGAGGTTTCACGCGGCTGGCTCCAGGCGTTGGTCAACGCTTCTCTGAGAGAGGGGTCCGTCCCGCGGCCCTTAAAAGTCGCGGTGGTGAGGCCCCTCCTCAAGAAGCCTTCCCTGGACCCAGCGGATTTAAAGAACTTCCGTCCGGTCTCCAAACTTCCCTTTGCGGGGAAGGTTGTAGAGAAAGTGGTGGCACTCCAGCTCCTATGGCTGTTGGATGACACTGATTTTCTGGATCCCTTCCAATCGGGTTTCAGGCGCGGCTACAGTACGGAAACGGCTTTGGTCACCCTGATGGATGATCTCTGGCGAGCCCAGGATGGTGGTCACTCCTCCATCCTGGTGCTACTTGACCTCTCAGCGGCTTTCGATACCATTGACCATGGTATCCTTCTGCGTCGTCTCGGCGAGGTGGGAGTGAGCGGCACTGTTTTACAGTGGTTCTCCTCCTACCTCTCTGATAGGACGCAGTCGGTGTTGACAGGGGGGCAGATGTCTAGCCCTAGGCCCCTACTTTGTGGGGTGCCACAGGGCTCGGTCCTCTCGCCCATCCTGTTTAACATCTACATGAAACCACTGGGTGAGATCATCCGACGACACGGGGTGAGGTATCAGCAGTATGCTGATGATACCCAGTTGTACATCTCCACCCCGTCTCAATTCAGGGAAGCCGCTGACGCAATGTGCCGCTGCCTGGACGATGTTAGGGTCTGGATGGGGAGGAACCGGCTAAAACTCAACCCAGACAAGACCGAGTGGCTATGGATATTGCCTCCCAAGGATTCCGTCAATTGTCCCTCCTTGGTTCTTGGGGGAGAGAAATTAACTCCCTCAGAATGGGTCCGCAATTTGGGTGTCCTCCTAGATCCACAGCTAAAATTGGAGCAACATCTTTCAGCTGTGGCTAGGGGGACCTTTGCACAGGTCCGCCTAGTGCACCAATTGCGACCCTACTTGGAGAGGGAGGCGCTACTCACAGTCACCCACGCCCTTATCACCTCACGGCTGGATTACTGCAATGCGCTCTACATGGGGCTACCCTTGAAGAGTATCCGGAGACTGCAACTGGTGCAAAATGCAGCTGTGCGAGCTGTGGTGGGTGTGCCTAGGTACACCCACGTAACACCCATTCTCCGCCAGCTGCATTGGCTGCCCATTAGTCTCCGGACCCAATTTAAGGTGTTGGTTTTGACCTTTAAAGCCCTACATGGCTCAGGGCCAGGGTACCTTCGGGACCGCATCCTGCCGCATACCTCCCTACGACCGGTTAGGTCCCACAGAGTTGGTCTCCTCCAGGTCCCATCGACCAAACAATGCCGGTTGGTGGGACCGAGGGGGAGAGCCTTCTCTGTGGGAGCTCCCTCCCTATGGAACCAACTCCCTCCAGAGATCAGGAATATCCCCACCCTGCTGGCCTTCCGTAAAGCAATAAAAACCTGGCTCTTCCGGCAGGCGGGGTGAAAGTGAGAACAAGTAGACTATATTTGGGTCTCCCCCCGGTTATGAATGTTGGATGTTTTTTTAATTTTTATATTTTTTAAATTGTTATATGTTTTTATACCTGTAATAGATTTGACATGTTGTGAGCCGCCCAGAGTCCCCTGGGAGTTGGGCGGCATACAAATCTATTAAATAAATAAATAAATAAATAAATAAATCTCATTGGTTAACTTTATTATAAAGTCTCCTATAGAGATAAAAAGGTTCATGCAAGATAGTGAGAAAAATTCTTCCAATCATTGCTAAGAATTGAGCTTTTCATTATGACTGCGAACTGTCATTGTAGCTGTAAACAAATCAAGCTATCGCTATGGGAAATTAATTGCACTCCATGTAACACAATTTAATTACATATGAGTGGTCTTATGATGTGCGATCCGTAGCAGAAACACAGTACATGAAGATTAAGGTTTATCTCTTTTCCCTCCCTGCTATGATTGGAACAAAAATTCATCCATTTGTGCAATTAGGATCCCTAGGAAGAAAACCCCCTTCTTACTTTTCTTACTGGGAAACTTAATTTTCAAAAGCTCTCTAGCTATGAGAATGGAATTAAATTTTTGTTCCAGTAAGACTTGACAGAACAGCCAGAGCTGGCTAAAAGTTCCCTGGCCACAGATCCCAACTTGCTGCTCTACTAAAGCTGGGAAACCAAAAGAACCCTCAGTTTGTACTTCTTCAGATAAACGCAATCCCACCAAGAGTAATAAATGAAGCAAATGGGGCCCAGAACGCATTTGTATAAAAAGTTACATTGTCTTAATTGGATTCAGTTTCAGTCTGCTCACCCTTCTCCAATCCTCACAACCTTCAGGCACTAGATCAGGGCAGCCATCAAACAAAGTACAAAGGGAAATCTTTAAGTGAAGCTCAGCTTCAGTTGAGTTTCTTGTTAGCAGTGCAGAAATGGTTTGCCACTGCCTTTTTCTAAAATATATTTTGACTTTTCAGGCTAGCTTACAGCCTTCAGATTCAAGTAATAGTTAGGTTTGATCTTGCACAGATCCCTTAAGCCAGTGCTTCTCAATTATTTTTTGTTACGCCCCCCCCCTAGGAAGGAGTAAACATTTCACGCCCCCCCAACTCTCCGCTGGGACGATTGTTTGCAATATTTTGCACGTTTTCGGTGAAAAACTCAAGCGGCTTATCAGCGTGATTGGGATGTAATGTGTTTAAATGACGCCTTAATTTATTTGGCTTCATGCTGTCCGCTGCCAACATTTTTAGACACAGTAAACATACCGGTCTTTCCTCGTCTCCCACCGTAGTCACAGTGAAGCCAAGCACTACATACGCTTCATCATATTTCCTGGTCTTAGCTTTCAGGACACTTACGTTTGTCTCATTATCTCTGTCTCTCTCCTCCTTTCTTTTCATCCCTGTTAAATATTCTTCCATGGTGTCTCTTAAGGGTTTGTTATCTGCATTTCATATCTCCTGCTCTGTGCTGTGTGCTATTGTTCGGTGCAAAAAACCCCTACTCCCTGCGGCAAAAAAAAGCACGTTCCCCGGGGTCATGCGCCCCCCCCCGGCATCGCTCCGCCCCCCCCCCAGGGGGCCCCGCCCCACTATTTGAGAAGCACTGCCTTAAGCCAAGTATCACCCTTTGCTGAGACACACAAGTGAAGAAACCTTTTTTTAAACTTCTTAAAAATAAAGCCAGTAACTATACAGGAGATTCTTTCCACAAAACAACTTCCTGCCTGTGAAAAAAGCCACATGAGCTTCATGGTGGATTTTTTAAAAAAAAATAGGCTTTGAACTTACCCTGAATCACATGTTTTTCTTACAGCGGCATACATCAAGGCCTATCTCCTAGAAAATGGGGTTTGTATTGCAAAGAAGAAAACTAAAGTGGCTCGCAAATCTTTAGACCCCCTGTACAATCAAGTGTTACTTTTCCCAGAGAGCCCGCAAGGCAAAGTACTTCAGGTAAGGTGCAATTTGTTCACTTTATTTATATTCCCCCTTTCCATTAAAATTGCTTTCAATTCACAATCAAAGCTAGATAAAATAACATTATGATCAAAACTCTTGTGGGAAGAAATATCCATCTGGTTCAGTTCCAGTCTGGGGGGAAGGCACTGGAAATAAAATGGAGGCTGGAGGCTGATTGGAAAGAGGGTCCATTTATTTTATTTGTATTATTTTTTTGCAAAAAAAAATATTTTTTCCACACCCCACATATAAACATCAATACATAACATCTTATCAGGTATTAACATACATTTATACATTATTATCCAATAAACCAACGTAATAATCTTACATAAATCATTGTCAAGTTGTCCGTCTGTTTCCCCCTTACCATATCATATCACTCCCCTCTCTTCTGGGGAATTCTGGGAGTTGAAGTCCTCCAGGCTTAAAATTGCCAAGGTTGGAGATCCCTGCTCTAAAGGAGATGCTATTCTGTATTTGTATTTTGTATTTGTTTATTTGTCAAGCATATATGATTATAAGCAAAGTATAAACAGTAAAACATGATTGAATATATATGTAATAGTACAAGCATGAATAAGAGTAAAAGAGGTATGAATATATGGGTACATTAGGACAGGAACGGTAAGCACGATTGTGCGCTTATTCTGAGGGCTTTGCACTTCCACTTAATAATCCGGCCAAAAGAAGCAGAGGTAAATTTGATCAAAGTTTTCTGTTTCACTTTCTCTTCAGCAGGGAAAAATATATATATCTTATAATCACAGGCTGCTTCCTGCCACTCCTGTGAAAGCATTGCTGAGGGGGAAAAATATTGCTACAGGATCCTGAGCAGCAACCTTAGAATTTCCTCAATGTTCTCAGCATTTCAAGTCAATAGAATAAACACATAATCACAATTGGTTTATAAACAGCTCTTGAGATTTTGGGAAGTGAAAATAGTAGTGATGTCAAGTACCTACTTGAAATCAAAGCTACATTTCCCTCCTTTTGCAGAGAATTTCTGAAACTATCTCTGGTATTCCTGACAAATATGCTCCCAGCTCAGGGATGGGTTCTAACTTACCTTGCCACCGGTTTGCTTCCTCCTGCGCCGCATGGGTACACGTGCATTGCATGCCGCATGGGCACGTGGGTGCTTTGCGCATGCACATGCATGTGCATGCGCAGTGCCCAAAACCAAGCTTCTGTGCATGCGCAGAAGCAAAATACAGCTTCTGTGCATTCGCAGAAGCAAAAAACAAGAGAGACAGTTCAGAGGCATGGCCAACTGGTGATCACTCCTGGTTCGGCGAGCGGGGGGAAATTCCCGCTACCGGTTCAATAGAACCGGTCCGAACTGGGAGCAACCCACCTCTGTCCCAGCTTGTTTGTTTATTTTATTTGATGTATATTACTAACAATATGTAAGAGTGACGTTGGGCAATTTAAAGAAACATGAAAAAACTAAAAACAAAACAAACCACATTCTAAACAGGTATGGCATTGGAATGTTAAAAACAAACAGGGTAATGAAATAGAAATAACAATAATAGCAGAAGCAATTGAGACCAACCAACACAAATCTCATTCAAGGGTCTTAAACTCTGTATGGATTCATCCCATGTTCTGATGCAATTTTCAGGAGGAAAGGCAGAGCTTTTAGACCCTTGTGAAAAGAGACATCTTGATCTATTCCAGAGCTTGGGGGGAAAATAGGTTTACAAGAGTCATTCAAAGGCAGTTCAAATTTCTGGTGGACTGCTATTGCATACAGCAGGCAATCTGACAGAAAATATGTATTTCCTAGGATCCGTTTGAAAATGTTCCTAGATGGATGGGACTCAAAGCATGCCTGATGGGTCTTACAGAATGGGTAGAAAGAGTGGTTGTCCCTCAAACAACCAGGCCCTATAATACGAAACCATGTACTGTACATAAGTCATATAACCTATACTTGAATTGCCTTCAGAAAAAAAACCTCAATGACCAGGGAAGTCATATACTTCCCATAATCAACAGTCTTGCTGTAAAATTCTGGGGCCAGCTGGACTTTCTAAACACTATTCAAAGGCACAACCCAGCCCTATAGTTAAGGATGGTGGAGGTATAATCAAATCAGTAACAGTTATTAGCCAGAAAACATATTGAATATTTATAGTCCTTCATTTATTTATATTTATGAATGACTCAGTCCCCAAAGATTCTAGATCAGTGATGGCGAACCTTTTTGGTGCCAAGTGCCCCAAGTGCCCCCCCAAATGCAATGTGAGCGCCCCCTGCGCATGCACTCCCCATGCTTTCAGTCCACCCCCCAGGCATGCACTCCGCATCCCCATGCATGTGCGTGCATGCGTCCCCCACACCCCGTTTTGACTTCCAGGTTGGTGCAGGAGGCCTTCCAGGCCCCAAATGGGGTGGGGGGGACCCGCATGCGAGCGCCCCCATGCATGCACCCCACTCCCCGTACATGCGTGGCAGAGACCTGAGGACCAGCTGGCCGGCGAGAGGCACCCACGCATGCGCAGTAGATCTGGGCTGGGGCAATGGCTGGCGTGCCCGCAGAGAAGGCTCTGAGTGCCATAGGTTTGCCATCATGGTTCTAGATGGTATACAAAATGTAATCTTCAAAAACATTGTTCAGTGTAGCTGATAAAAGGATAAATCTCTACCAACTGGCTTGAGTAATTCATATGCCTTAAAAGGGGAGGGATATAATAGTGAACCATTCCCCACTGCTTTCCATAATTAGGAAATGTTCCTTTTCTCAACTGTACCCTAATTTGTTTTTCTGGTTGTAATAGAAAATGACAAAAAGTGGAAGGAACCATAGCTCAATATGTAGTCACTTTTATGCAGGAGGTCTTCAAAATGTTATAATTAGAGAAAAAATAGG
This sequence comes from Diadophis punctatus similis, assembly GCA_023053685.1. NCBI lineage: Eukaryota > Metazoa > Chordata > Lepidosauria > Squamata > Dipsadidae > Diadophis > Diadophis punctatus. The sequence goes on along the minus strand of JALIGW010000003.1, from coordinate 16,054,673 downwards.
TCAGATAGTAGGAGATAGTGAGACCCCAGCTAGCTATTGTAAGTAAAAATAAACAATATTAGGGTTAGGAGGATCAAATAATATAATGTAGATTAAAAGAGATGTCTATATTCCTATAGCTGGACTGTTAGAAACTGTCTGCCCCAATGCTATGTCGAAAGTAGAAATGCAGGAGACAAACCAATAGGTTTTTCCATCTTGACAATACTGGAAACATCTGGTGTCAACCTCCTCTGATATTTCCCTCAAGTTTCTCCTTTTGATGTTGATTAGATCACAGTGTGTGACAATACTTGTCAAAAGAAAAAAAAATCCCATATTAAAAATCTCTCAGCCTCCATCATTAGTGTTCCTGAATCCAACTCAACCCCCATCCTTTTTGTTCCCAAGGTGATCGTCTGGGGAAACTACGGGCGCATGGAACGCAAGCACTTCATGGGTGTTGCTCGGGTCCTCTTGGAAGAACTGGATTTGTCCACTCTGGCAGTTGGTTGGTATAAGCTTTTCCCAACCTCTTCAATGGTGGATCCTACTACTGCTCCCCTCCTGCGCCAGTCCTCACAGCTTTCCCTGGAGAGTACAGTAGGACCTTGTTGTGACAGATCTTAATGAGCAAGGAAGTACTAAGGGTACTGATTCTATTTTTAAGATCATGATCTCAAGGTTTTGTTTGCCTGAACGCTGTCCTCAAGTGCATTGCATCTTCAATCAGTCCCTGGGGGAGTCTGAAGGTGAGGATAGCCAAGTAACCTTGATGAAATCAAAATGGAGGCCACTGACCTTTCTCCATCCAAGTAGGAGGAGCTGTGGGGCACAAGTCCTAATTATGAAATGATGCTGATAAGACACACTTTTCGGTTTTTCATTTATTCACTGTCATCTCCACATCTTCAGATCAATGTAACTTCTTGAAATGTTGCAACCATTTATTTTCATTGGGGAAGATGTTCTTTTTTTAATACTATTTTACAAATTTGAAAAGAAAATGAACTTTGGCTATTCTTAATTATTCAAAGCGAACATCTGACCTAAATAACAGCAGTTTCAGGGAAACTTTACGGGGTTTGTAAATGTTCTTTTTCCTTTTAAAGAGTGGGGAGGAGGGAGAAAGAACTGCAACTATTTCTTAGAGCAAGTTGCATTTAAGGTACAAGTACCATTGCTGTATTTTTTTTAATACTGTGCCAAATTACCAGCAGTGTCTTCTACTACTATAGGACTTAGGTCAACAATACTGCTGAAGAATTATTTTGTGGGAAGAACTAGAAAAGATTCTAGGTCACTCAGTTGCAACGCAGAACATAGCAAACCACTTAACTGGAACACTGCGCAAAAATTACAAATTGGGAAATTTGTAGAGATTAGATTTATTATTGGATATGAACATTGTCAGCACACAAAGACACACACCATACCTTACCTCAGCTTTTGTTGTGCTTCTTCTCGTTGTGTCTTCTTATTCCCATATTCTAGCCATGCTTTTGATTTTTAGTGCATATCTTTTGATGTAGAATAGGGTTTGGTTTCAAGGACAATAATTTATTCCACTATTGCAAGTAAAATTACAATATAAAAGTTTGCTTTATTTAAGGGGAAGATACAAGAAGATGACATTCCATTTATCATCTGAGAGACGTGTGCAAAAGGTCTTGGGAAGCTACATTTAACATAAGGAAATTTTATTTGATCTACCAGTGTTGAGAGGCAACCTGGGAAAAGAAGAGGAAGAGTTGGATTTTTCCAAAGTTCAGTTGCAGGAAGTAGTAAAGGCATTTTCACAAGTGACTCTAAAAGCATCATGAGGTCTTTGAAATTATTTGTGTTCATATGTGAATTATTATAATGCACTTTTGAATTAATGAGCACACGGAATAATAAAAATTGGCATTTTGGCTTTCATGTGGCTTTGTATGCTTGTACATATAGCTAATCTATGAGTGAACATGTCTTACTCGTATTATATTCTTGATTCCTCCATGCATCATTATACAATTGTACATGTTCCAGAAGCAGCAAATAAGAATATGGCTTCTACTGTGCTAGATATACTGATCTACATCTAGCATAAAGAGAATGTTTATTTTTTAGCAGAGTTAGCTTTGAATCAGCAGAAGAGGTAAAGATTTGCAGATGGAATAATGACTTTCTAACAAGTCACTTGTGAAAATGCTCTAGTTGTTGCAGATTACCTTTGGAAGAATTTGAAACTATAAGAATAATAATAATGTAAATATTTTAAATTAGCCAATAAAAAAGTTAGCTATATGTACACATACATAATATACAGCTAGACAACAAATATCAACAACAGTTGGTGATGGATAATTTAATCACTATCCTAGATTACCTGGACATTGTTCTAAATGAAGGCAATAGAATTGCCTCTCAAATCTGGTCCTCACCAAATTTTTAGATTACATGGCCCTAAATTCCCAGCCAGCATGATGGATGTCCATATTTGGCTGGGAATTCTGGGATTTATACCCCAACACATCTAGAAGGTAACATTCATAAGAAGACTGCATTAGAGACAGCTGTTTTAAACGGTGTTTCATGCCAGGATTAGAAATCCTATCTAGATGTTGTTATATATTCCTTTTAGTTTCTACTCTAATGATTGCTATGTTTTTCTGTTAGAATGGCAACAGTTGTCTTCATTTCACAATTCAAGATTCCAGATGTATTAATATTTGGAGCCATCTGAAAATGGCTTCCTAACCTGTTATTACAGCAGAAAGTAGTAATCAGGGGGGACACACAAAAGCATGGTTAAAGCATGACTATAGGGATACCCATAGAATGAAATCTAGACAGTTGTATGTTATATGTAGCATTTTAATGGTTTGTAAAATAACAATCAAATGTTGATCGCAAAATCAATAGGTCTAGTATGAACTCTGCTAGGAATAATCTAATATAGATAATATAATACAAGAATGATGTTAATTTTAAGCATTTACAATCATAAAACCTCCAGAGTTTCAGTCTGATTGTCTAAAATTATTTTATGTGCTTTCCAGAGAATTTCTTTCAACATTCATATCAGAGAATTTCTGTGTATAGACTGAAGGAAGGTAGTTGCAGTATAGACACTGGTCAAAGTATGTTATGACTCTTTAAATTTATTTTTAAAAACCTTATACTTCAAGTTGGTATATATTCATATTTATGTATAGTAATTATTGGGCAATATTGTACAATATCTGTATGAATTAGAATAGTTTAGGTTAGATTTAATAGTTGGTAGCCAATCTAACTATCTTGTTGTTTAGAAGAACTATAGGAAACGGATGCATTTCAGCATTGGGAACTGAAGGGCAGGTGTTCATGTTTTATAAATTCAAAAGATGTTTTGGTTATTTAAACTTACAAATCTGATCGTATTTTGTATGTGTTCTGCAATCAGCTGCCAATTTTTACTGCAAATTTAAATATCTTTTATTCTTATATTCCCGGGATAATTATCAACAAAATAAAAAAGGCAACAAAAACTGCATCTGAAAAAAAAACCAAGGATTCCAGTAAGAGATTCTATTAAATATAGCAAAATAAAATAGAACATTAACATGATTAAAATTCACTTCTTAATAGATTAAAGCCCTGGGAACATAAAAAAGAGTTTTGCATGCCTAGGGCAAAAAACATTGATAAAAAGTTGAGTGGGACAAAGGTGATGAAGTTTTCAGTAAGTTCTCATCCTCTGAGAAATTCTGCCTAAAGCTATCTTGATTGAGAAGTATACATTATGGCATATGATTTAATATATGTAAATGTACACCCTGCATTTGGAAATAGGCAATGAAATATAAAGTTAACATACATTTGTGGTTTAAATATTTATTTACTGTAATATACAGCTGACTTGGAAGGTTGCGAACAATAATTAATATGCAAACATGTACAGGAAAGTACCAAAAGTAGTAGAATACCAGCTGCATTGAAATATTTCTGTTAATTCAAGCTCATTTCAGTATGGGCTTTACAATCAGGTTAAAAGCTGGTTCCAAGCCTACTGAATAAATCACTGTTGTAAAATGAGATATAAATTGCTATTTGATCCAGAATGATTTCGAATACATTATTAAACCATATACATAATGCACATAGTGATTGTTTTTAAATGAATAATTGGAAATTGATTTATTGAAATTCAGGTTTTATGTCCTTTGCAAGCATGC